>JAUMJK010000337.1:0-302867 GCA_033558105.1 Coccyzus lansbergi | reverse complement strand
GGTGAGGCGTAGCGGGCAGCCAATGGGAGCGACGAGGAGGCGGGGCCTGAGGAGGTGCAGCCAATGGGCGCAGGGCGGGGATGGGACGCGCCGGGAGGCGGTCGCAGTCAATGGGGGCCGTGAGTGGGCGGGGCCTTGGAAAGCCGCAGCCAATGGACGTTGCTACGGGGCGAGGCGTGAGCAGGAGAAGCCAATGGAGACGCGGAGTAGGCGGGGCTTGAGGGGACGCAGCCAATGGGAGCGGTGGGGAGGCGGGACCAACTGGGGCGCAGCCAATGGCCGCGGGGGCGCTGCGCGCAGCCATGCTCCGCCGCTCGCTGTGGCTCTGCTTCTGCCTCTGCTCCTGCCTGGCCCGCGGTAAGTGCCAGGGCCCTGAGCTCTCCCCGACGCGGCTGCTTTTCCCCTCCTGCTTCCCAATCCAACCCCCGTGCTCCCCGGCCCGTTGCATTTCTCCCCGTGCATCCCAATCCAAGCGCCTTTCCCAGCGCTGCATCCCCAGCCAGGTGCGTTTCCCCTCTATGCATCCCAAGCCGGGGGCCTTTCCCATCCCAAGTCTGTCTAGAAAGCTGCCAGGACGAGAGGGACCTGGGGGGGTTGGTCGACAGCCGACTGACCATGAGCCAGCAGTGTGCCCAGGGGGCCAAGAAGGCCAATGGCATCTTGGCTTGGATCAGAAATGGTGTGACCAGCAGGGCCAGGGAGGTGATTCTCCCTCTGGACTCAGCACTGGTGAGGCCGCTCCTTGAATCCTGTGTTCAGTTGTGGGCCCCTCAGCACAAGAAGGATGTTGAGGCTCTGGAGCGAGTCCAGAGAAGAGCAACGAAGCTGGGGAAGGGTCTGGAGAACAGACCCTATGAGGAGCGTCTGAGAGAACTGGGGGTGTTTAACCTGAAGAAGAGGAGACTGAGAGGAGACCTCATTACTCTCTACAACTACCTGAAAGGAGGTTGTAGAGAGGAGGGAGCTAGGCTCTTCTCCCAAGTGACAGGGGACAGGACGAGAGGGAATGGCCTCAAGCTCCACCAGGGAAGATTTAGGCTAGAGATTAGGAGGAAGTTTTTTCACACAGAATGCCATTCGGCATTGGACTAGGCTGCCCAGGGAGGTGGTTGATTCCCCTTCCCTGGAGGTGTTTAAGGCACGGGTGGACGAGGTGCTAAGAGAGATGGTTTAGTGTTTGTTAGGAATGGTTGGACTCGATGATCTGATGGGTCTCTTCCAACCTGCTTGTTCTATGATTCTAAGATTGCTGGGGAATGATTAAGAATGGAATTGAATGGTCTGCCTAGGAAGGGGATTGACTTGCCTTCCCTGGAGGTGTTTAAGGTGCGCATGGTTTAGAGATTGATGGGAATGGTTGGACTTGATGATCCGGTGGGTCTCTTCCAACCTGATGATGCTATTCTGTGATTTTTTCCCCCATACATCCCACTCCTGGTGCCTTTCCCATCCCTGCACCCCAGCCCTTTGAATTTCCCTTCCTGCATTCCAGTCTGGGTGCGATTCCCCTTGGTGCCTCCTGATCTAGGTGCATTTCCCATCACTGCATCCCACCCCGGGTGCATTTCCCCTCCTACACCTCATTCCTGGTTCATTTCCCATCACTACATCCCAGCCCAATTGCATTTTTCCCCCATGCATCCCAATCCGGGTGTGTTTCCTATCCCTGCTCCCCAGCCCCATTGCGTTTCCCCTCCTGAATGCGTATCCGATTGCGTTTCCCCCCTTGGTGCTTCTCAATCTGGGGGTATTTCACCTCCTACATCCCAATATAGGTGCATTTCCCACTGCTGCATTACACTCTGGGTGCATTTCGTCAAATCATAGAATCAGCAGGTTGGAAAAGACCCACTGGGTCATCGAGTCATGGAATCACAGAACAACCAGATTGGAAGAGACCCATCGGATCTTCTAGTCCCTCAGCAGGCACACAACAGGGACCCCCAGTTCACCAAGCCAGGAGCCCCAATCCAAAGGGCTCCTGTCCCACCACCGACCATCACCCACACCAGAGTGAGACTCCTCACAGCCCAAGGGCACACAGAGGGCTCAGCCCTGCTGAGAACTGAGAGTGGAGCAGCCACCAACCTTCCCAATCTTGCCTACCTGGCCGGGGGGCCACCAGGCCCCCCAGCCTTTCTCCCCCCCTGTCGCCAACGCTCCCGTGGGATGCAGGGTGTGCCATGGGGACTCACCAGTGAGGTGATGCCAGGGGAGCAGCGATGCCAGGAGATGCATCCCTTGCCCACAGCCCAGCCGGGCACAGCTAGAGGCTGGTGGGCTTTGCTGGGAAGATAAAGGGATCCCTGGGAGAGGGCAAAGCAGCAACACCTGGGGAGGGAGGAGCCTCCAAGAGAGCCCAGGGGCTCTGCATTTACAATCAGAGAATCATAGAACAACCAGGTTGGAAGAGACCCACCGGACCACAGAGTCCAGTGCATTTTTCCCTCGTGCATCCCACTCCTGGTGCCTTTCCCATCCCTGCACCCCAGCCCCACCGCATTTCTGCTCCTGCATCCCAGTCCAGGTGCATTTCCCATCACTGCATCCCACCCCGGGTGCATTTCCCCTCCTACACCTCATTCCTGGTTCATTTCCCATCACTACATCCCAGCCCAATTGCATTTTTCCCCTGTGCATCCCAATCCATGTGCATTTCCCATCCCTGCTCCCCAGCCCCATTGCGTTTCCCCTTCTGAATCCCAACCCGAGTGCATTTCCCCTCAGTGCCTCTCAATCTGAGGGTATTTCACCTCCTACATCCCTGTCCCGGTGCATTTCCCATCACTGAACGCCAGCCCCATCCACTCCCCCCTGTGCATCCCAATCCGGGTTCATTTCCCATCACTGCATCCCAATCTGGGTGCATTTTTCCCCCATACATCCCACTCCTGGTGCCTTTCCCATCCCTGCACCCCAGCCCCACTGCTTTTCTGCTCCTGCATCCCAGTCTGGGTGCATTTCCCTTCCGTGCATCCCAATCTGGTTTAACACGGCCAAATGCCGGGTCCTGCACTTGGGGCACAACAACTCTATGCAGAGCTACAGACTGGGAGAAGCCTGGCTGGAAAACTGCCAGGAGGAGAGGGACCTGGGGGTGTTGGTCGACAGCGACTGACCATGAGCCAGCAGTGTGCCCAGGTGGCCAAGAAGACCAATGGCATCCTGGCTTGGATCAGAAATGATGTGACCAGCAGGCCCAGGGAGGTGATTCTCCCTCTGGACTCAGCACTGGTGAGGCCACTCCTTGAATCCTGTGTTCAGTTGTGGGCCCCTCAGCACAAGAAGGATGTTGAGGCTCTGGAGCGAGTCCAGAGAAGAGCAATGAAGCTGATGAAGGGGCTGGAGAACAGGCCTTATGAGGAGCGGCTGAGAGAGCTGGGGGTGTTTAGCCTAGAGAAGAGGAGGCTGAGAGGAGACCTCATTGCTCTCTACAACTACCTGAAAGGAGGTTGTAGAGAGGAGGGAGCTGTTCTCTTCTCCCAAGTGACAGGGGACAGGACGAGAGGAAATGGCCACAATCTCCACCAGGGGAGATTTAGGCTGGAGATTAGGAGGAATTTTTTCACAGAAAGGGTCATTAGGCATTGGACTAGGCTGCCCAGGGAGGTGGTTGATTCCCCTTCCCTGGAGGTGTTTAAGGCGCAGGTGGATGAGGTCCTGAGGGACATGGGTTAGTGTTTGATAGGAATGGTGATGATCTGATGGGTCCCTTCCAACCTGGTTGTTCTATGATTCTATGATTTCCCATCCCAGCACCCCAACCCTGTTCCATTTCCCCTCCTGACCCCAATCCAGGTACGTTCCTCTCCAGGACACCCCAATCCGAGTGCATTTTCCCTACACACCCCTCAATCTGGGTGCCTGTCACCCTGTTCCCCTTGTTACCCCTTTCCCCTTCCCCCAGTGCACCCCAGACCCATTTTCCCATCTTCTCTAGGGTGACCCAGCACTTTGGGTCCTCCAGGAGCTGCTGTTTGCAAATGGTCCATTCCCATCTCAGAGTGGGAGTTGGGTATTTCCCCTTGTTCTCATTTTTTTTTTCCTTTTATTTTCCCTCCTTCTCACCTCTTTCCATGCACACACAGGTTTACGCGTCCATGAATACTTGTATTTCCAAGTGCTCAGCCCTGGAGACATCCGCTACATCTTCACGGCCACTCCGGCCAAGGATTTTGGGGGCGTCTTTGTAAGTATTGAGAACTGAATTGGTCTTGGATTCCCCCAACCTAACATTTCTCCTCTGCACAGCCTGGTGATGAGAAGCCTTTCAAGAAAACAGAGCTCATCACTCTTTCCTGAAGAATCATAGAATCACTAGTTTGGAGAAGACCTTTGAGATCATCGAGTCCAAGCACACCCTTCCATTGCTAAACCAGACCTCTGAGCACCTCATCTACGCATCTTTTAAACCCCTCCAGGGATGGAGACTCCACCACCTCTCCTACCAGTGCCTGAGAACCCTTTCCATGGAGACATTACTCCTGATGTCCAATCTGAACCTGCCCTGGTGCAACTTGAGGCCATTCTCTCTTGTCCTATTGCTGTCACTTGGGAGGAGAGACCAACCTCCACCTCACTACAACCTCTTTCAGGCAGTTTTAGACAGTGATGAGGTCTCCCCTCAGCCTCCTCCTCCAAGCTAAACAACCCCTGGTCCCTCAGCCGTATCTCATAACCCTTGTTTTCCAGCCCCTTCCCCAGCTCCGTTCCCTTCTCTGGACAAGCTCCAGCCCCTCAATGTCCTGCTTGGAGTGAGGAGCCAGGATTCGAGGTGCAGTCTCACCAGCACTGAGTCCAGGGGCACAATTCCCTCCGTGCTCCTGCTGGCCACACCGTGTCTGATTCAAGCCAAGATGCCATTGGCCTTCTTGGCCACCTGGGCCATTGCTGGCTCATGTTCAGTCCCTGTCAACCACCCCCCCAAGGTCCTTTTCCTCCAGGCAGCTTTTCAGCTGCTCTTCCCTAAGCCTGGAGCTGCACAGGGTTGTTGTGACCCAATTGCAGGACCCAGCGCTTGGCCATGTTGACCCTCATCCCGTTGGTCTCTGCCCGTGGATCCAGCCTGGCCAGATCCCTCTGCAGAGCCTCCCTGCCTTCAAGGAGATTAACTCAACGGTTGGACTCGATGATCTGGTGGGTCTTTTCCAACCTGGTGATTCTATGATTCTATGATTCTCCCGTCCGGCTTAGTGTCATCCAGTCCCCTCATCCAGATCATTGATGATGATATTGAATAGAGCTTGACCCAACACTGAGCCTCCATCCCTGCAGGTTTTTAAAGATGAGGCACTCAGGGATCTGGTTTAGTAGTGAGTTGGACTTGATCTCAAAGGTCTTTTCCAACCAGTAGAAGTTGGACTTGATCTCAAAGGTCTTTTCCAACCAAGTGATTCTATGATTCTGTGTTCTCACCTCACTCACCCTTGCTTGTCTTCTTCTTGGAGAACACAAGGTACGACCAGATCCACCTGGTCCCAGCGGATCCTCCTGAAGCCTGCGGAGAGCTGAATAATGGTGTCTTCATCCAGGAGCAGATTGCCTTGGTGGAGAGAGGGTACGCCTGGCGGGTCAGGAGCGGTTTGGGAGGATGGGAGCTGCCTGCAGTCGCTGAAGGTTTGTCTCTCTTTGCTTCAGAGGTTGCTCGTTCGTATCAAAGACGCGTGTGATCCAGGAGCACGGAGGGCGGGCGGTGATCATTGCAGACAACGCCTACGACAACGACAGCTTCTACATTGAGATGATCCAGGAGAACAGCAGGCGGACGGCTGACATCCCTGCGCTCTTCCTGCTGGGCCGGGACGGGTAGGTGCCTCAAGCGAGACATATTCGGGCTTCCCAGCTGGGGAGCAGCTCACAGAATCACAGAATGGTTTGGGTTGGAAGGGACCTCAAAGCCCGTCCAGTTCCAACCCCTCTGCCATGGGCAGGGACACCTCCTGTTGGATCAGGGGCTCCAAGCCGCATCCAACCTGGCCTTGAGCACCTCCAGGAATGGGGCAGCCACAGCTTCCGTGGGCAACCTCAGACAGGGCCTCCCCACCCTCGTAGTGAAGAATTTCTCCCTGATCTTTAATCTAAATCTTCCCCCTTCCAATTTAAAGCCATTCCCCCTGTCCCGTCACTCCAGGCCCTTATAAAAAGTCCCTTCCCGGCTTTCCTGGAGCCCCTTTAAGGCTGCTCTAAGGTCTCCCTGGAGCCTTCTTCAGGCTGAACAACCCCATCTCACTCAGCCTGGCCTCCTAGCAGAGCTGCTCCAGCCCTCAAATCATCTTTGTGGCCTCCTCTGGACCTGTTCCAACAGTTCCCTCTCCTTCTTATGTTGGAGATTCCAGAGCTGGACACAGGACTCTAGATGTGGTCCCACCAAGTGGAGCAGAGGGGCAGGATCCCCTCTCTTGTCCTGCTGGCCACGCTGCTCTGGATGCAGCCCAGGGCACAGTTGGTTTCTGGACCACGAACGCATGTTGATGGCTCATGTTGAGATTCTCACCCCCCAGCATCCCAACCCCTTCTCCTAAGAGCTGCTCTCAATCACATCAACCACCGGCCTGGATTGAAACCGCAGATTGCCCTGACCCAGCTTTGGGACCTTGCACTTGGGCTGGTTGGACATCACCGAGGTGCACACAGCCCCACTTATAGAATCATAGAATCACCAGGTTGGAAGAGACCCATCGGATCATCGAGTCCAACCATTCCTATCAAACGCTAAACCATGTCCCTCAGGACCTCATCTACCTGTGCCTTAAACACCTCCAGGGAAGGGGAATCAACCACCTCCCTGGGCAGCCTATTCCAATGCCCAAATGCCCTTCTCCAGCTTTGTCTCCAGGAAACATGGAGATCCCATTGATCACCGACCTTGGCTTGGTGAACAGGCTTTTTACCGGGTCCAGTCACAATTAATCTCTTTGAGGTGGTTTATATGCACATCTGGGCTCTGCTCTCCCAGCCCAGTGTTCCTGTCACCTCTTCATTCCTCCAGGTACATGATCAGACCAGGCAGGCAGGTAGGGGTGATTGGGAGGGTCGGCGGCTGCTCCAATCTCACTTCTCAGCAGGGCTGAGCCCTCTGTGTGCCCTTGGGCTGTGAGGAGTCTCGCTCTGAGGTGGATGATGGTCGGTGGTGGGACAGAAGCCCTTTGGACTGGGGCTCCTGGCTTGATGAACTGGGGGTCCCTGTTGTGTGCCTGCTGAGGGACATGGGTTGGTGTTTGACAGGAGTGGTTGGACTCGATGATCCAGTGAGTCTTTTCCAAGCTGCTGTTTCTATGATTCTATGAAATGCACCCGGAGTGGGATGCAGCAGAGAGAAATGCACCTATATTGGGACGTAGGAGGTGAAATACCCCCAGATTGAGAAGCACCAAGGGGAAACGCACTTGGATTGGGATTCAGGAGGGGAAACGCAATGGGGCTGGGGAGCAGGGATGGGAAGCACAAATGGATTGGGATGCACAGGGGAAAAATGCAATTGGGCTGGGATGTAGTGATGGGAAATGAACCAGGAATGAGGTGTAGGAGGGGAAATGCACCCGGGGTGGGATGCAGTGATGGGAAATGCACCCGGATTGGGATGCACGGAAGGGAAATGCACCCGGACTGGGATGCAGGAGCAGAAATGTGGTGGGGCTGGGGTGCAGGGATGGGAAAGGCACCAGGAGTGGGATGCATGAGGGAAAAATGCACTGGACTCTGTGGCCTGGTGGGTCTCTTCCAACCTGGTTGTTCTATGATTCTCTGATTGTAAATGCAGAGCCCCTGGGCTCTCTTGGAGGCTCCTCCCTCCCCAGGTGTTGCTGCTTTGCCCTCTCCCAGGGATCCCTTTATCTTGCCAGCAAAGCCCACCAGCCTCTAGCTGTGCCCGGCTGGGCTGTGGGCAATGGATGCATCTCCTGGCATCGCTGCTCCCCTGGCATCACCTCACTGGTGAGTCCCCATGGCACACCCTGCATCCCACGGGAGCGTTGGTGGCAGGGGGGGAGAAAGGCTGGGGGGCCTGGTGGCCCCCTGGCCAGGTAGGTAGGGATGATTGGGAGGGTTAGTGGCTGCTCCACTCTCAGCTCTCAGTAGGGCTGAGCCCTCTGTGTGCCCTTGGGCTGTGAGGAGTCTCACTCTGGTGTGGGTGATGGTCGGTGGTGGGACAGGAGCCCTTTGGATTGGGGCTCCTTGCTTGGTGAACTGGGGGTCCCCGTCGTGTGCTGCTGAGGGACATGGGTTGGTGTTTGACGGGAATGGTTGGACTCGATGATCCAGTGGGTCTTTTCCAACCTGCTGATTCTATGATCCCAGAGTGGGATGCAGTAGAGGGAAATGCACCTATATTGGGATGTAGGAGGTGAAATCCCCCCAGATTGAGAAGCACCAAGGGGCAACACACTTGGATTGGGATGCAGGGATGGGAAATGCACCCGGATTGGGATGCACAGGGGGGAACTGCAATGGGGCTGGGGTTCAGTAATGGGAAATGCACCCAGATCAGGATTGCGGTGATGGGAAATGCACCCAGATTGGGATGTAGGAGGGGAAATACATCCGGATCGAGAGGCACCAAGGGAGAACACACCCAGATTGGGATGCAGGAGAGGAAATGTGGGTTGGGGTTGGGGTGCAGGGAAGTGAAGTGCAATGGAGCTGAGGTTCAGTAATGGGAAATGCATCCAGATTAGAATTGTAGAATCATAGAACAACCAGGTTGGAAGAGACCCATTGGATCATTGAGTCCAACCATTCCTATCATACACTAAACCATGTCCCTCAGGACCTCATCTACCTGTGCCTTAAACACCTCCAGGGAAGGGGAATCAACCACCTCCCTGGGCAGCCTCTGCCACTGCCCAAATGCCCTTCTCCAGCTTTGTCTCCAGGAAACACGGAGGTCCCATTGTTCACCGACCTTGGCTTGGTGAACAGGCTTTTTACCGGGTCCAGTCACAATTAATCTCTTTGAGGTGGTTTACATGCATATCTGGGCTCTGCTTTCCCAACCCAGCATTCCTGTCACCTCTTCATCCTTCCAGGTACATGATCAGACGCTCCCTGGAGCAGCACGGGCTCCCCTGGGCCATCATCTCCATTCCTGTCAACGTCACCAGCATCCCCACCTATGAAATGAGGCAGCCCCCCTGGACCTTCTGGTAGCAGCGGGAAGCTGCGGAGCATGGAAGTCTTCTCGTTGGATCCCAGGAGCTGGCCCCAGGGACAAGCCTTGAAGAACGAGTCCCAGTGTGCTCCAGAGATCCCGCTGCCCCGAAGAGCTGGAGAGCAACCACCAGCGCCTGTGGTGGGAACCTGGAGCATCCCTTGTCACAACTTTCTGGGAGGGAAGTGGTGGCCCAGAACAGGCCAGTGCTTCCCCCGGAAAACACCTTAACGATGTGCAAGATGCCGACAGCAACCTGTGCTCTGGCTGGAGAGGGATGCAGGGATGGGAGGGAGATGCAAGCTTGGTCTGTACTGCAGGGCTCGCCCGAGGCCTGTATATTTTTGTCTGAGTTAATGAAGTCTGAACAAGTTTTAAAGAAAGGAAAGTTTCTTTTTTTCCCCATCAGCCAGGGGATGAAGGCAGAAATCTCATCCCCTAATAATGGTTTTCCCTCCCCAGGTGCCTCCTGCAGGTGGGACATGCCTCACATTGGACCCCTGTGCAGCCTGGAGCAGAATCATAGAATCACCCGGCTGGAAAAAAACCGACCAGATCGAGTCCAACCATTCCTATGAAATACTAACCCATGTCCCTCAGGACCTCATCCACCTGTCCCTTAAACCCCTCCAGGGAAGGGGACTCAACCCCCTTCCTGGGCAGCCTCTGCCAGGGAACAATGACCCTTTCTGGGAAAATTTTTTTCCTAATATTCAGCCTGACCCTCCCCTGGTGGAGTGTGAGGCCATTCCTTCTCATCCTGTCCCTTGGGAGAAGAGTCCAGCTACCTCCTCTCCACAACTACCCTTCAGGTAGTTGGAGAGAGCAATGAGGTCTCTCCTCAGCCTCCTCTTCTCCAGGATAAACACCCCCAGCTCTCTCAACTGCTCCTCTTCTTCTCCAGCCCCTTCCCCAGCTTTGTTGCTCTTCTCTGGACTCACTCCAGAGCCTCAGTGTCCTTCTTGTGCTGAGGGGCCCACAACTGACCCCAGGATTCAAGGTTTGGTCTCACTAGGGCTGAGTCCAGAGGGAGAACCTCCCTGGACCTGCTGGCCACGCTGTGTCTGATCCAAGCCAAGATGCTATTGGCCTTCTTGGCCACCTGGGCCCCTGCTGGCTCATGTTCAACCAATCCCCCCAACGTCCTTCTCCTCCAGGCACTTTCCAGTCAGACTTCTAGTCTGGAGCTGCTCAGGGTTGTTGTGCCCCAAGTGCAGGATGCCGCGTTTGGCTTTGTTGAACCTCATCCTGTTGGTCTCTGCACCCCCTAGTTTATCAGGTCAAAGAACTCATGTCTCACCAGTCTCAGTTTATTACGAACATGGAAGGGGTTGTGGCCCTGGGAGGGATGGGGACAAGCAGCCGGGCTGGTGGTGATGGTAAGGCCAGAGGTGCCCATCTTCAGCCTCGCCCTTCATCCCATGATCCAGCTGCCATGGGCTCAGCTTCCCCAGAATCCAAGATGGGAGGAAAATAACTGGGGCTCATCCCCAACCTGTCCATGCTTGGAGCCATCTCCTTCCAACCATGAAGGCTGGAGACAAGGGATACCAGATGCAGTGCTGTGGCCTCATGGATGAGATGGAGGACAACGCTCAGCTGCTGGTGAAATCACCACAGGGGGACCTGTTAGTGAGCATCCTGCTCAGTGCAGGGAGTCACACAGCATCACGCTGAGTCCCTGGCCCCGGTGGCTCCTCCCAGAGCCACTGGCCAGACTGGCTCACTCTTCAAAACTCAAAATGTCTTTTGGGGTTTGGACGGCGACTTTGCTTATGGAATATATAACCCGTGTCAGTTCTGGGCTACCACAGCCCAGCAATGGCTGCACAGGGCTTTGCATCGTGGAGGGATGGGGCTCAGGTAGGAGAAAAGCGCCTGCCAGAGTTGGCCCTGCTCTGGATTTGGGCATCTGAGCCACCTGCGAGGTGTCTCTCCCACTTGGAGAATGGTTTTGCCCCTTGTGGGCCGAGCCAAGGCGTGGATGGAATGGAGTTTGTAGAAGGGCCCTGGCTCCACAGTGCGTAGATAGTGTGAATATAGACATGAGATACATCCCTCGTGAACAAACGAACACACAAACACACACATGGGGTAGGGAAGGACAAGCACCTCCACACCCACAGTTGCAGAGATGTGGCAGAGCAGTCTCTCAGGTGGCTGCAAGGTGACCACCGTGATGTCCCTTACCCCATCCCAGCTGCTTGCTGGATCTTTCTCTCCTGCAGCATCCCCCTGCGAGCACCACAGCCCCTTTGGGGACCAGGATGTGGCAGGGGGCCACTAGCTCCCAGCCTGTCCTCCCAGGGAGCACGGGGACAGCCTCACGCACCCACACACACCACACAAGGACAGGTGGGAGCAGGGCCTGCCTCCGGCTCCCCTGCTGTCCCGCTCCACCAGATCTCCGCCGTGGCCACCGGCACGTGGCCTCCCACCCGAGCCCACAACACAACCCTGGTTTTAAGTATTAAAGCTGCTGCCTCTCGGAGGAACCACCCCGTTCCCTTCCCTTTCCTCTCGCCCGGGGCCAGGATCAAACGTCAGTCATCTCATCCTCCAGCTCAGCGTCGTCTGTCTCCCCTTCACCCTCCTCGTCTTCATCTGATGTCACATCAGCATCGTCGGCTTGCGCCAGGCACTTGGGACATGAGCAGGTAAACAAGTAGTTCTCCCTGGAAGAAGGGAAGGAAGAAAAAGAGCGATGGCATTGAGACAGGGACAATCCCACCACGGCAGCCAGGAAGGGGCCAAACATCTTAAGCCTGGAGGTGTTTGTGGCTTCGACCATGCAGGGCTCGGGGTGGGTGGAGAGGGGGTTTTAAGCTGAAAGAGAGGAGATTGAGATGAGATCTTAGGAAGAAATGTTTCTCTGTGAGGGTGGGGAGAGCCTGGGACAGGCTGCCCAGAGAAGTTGTGGCTGGAGGTGTTCAAGGCCAGGTTGGACGAGGCTTGGAGCAGCCCAGTCCAGTGGGAGGTTTCCCTGCTCATGACAGGGGGTTGGAACTGGATGGGCGTCAAGTTACCTTCCAACCCAAACCATTCCATGATTCTACTCTGATTCCCTGATTTCTCAGCTTTGCAGGGTGATGGGACACAGGGATGGTGGCTGTCGGCAGGAGCTGCTATCCTTGAAGGGGAGCTAAGGATAAAGGAGGTGGGTGAGGACAGCAAGGGTTGCAGAAGGAAGGGCCCAAATTCTCAGTCCCTGGGGCTACAACCCATGAGAGGATGATGCAAGGGCTGAAGCACCTCTGCTACGAGGCCAGGTTGAGAGCTGGGGTTCTTGAGCCTGGAGAAGAGAAGATTCCAGGGAGGAAACCTCAGAGCAGCCTCCAGTACTGAAAGAGGTTCCAGGAAAGCTGGGGAAGGACATTTTACAAGGGCATGGAGTGAAGGGATGGGCTGAGAAAGAATGGACGAGGAAGAAATTCTTCATGATCAGGGTGGAGAAGCCCTGAAACAGGTTGCCCAGAGAAGTGGTGGCTGCCCCATCCCTGGAGGTGTTGAAGATCAGGTTGGATGGGGCTTGGAGCAGCCTGAGCCAGTGGGAGGTGTCCCTGTCCATGGCAAGGAACTGGAAGTGCATGATTTTTAAATTCCGTTCCAACCCAAACCATCCTGTAATTCTATGAGCAGAGAACAGCGAGCTCCAGCCTCGCTCCAAGTCCCTTGTGCTCTGATGGCAGCAAGGATGAAGCCAGGAAGGCAGGGGGTGCAAAGGGGTTCCGGGCCCCCCCCAAGTTGCAGAGCTACAGACTGGGAGAAGTCTGGCTGGAAAATTGCCAGGAGGAGAGGGACCTGGGGCTGTTGGTCGACAGTGACTGACCATGAGCCAGCAGTGTGCCCAGGTGGCCAAGAAGGCCAATGGCATCTTGGCTTGGATCAGAAATGGTGTGACCAGCAGGTCCAGGGAGGTGATTTTCCCTCTGTACTCAGCTCTGGTGAGGCCGCTCCCTGAATCCTGTGTTCAGTTCTGAGCCCCTCACCACAAGAAGGATGTTGAGGCTCTGGAGCAAGTCCAGAGAAGAGCAACGAGGCTGGTGAAGGGACTGGAGAACAGGCCCTATGAGGAGCGGCTGAGAGAGCTGGGGGTGTTTATCCTGGAGAAGAGGAGGCTGAGAGGAGACCTCAGTACTCTCTCCAACTCCCTGAAAGGAGGTTGTAGAGAGGAGGGAGCTGGGCTCTTCTCCCAAGTGCCAGGGGACAGGACAAGAGGGAATGGCCTCAAGCTCCACCAGGGGAGATTTAGGCTGGAGATTAGGAGGAAGTTCTTCACACAGAGGGTCATTGGGCATTGGAATAGGCTGCCCAGGGAGGTGGTTGATTCACCTTCCCTGGAGTTGTTTAAGGCGCAGGTGGATGAGGTCTTGAGGGACATTACTTAGTGTTTGATAGGAATGGTTGGACCAAAAGATCCGATGGGTCCCTTCCAACTTGGTTGTTCTATGATTCTATGATGTCCCTCCAAGCAGCTCCTACCTGAGTATCTTGTTGCGGCTGTGTCGGCTCCGCTCCCTCTGACAGCAGTCTAAGTAACTAATGCAGATCTCCTGTGAGCAAGAAGAAACAAGTCGGGTTGAGAGCTGCTTCCAACCAACCCAAAGCACTGGAGGCTCCAAGACAGGCAGAAACGTGGAGTCTGGCAGCACCAGCAGGGGACAATGGGACAATGCAAGAGGCAGGAGGTACGGGGCTGGGGCACATGGGGGACACAGGGACCTTCTGCCAAGGTGTGACGTCATCCAGGCCCTGCTGTCTCACCTCTCCTGCTTCGATGTCCTCCAGGGCTGTCATATGCAGGAGGAAATTGTTCTCTGGGAAGGATGTCTCAGCGTTGGGGATGCAGCTGTGGTTACCTGTGGGGTAGATGGATGCAGCTGCAAAGGCGTCTCCAGAGGAAGGGGAAGGCAAAAGCAAGGTTGGAGACCCAACACAGCCCATGGGGCTCATTCTTTCCGTTCTGTGTGACCCACATCTCCAACTGGGAGTGCCACAGCCCTTGAACAACACCCACGAGGCAGGTGATGGTAGCCCCAAACCTCCCCATCACCTGTTCCGTACATATGCATCCAAACCAAGAGGTCCATCCCTGTTCTATGTCTTTATCAATGACCTGGATGAAGGCATCGAGTGCACTCTTAGCAAGTCTGCAGATGACACTAAGCTGGGTGGAAACATGGATGTGCTGGAGGGTAGGGAGGCTCCAAAATGATCTGAACCGGTTGGATCCATGGGCTGAGACCAACAGGACGTCCAACAGGACAAGAGGGAACGGCCTCAAGCTCCACCAGGGAAGGTTCAGGCTGGACATTAGGAAAACATTTTTCACGGAAAGGGTCACTGGTCACTGGCAGAGGCTGCCTAGGGAGGTGGTTGAGTCACCTTCCCTGGAGGTGTTTAAAGGACAGGTGGACGAGGTGCTGAGGGACATGGGTTAGTGATGGATAGGAATGGTTGGACTCAATGATCCTAGAGGTCTTTTCCAACCTAATAATTCTGTGAAAGCTACAAGAGATGCCAAAAGACCTTGAGAGAGCTGCCAGGCCCCAGCGCAGCACCCATCCCGTCCCATCTTGCCCCAACCCATCCCAACCCCATGTTGTGAAGTCCCTTCTCCGGAATCTTTTAGGAAGAGGAGAGCCACTCCAGGCCAGGACATCCTCCTCCTCCTCACTACTAGTTTTTCTCCCTTCCATTACTTACAGCAGCTCTGGAGCACATAGAGACCTGATCCCTCGCAGTTGAGGAACTCTCCTGACTCTGAAACATAGAGATAGAGCTTAAAAAGCTTCGCAGGGTCTCTCCTGGCTCTTCCACATGCACAGCCCGGCACGAGGTCCATCAACATTGAACACATGCAGTCCGTGTTAAGCTGGAACCAGGTGTTGGAGGGTGGTTTCCTAAACATTCTTCCCTTCCCACTGGGAGAGGAAACATGCTCTCCCTGGCCTGTCCCCATACTCACACAATTAAGTGATAAACAGGTCTTTGAACATTCAGTGTAAATGTGATTTTCCTGCACAGGATCCCTCCAGATCAGACCTCCGCTCACCGCAAAAAAACTTGGGCATCCCCCATCCACACAGAGAGGAGACATGGTTCACACACCCAATGGCATGTGGGACCTCCCAGGCCCCAGTGGGAATCTCTCCTGGTTCCAAAATGATGGGAGGGAATTCCGGCAGCGGAAAACACCCACCAAGTCCTGCAAACAGCACTGCTTGATGCCCCCCACGGCCACAGCAGAGCCTCACCCTTCTCAATGTCCTTGTAGAGCTGGTCGATGAAGGCATCCAGCTCCTCTCGCTGCAGCATGGGGAGATCCAGCGCATCGCAAGCGTGAACCCACTGGCTCAGAGAGCTGCCGGGAAGCAGAGGGACAGCGTTACAGCCCCGCTGTCTGCACACGGTGGGACCTCACAGAGGGATCTAAGGGTTAAACTCAGTGGCTCTGAGTGGCCAAGGTCTAGCAGAGGGACACAAAAGGGCTGGACACAGACAAGATGAAGGATTGCTTGCCTCACCAACCCCTCTCCTACATCTGAACCCAGCTGTTATCCGAGCCAGTGGGGTTTACAGACCGCACAGACCGCTCTGCTGCCCTGCAGGGACTCAGAATCATAGAATGAGTTGGGTTGGAAGGGACCTCAGAGCCACTTCCAACCCCTCTGCCACGGGCAGGGACACCTCCCACTGGACCACGTTGCTCCAAGCCCCATTCAACCTGGCCTGGAACACCTCCAGGGATGGGGCAGCCACAACCTCCCTGGGCAAACTGGGCCAGAGCCTCCCCACCCTCGCAGCAAAACATTTCTTCCTAAAATCTCATATCAATCTCCTCTCTTTCAGCTTAAAACCATTCCCACTCATCCTACCCCTGCACTCCCTGATCAAGAGCCCCATCCCAGCCTTCCTGGAGCCCCTTCATGTATGGGAAGGCTGTTGCAAGGTCTCCCTGAAGCCTTCTCCTCTCCAGGCAGAACAACCCCAGCCCTCTCAGCCTGGCCTCAGAGCAGAGGTGCTCCAGCCCTCACATCATCTCCATGGCCTCCTCTGGACCTGTTCCAACAGCTCCATCTCCTTCTTATGTTGGAGATTCCAGGACTGGACACAGGACTCCAGATGAGGTCTCACAAGAGAGGAACAGAGGAGCAGAATCACCTGTCTCACCCTGCTGGCCACATTGCTCTGGATGCAGCCCAGGACACAGTTGGCTTCTGGGCTGTGAGGACACGTTGCCAGCTCACATTGAGCTTCTCATCCCCCAGCACCCCACGTCCTTCTCCTCAGAGCTGCTCTCCATCATGTCGTTCCCCATGTACTGAAACCATGGATTGCCCTGACCCAGGTGTAGGACCCTGCCCTTGGCCTGGTTGAACCTCACGAGGTGCAACACAGCCCCACTTCTCCAGATTGTCCAAGCCCCGTTACCTTGTTCCTATGCCTTGGCCATTGGTCCCAACGAGCGCAAAGAGGGATCGAAAGCCTTCTGGAGTGAACCACTGCAGAAGGGAGATGAGAAGGCAAGCTGAGCCCAGGCCAGCCTGCAGCAGCCCCTTCTCTGCAAGCACCTCAAATCCCACGGGGAGCTCTGGGGGAAGCAAGGAAGGGGCAGAGTCCGAGGGGAAGCCCTGGCCTTTGGGGACAACATGACCCAGGGGAGGTGGCACTAACCGGAGGGTCCCACCTCGCTCCTGAACTGGTGGGGTGGTTCAACTCACCCTGCTGAGATGTTCATCGTAAAGGGCTTCGGTGAAGAGCAACCGCAGGAGCTCCAGCTGGCCCTGGGAGGACATGGCAACACCGTCAGGATGAGGAGATGCCACTGCGAGTCAGAGCCAGGCAGACTGCCCAGCCCACACTGGGCCAGAAGACTCAGGAGTCAAGCTCCAATTCATTCCACGGACACTGTTGCTTTCAGGGCAGCAAAAACCACTCACTTTAGCAGCAAAAGCAGCTAAATATCACTCTGCGCCACCTCACAGCACAAGTGTCTCCACCACAGGAGCTTGACCCACATGCACCACAAGCCCAAAGCCATCTGAGCAAGCCATTCCCACCCTGCCAGCTCAGCCAGCACCTAACGGGGGGCTCCATGCCCTCTCTTTGAGCCTGGCATTTCCACATCTCCCATCCCAGTTGTAAGAGGGCCTCTGCTCCTGTGGGTTCACACACCCAGGCAGGGAGAGACTCGGGAATTCAACACACACAAGAGCTGCCACGCTCTTACCTTAAATTTGTCCCCCAGCAGCTTGTGCACAATCTCCTCTTCTTCGTTTGCTGTCTTATTGCAGAACTGGGAGAAGACCTTGATCCACCACTCCTTGTCTTTAGCCTGACAAAGGAACCAAGCAAAGGCATCGCACCAACGCCGCTTTCTTTCCCAAGCAGGAAAGAGGGAGGAGAGGACAAGCCCCACGGAGCTCAGAGGCATCCAGCCCGTTATCAGAAGCACAGTGGCAGTTTGTTGTCTGAATAAACACTAAGGAAGCCAGGCCAAAGAAAATGGGTCAAAGGAAAAGCTCCATTTTTGACCGTTTCCGTATGGAAACAAAGACCTGCTTGGTTCAGGACATAGGAACCTCCTTTGGCACCTGCTGTCTCCATGAATGGAAACAACTAAATGTTGCCAAGCAGGACCTAGAGCAGGACCTAACCTAGAGAAGAGGAGGCTGAGAGGAGACCTCATTACTCTCTACAAGTACCTGAAAGGAGGTTGTAGAGAGGAGGGAGCTGGGCTCTTCTCCCAAGGGACAGAGGACAGGACAAGAGGGAATGGTCTCAAGCTCCACCAGGGGAGATTTAGGCTAGAGATTAGGAGGAAGTTTTTCACACAGAGGGTCATTGGGCATTGGAATAGGCTGCCCAGGGAGGTGGTTGATTCACCTTCCCTGGAGGGGTTTAAGGCACAGGTAGATGAGGTCCTGAGGGACATGGTTTTGTGTTTGATAGGAATGGTTGGACTCGATGATCCGATGGGTCCCTTCCAACCTGGTTGTTCTATGATTCTATGACCCCAACAGTCACCAGACGAGAAATCAGTCCTTGGGAATAACAGCTACAACGGTATGAGGAAACCACAAGCTGGCAGCTGGGGCTTCAAACTGTACCTGTTTGACGGTAGCAACCATCCGGGCCATCAACATGATGCTGGAAGTCTCTGGTGGATAATGCATGTTTCTAGGAGACAAGAACGAAGGTAGATGAGCGAATCAGCACTGGTATGGAAATAAAAAGCTGGATGGGAGCAGAGGCAGCTGCCAGCCATCTGGTCAAGGCCCGTGCTCATCCATCACTCCAAAGCAGCCGCTGAAACCGCAGCATCACTGCATGGGGATCCAAAGCCTGCACTGATCAAAGAATCATAGAATCATAGAACAACCAGGTTGGAAGAGACCCATCGGATCTTCTAGTCCAACCATTCCTATCAAACACTAAACCAAGTCCCTCAAGACCTCATCCACCCGTGCTTTAAACACCTCCAGGGAAGGTGAATCAACTACCTCCCTGGGCAGCCTATTCCAATGCCCAATGACCCTGATCATACAAATAATGATCATACAAATAATCCCCTACCACTTTCTTAAATAGGCGCTTGTGCCCCATAGGAAGCTCAGGACTGCAGTGAGAGCTGCCATTCACAACAAGCTTTGGATCTGGGGTGTTGTTTCTCCCCTCTGTGCCCGTTTTGTCATCTGCAAGCAGGGAGAGCGATTTATGATCCAGCAAGAGGATGTCCCAGAGGCTGGAAGTCTGCAGGAGCACTTGTAAATCACAAGAGTGAGGGATTCACAGCTCAGTGCTTTGTGGCTCTTTACTGGGACTCCCTGGAGGTGTTCAAGGCCGGGTTGGATGGGGCTTGGAGCAGCCTGAGCCAGTGGGAGGTGTCCCGTTGGAAAGCCCCTTAAAAATCATCCAGTTCCAACGTCCCTGC
This sequence comes from Coccyzus lansbergi, assembly GCA_033558105.1. NCBI lineage: Eukaryota > Metazoa > Chordata > Aves > Cuculiformes > Coccyzidae > Coccyzus > Coccyzus lansbergi. Next base: position 283,785 of record JAUMJK010000337.1, on the reverse strand, counting down.
CCATGGCAGGGAGGTTGGAACTGGATGATTTTTAAGGGGCTTTCCAACGCAAACCATTCCATGATTCTATGAAAACAAGAACTGCTCAGCCGTGTGCCCAAACCCTCGCGCTGCCAACTCGAACCCACCACCCGCCCACCCACCAGGCAGAGCTGGGCAGTGGCCCACGGCCACCACCACCCTCCAGGCAAGGATGCAAAGCAAGGACGGTCCCAGGCAGCGACCCCAGCCCAGGAGAGCCACCTCCTCCACCTGTGGAGCCACAGGCAGGCGAGTCCCCTACCTCCATGCCTCCTGCAGCTTGTTGAGGGGATGCGTGGGATCGTCACGGGATGGACCAAGGCAGAGGACCTGGTGATACTGCTCCAAAGCCGCCTGCTTGCATTCAGCGCTGCAGTACGTCACCTAGAGCGAGGGACACGGCGCCCAGCATGGGCTACAGAAGCAGGAAAAGGGGGTCCTAAGCCCAGCTGTGCCCCCTCCCCGACCATCTGAGCAGACACCCATCTCAGGGCAGCTCAAGGGCCTGGACTGATGCTGTGAAGGAGCCAGTGACATCAACACGACAACGGTTGTCCCATACCTGGCAGCGGGGGCACTGCTGGTGGAGGTCCTTCCGGATGCTGCATTGCTCCGGGTGAGGCAAAACCAGCGAGCTCTTCCCCAGAAGGCGCTGGGCGTTTTCCTCTGCCGTCTCCAAAGCCCGTAGGCAGTGATCACAGGCTGCAGGGAGAAGACAGAAAGACGGACGCCACAGTGAGTAGAGGAAAGGGGCAGGCCCAGCTGGCAAGACAGCATGACCAGGACCAACACCATCTCCAAGCTAGAGGCACCAGCTGCAATTTAACCCCTTAAGCCTCATCTGCCGCCCTGTAAGGCCTTATGAGGAACAGCTGAAAGCACTGGGGGTTTTTATCCTGGTGAAGAGGAGGCTGAGGGGAGACCTCATTGCTCTCTACAACTACCTGAAAGGAGGTTGTGGAGAGGAGGGTGCTGGGCTCTTCTCCCAAGTGACACAGGACAGGACAAGAGGGAATGGCCTCAAGCTCCACCAGGGGAGGTTTAGGTGGAACATTAAGAAAAAAAATTTCACGGAAAGGGTCACTGGGCACTAGCAGAGGCTGCCCAGGGAGGGGGTTGAGTCACCTTCCCTGGAGGTGTTTAAGGGACGGGTAGATGAGGTCCTGAGGGACATGGTTTAGTGTTTGATAGGAATGGTTGGACTCGATGATCCAGTGGGTCTCTTCCAACCTGGTGATTCTATGATTCTAAGTGCAGGACCCAGCACTTGGCCTTGTTGAACCTCACCCTGTTGGCCTCGGCTCATCGATCCACCTTGACCAGATTCCTCTGCAGAGCCTCCCTGCCCTCCAACAGACCAACGCTCCCCCCCAGTTTAGTGTCACCCCTCACCGAAGGGGCACACAATCCTCTTATCCAGATCATGGATAAAAATATTAAACAACACTGAGCCCTGGGGAACGACCAGCTCCCCAAGGTCCTTCTCTGCCAGGCAGATGATGCTGGTGACAGAGCCCAGAGCTGGTGACAGAGCCCAGAGCTGGTGATGGAGCCAAGGATGGTGCCAGATCCATGCTCACCTCTGTAGTTGTACAGGGCGTTCCAGAGGAACTGGGATGCCACCACTGGCTTCTCCACAAAGACCGTCTCCCCTTTGCGGATGTTCCTGGTAGCGAACAAGCCCTTTCCCTGCCGATGGAGAGGAAACAAAAATGTCAGCAAGTAAACTCTCTAATACTTGTTTTGGAGTTTTAGAAAGCAAGCATCCTTCATCAGGCCTGGGCAACACAGGAGAACGATCTCTGTTGATCACGGGCAGTGAGACAAGAGCAGGGGACAGAATGTATTCCCCACTAAAAGGCATCTGTATAAATTTTCCCAGAAATCTTAAGCATATCCTATTACTTTTCTTATGTTGAGGATTCCAGAACTGGCCACAGGACTCCAGATGAGGTCTCACCAGAGCAGAGCAGAGGAGTAGAATCCCCTCCCTCACCTTGCTGGCCACACTGCTTTGGATGCAGCCCAGGACGTGGTTGGTTTCTGGGCTGCGAGCGCATGTTGGTGACTCACATTGAGCTTCTCATCCCCCAGCACCCCGAGACCTTCTCCTCAGAGCTGCTATCAATCACATCATCCCCCAGCCTGGACTCAAATCAGGGATATCCCTGACTCAGCTGTAGGACCTTGCACTTGGCCTTGTTGAACCTCATGAGGTTCTCCCAGCCCCACTTCTCCAGCCTGTCCAGGTCCCTCTGGACGACATCCCGTCCTTCTGGTGAGACAAATGCCCTGCTCAGCTTGGTGTCACCATGCTCTAAAATTACCATGCTTTAAAAAAAAACTGTTTTAAATCACTACTTTGCAAAAACGCACTTTAAAAATACGATGATGCTTTAAAAGAAAATACCATGCTCTATAAAAAAAAATGCTTTAAAATTGATGCCACGCTTAAAAAACAATACCATGGTTTAACATCATTAAGAAACGCCTTAAGAAAACACAAATTAAAAGAAAAAACTTGCTTTAGAATAAAATGCTGTAAGAAAAAGCTTTGAAAAAAAATGTGCTCTAACGTATTGCTTTAAAAATAAGTTTTTTAAAAAGGCTTTTTAAAAAAATGCTACAAAAAACCCGCACTTCAATAAAATTGCTTTTCATAGAATCATAGAACAACCAGGTTGGAAGAGACCCATCAGATCATCAAGTCCAACCATTCCTATCAAACATTAAACCATGTCCCTCAGGACCTCATCCACCCATCCCTTAAACACCTCCAGGGAAGGTGAATCAACCACTTCCCTGGGCAGCCTATTACAATGCCCAATGACCCTTTCGGTGAAAAACTTCCTCCTAATCTCCAGCCTAAATCTCCCCTGGTGGAGCTTGAGGCCATTCCCTCTTGTCCTGTCCCCTGTCCCTTGGGAGAAGAGCCCAGCTCCCTCCTCTCTACAACCTCCTTTCAGGTACTTGTAGAGAGTAATGAGGTCTCCCCTCAGCCTCCTCTTCTCCAGGATAAACACCCCCAGCTCTCTCAGACGCTCCTTATAGGGCCTGTTCTCCAGCCCCTTCACCAGCTTCATTGCTCTTCTCTGGACTCACTCCAGAGCCTCAACATCCTTCTTGTGCTGAGGGGCCCACAACTGAACACAATATTCAAGGAGCGGCTTCACCAGTGCTGAGTACAGAGGGAGAAGAACCTCCCTGGACCTGCTGGTCACACTGTTTCTGATCCAAGCCAGGATGCCATTGGCCTTCTTGGCCACCTGGGCACACTGCTGGCTCATGTTCAGTCACTGTCAACCCACACCCCCAGGTCCTTCTCCTCCTTTTTTAAAAAGGGCTGTGAGAAAAACAAGCCTTAAAAATACATGCTTTAAAAAAAACATGGTTTAAAACACATGCTTTAAAAAAATGCTCAAAACTCCCATAGCTTAGAAACACCCCGATATAAAAAAAAAAGATGCTAAAAAAAAGGAATGCTTTAAAAATGCTTTTGATAGGAATGGTTGGACTCGATGATCCGATGGGTCTCTTCCAACCTGGTTGTTCTATGATTCTATGAAAAACTAGCCTCTAAAAAAGATATATTCTTTAAAAAACAACGTGGTACGAAACCCCTTGCTGCCAGAAGGCCTCCCAACTTTCAAACCACCCCGTTACTTGGATAAAAAAAACGAACTTTATTGTAGTTTAAACCCAAATATTCTGCTTTTTCGTGTGGCTTTTGCCACCGAGCATTGAGGCTCCAGAGCGCGATCGCAGCCAGGGCTGAGGTTAAACCTCCCCCAAACACGCACAGAGACACACCTCAGCCTATGGGGAGGCTTCTGGGCTAAAATATCGGGGTTTTTTCCCCAAAAAGCGTGGCTGAGAGCTCACCTTAGCGCTGCTGATGAAACGCGCCTCAGCCGCAGCGCCTGCAGCCGCCGCCATCTTCGGGCAGCGCCTCTGCCTCCTCCTCCCCTTCCTCCTCTTCCTCCTCCTCTTCCTCTTCCTCCATCCTCTTCATAGAATCATAGAATCACTGAGTGGGAAGAGACCTACCAGATCATCAAGTCCAACCATCCCCATCAATCACTAGCCCATGTCCCTCAGCACTTCAACCACTCGTCCCTTAAACCCCTCCAAGGAAGGTGACTCAACCACATCCCTGGGCAGCCTCTGCCACTGCCCAGTGACCCTTTCTGTCAAAAGTTTTTTTCCTAATGTCCAGCCTGACTCTCCCCTGGTGGAGCTTGAGGCCATTCCTTCTCGTCCTGTCCCCTGTCCCTTGGCAGAAGAGCCCAGCTCCCTCCTCTCCACAACCTCCTTTCAGGGAGTTGCAGAGAGCAATGAGGTCTCCCCTCAGCCTCCTCTTCTCCATGAGAAACACCCACAGCTCTCTCAGCTGCCCCTTTTCTTCTCCAGCCCCTTCACCAGCTTTGTTGCTCTTCTCTGGACTCACTCCAGAGCCTCAACATCCTTCTTGTGCTGAGGGGCCCAGAACTGAACACAGGATTCGAGGAGCAGCCTCACCAGTGCTGAGTCCAGAGGGAGAAGAACCTCTCTGGCCCTGCTGGTCACACCATTTCTGATCCAAGCCAAGATGCCATTGACCTTCTTGGCCACCTGGGCACACTGCTGGCTCGTGGTCAGTCACTGTCAACCAACACCCCCAGTTCCTTCTCCTCCAGGCAGTTTCCAGCCAGACTTCTCCTAGTCTGGAGCTGCTCAGGGGTGTTGTGCCCCAAGTGCAGGACCCGGCATTTGGCCCTGTTGTCACTCAGCCAAATAGACTTTGTTCTTCCAGAGTTTCTAAGCTATGTTGAAGGCTTCTTAGGGGTCCATAAAGTCAGTGAGGAGAAGGATAATGGAGAACAGCTATGGTCATGCTGGGATGGGAGCACTGGTGGGATTCCTCAAGGATTCATCTTGTTCCCCACTATCCTCAAGACATTCAGTAATGGCTTTGACTTCCATATCCTTGTACAAAGTCCTCCGCAGGTTTCTTCTAGGCTCTTTTCAGGTATTGGAAGCTTCTCCAAGGTCTCCCCAGAGCCTTCTCCAGGATGAAGGATCTCAACTCTCTCAGCCTGGCCATGTAGCAGAGGTGCTACAGCCTTTGCCTCATCCTCATGGCCTCCTCTGGACCCGTTCAAACAGTTCCATCTCCTTCCTATGCTGGGGATTCCAGCACTGGACACAGGACTCCAGGTGGAGTCTCATGAGAGCTGAGTAGAGGAGGAGAATCCCTTCCCTCACCCTGCTGGCCACGCTGCTCTGGATGTATCATAGAATCATTTGGTTGGAAAACACCTTTGAGATCATTAATCCATTGGACGTGGTTTAATGTTTGATGGGAATGGTTGGACTCGATGATCCGATGGGTCTCTTCCAACCTGGTTGTTCTATGATTCTATGATTCTAATTCCAATTGTACTTGCCCACCACTACATCACGTCCCTGAGCACCTCATTTACCCATTCTTCAAAATCCCTCCAGGGTTGGGGACTCCACCACTTCCCTGGGCAGCCTCTGCCAGGGCCTGAGAAACCTTTAGTGAGGAAATTTTTCCTGGCGTCAAATCTGAACCTGCCCTGGTGCAACTTGAGGCCACTTCCACCTGTCACTTGGGAGAAGAGACCAGCACCCACCTCTCTACAATCTCCTTTCATGTGGTTGTAGACAGTGAGGTCTCCCCTCAACTTCCTTTTCTCCAGGCTAAACAACTCCAGGTCCGTCAGCCACTCCTCATAAGACTTGTTCTCCAGCCCCTTCCCCAGCTCCATTGCCCTCCTCTGGACTCGCTCCAGGAAACTTCGCTGGCTGTCCCTGGTGGCCGTAGTTTTCCATAAAAACAGTTCAAAAAATGCTGAGGTGGCTCCTGCACCCTTGCTGCCTCATGATGGGCTCCTTGTGAACACCTAAACCCCACAAATCACATGTTTGGATTCTCACCAGTGCCCATTCAGACTCAGTCCCACTCTTCATCAACCAAGCTGCCACAGCAAGTGGGACAACTTCATATTCGGGTCGGTTTGGGGTGTTTTGGAGTCACTAGATGTCACTGTTGGCTCATGGTGGGAGATGCTGCACTGTGTCAAGGTCTGGATCCTGCCACCTCCGTGCCCAGGAGGAGCAAGGCTGCAGAGCAAGGACATCTCCCTGTCCACCCAGGCAGTGATAAACTGCACGGGACACCTTCCCATCTATATTTTTTATCCTGGAGAAGAGGAGGCTGAGAGGAGACCTCATTGCTCTCTATAACTACCTAAGGGGAGGTTGTAGAGAGGAGGGTAATGGGCTCTTCTCCCAAGTGCCAGGGGACAGGGCAAGAGGGAATGGCCTCAAGCTCTGCCAGGGGAGATTTAGGCTGGACATTAGGAAAAAAATTTTCACAGAAAGGGTCATTGGTCCCTGTTATAGGCTGCCCAGGGAGGGGGTTGAGTCACCTTCCCTGGAGGTGTTTAAGGGACGGTTGGACGATGTACTGAGGGACAAGGTTTAGTGTTTGATAGGAATGGTTGGACTCAATGATCCGGTGGGTCTCTTCCAACCTGGTGATTCTATGATTCTATGATCTCCCTGTCCACTCAGACCGTGACAAACTGCATGGGACACCTTCCCATCTATATTTTAGGGTCTGGCCCTGGTGAAACCATCAGTAGGCTTTGAGGGACACCACTCTGCCAGCAGTGCCTATCCCAGGGGTCCACAAGACACCGAATGAGACACACTACCTACGGGGTGACCACATTAGAGGACAAGGGAAGAGCAGTGGATGTCATCTGTCAGGCCTTTAATAGAGTCCCCCACAATATCTTTCTCTCTGTTGAACAGGTATGAATTTAATGAGTGGAATGTTCAGTGGATCAGGAATCGGTTGGATGGTTGCATCCAGAGGGCAGTGGTCAGTGGCTGAATGTTCAGATGGAAATTGGAATCATAGAATCATCCAATGGTTTGGGTTGGAAGGGACCTCAGACCCCATCCAGTTCCATCCATCCCGTGGGCAGGAACATCTCCCACTGGACAAGGCTGCTTCAAGCCCCATCCAACCTGGCCTTGAATCCCTCCAGGGATGGGGCAGCCACAGCTTCTCAGGGCAATGTGGGCCAGGGCCTCACCACTCTCATAAATAAGATTTTCTTTCTAATGTGTCTTCTAGATCTTCATTTCCCCCTCATCCTATCACTCTGGGACCTTCTAAAAGCCCTTCCTCAGATTTCCTGGAGCTCCTTCAGGTACTGGAAGCTGCTTTAAGGTCTCACCAGAGCCTTCTCTTCTGCAGGCTTAACAACCCCAACTCTCAGCCTGGCCTCATAACAGAGGGGGCTCCAGCCCTCACATCATTTTCGTGGCCTCCTCTGGACCCATTTCAGCAGTTCCATCTCCTTATGCTGAGGATGGATTACAGAACTGGACACAGGACTCCAGGTGGGGTCTTACAAGAGCAGAGTGGGAGAATCTCCTCCCTTGCCTTGCTGGCCACTTTGGACACAGTTGTTTTCTGGGCTGTGAGCACACATTGCTGGCTCACATTGAGCTTCTCATCCCCCAGCACCCCAAGTCCTTCTCCCTTTCAAAGAACAATCACCTTTTAGTGACTTCTGTCAAAAAGCAGATGTTATTTTTTGACGAGCAGGGTCTTATCAGGTAGACAAAATGGAACATTTCTTCTTTTTTTATTCAATTTCCTCAGAAACACAGAGAAGACTGTACACAGCAAAAAGGATGGGCAACGAGAAGACAATGAAGCATCACTGCCTGCCCAGAAACCAAGAAGCCACCTACCCCATGACTCCCCTCAGCCAATCCAATCTCTCTTTTTAAAATAACTAGATTTTATTAGAAAGCAAAGCAAATAAATAAGTGACAAAGGAGAAAAAGTTCTTTCTATAAATAATAATATAAAAGCAGAGTGGGCCAGAAAGCAAGGCAATAAGTCGTCCTGAGCTTATGCAAGGTGGTGCCTGGTACCCCAGGTAGACCTTGAGGGCCTGAGGACACCAAGGTGACAGCCTGAGCGCTGATCACTGGGAACATGGAGCTTCAAATAAGCATGTTGGGAGGGTTAAGCTCTTAATCCTGACCAGGCAAAGCCCTCCCACCCACCAGAAATACAATTGCTGACTCTAGCAGGTGGTTGCAGATGTTCTCACACACCACTCCAGGTGTAGCTTCCCATTGTGCCTGGGTTTATGAGGAGAAAACAGAACTGCAGGTTGGGCCAGAATCAGCACATCTGGATGAGGGGCAGGAAGGGCATCTGAAACACCAGAAGTGGTGGGAAACCCACCTTTTCCTGGTAGCCCTGATCCTTCCCCTGTTTTCAGCACTGGTGAGGCCACACCATTCACTCCAAAAAGGACATTGAGGGGCTGAAGATCATCCAGAGAAGGGAACAAGAGCTGGGGAAGGGGCTGGAGTGTTATGAGAGGTGGCTGAGGGACCTGGGGTTCTCTTTAGCCTGGAGAAAAAGAAGCTGAGGGGAGACCTCATCACTGTCTACAACTGCTTGGAAGGAGTTTGTAGTGAGGTGGGTGTTGATCTTCTCCCAAATGACAGGTAATGAGAGAAGAGGAAATGGCCTCAAGCTGTGCCAGGGCAGGTTTAGATTGGACATCAGGAGAAATTTCTTCACTGGAAGGGTCCTCAGGCTCTGGGAGAAGCTGCCCAGGGAGGTGGTGGAGTCCCCCATCCCTGGAGGTGTTTAACAGACAGGTAGATGAAGTGCTCAGGGATCTGGTCTAGTGGACAGGTAGGGTTGGGCTTGATGATTTCAAAGGTCTTTTCTGACCGAGTGATTCTCTGGTTCCCAGCTGCAGCAGCACACACACCTTGGCAAAGTAAGGCAAAGCCGGAAGGCAGAGACACCCACCAGGTTCTACCCTCTGGGTTTGGAAAATCAAAAAGAAGGCACAGAAATAGCAAGGCACAGGACAAGAGGCACTTATGTTCCTGGGACGGGATGAGACCCCTGTTCAAGAGTACTGAGATGGTCTGCAGCTGGGAGCAAAGGGCTCTCCAGCCCTCATTTCCTTTTGTTATTGTGATCTACACATCAAACAAGGAAGTCATCAAACAAGGGAGTCAAGCTGACCAGGAAAACCAATCAGGGCTGATTTTCCTCCCAGCACAGGTCTCCCTTCCAGGAGTGACCTCTCCTTCCTACACAAGATTCAAACACCCTTATGCTCCCAGCCAGAGACATCTGATTGTCACCCCAGCTTCTCTGCTGGGAACTGCTTGTATGTCCTCATGCTTTAAGACCAGAGAGGAGATCACATCAAGGACATCCAGCATCAAGGACAACCAGCCTGGTGATGAAGCCCCAGGAATTATGGCACACGGCTACCAAAGAGCAGCCAAACAATATCTGGGGGTTCCTCCCAGCCAGTTGCAGTTTGTCCCGTAGCTCCAGCTCTCAGATCAAGAGCATAATGTCTCACAAAGAAGCACAGACGTGCCTGCATCCTCAGCATCTCCATCAAGCAGACACGGCTGAACACAGAACAGCAGTGGATGAATCTCAGGGGCCGTTCAAAGCTCAACATCCACAGTGTCCTCCTCGTGGTCCTTGATGTCTGTAGAGTCTGCCTTGGCAGGCTGGATCACCCCAAATTGCGACAACTTTGCTGCCTTCTGCTCCATGCTCTGCTTCCTCCATTTGATCCTCCGGTTCTGGAACCAGACCTTCACCTAGCAGGAAAACAGCACAATAGCTTAGGATGAGGTCTCCAAGAACTCCTTTCTGATGGTGGTTGTTGCCACATGTTTCCACAGCAGATGTCCCCCAAAAGCAGTGTTCCTCAAAGAGGGGGAAATGTCCCTTCTCTGCTTGGGGCACAGTAAGCAGGAGGTGACACTGTGGTGGGTAGAATGGTACTGGGAGAAAGGATGATTAAGAGCATGACATTCATAGAATCATAGAATCACCAGGTTGGAAGAGACCCATTGGATCGAGTAAGGCTCAGGTTCAGGGTCAGGTAAGTTTAGGAAGCACCTCCAGTAGCAACCATGAGCCACTGAACCCATACCTGGGGCCATGACTGCCAGAGACCATGGAGAGACACCAACCTACCCCCTGGCTCTTTCTCCCTGACCCCTCCTGAACTTGTCTTGCTCTCCCCTTTCCCCAGCTGAATTTGGATCCTACCAAGGAAGATCACAGGGCTCCCCCTTTACACCATAAATCATCAACTTGCAGTGAGAGGGCAGAAACATACCAGGAAAAGCAGAAAAAATATAGACCCAGTGTCATAAAGGGACTCTTAAACTATCTCCTGGTGATCATAGCAGTGTTGATATCAGTCCAGTCTAGCTGGAACTCAAAACCAAAAAGGTTTGTGCTCCTAAATGCTTTTTGTTCTACTTTATGGATTAAGAAAAGGGTGTTCTTATTCCTATCTTGCATTCCTCCAGGCATGTGGTTTCAGTGTTGTCTTGCAGCAGGGAGTCCCATAGGTCATGTCCTCCTCCAGCTGCACTTCACAGCTGGGGAATCACCACAGACCAAATGCAAACCAGGGACTGATGTCACCACCTCCATTTTATAGAATCATAGCATGGTTTGGGTTGGGACCTCAAAGCCCATCCAGTTCTACCTCCCTTTCCCTCACAGGAAAACATTTCTCCCCAAGATCTCATCTCAATCTCCTCTCATTCAGCCGGAAACCATTCTCCCTCATCCTATCCCTGCATTCCCTGATCGAGAGTCCCTCCCCAGCTACCCTGGAGTCCCTTTCAGTGCTGGAGCCTCCAGGCTCAACCCCAACTCTCTCAGCCTGTCCTAGTATGGGAAGTGCTCCAGCCCTTGGATCACCTTCATGTCCCTCTGGACTCTCTCCAACAGATCCATGTCCTTACCTGAGTCTCTGTGAGATGCAGAGTTGCAGCCAGGTCTACTCGCTCTGTGCCCACCATGTACTGCTGCTTGAGGAACTCCTGCTCCAGCCGCTCCAGCTGCTCTGGTTTGAAAACTGTGCGCACCCTCTTCATCTTGCAGGGTCCCCCAGATCTCCAAGTCACTGCAGGGCCCATTGTGTTGGTCCCTACACAGTGAGGCAACTCCAGACCTGCAAACAAGAAGCAGCAATTGAAGGGGTCTACACGTTCGAGGCCCTTCCTCAAGACCTACCAAACCCGACTGAAATCCAAATGCAGTAAAAGGTCTGGGAGAAAAGTAGCACCAAGGAAAACCAGCCATGTCCCTACCCCATCCCAGCCCAAATCCTGTTTTCTTGTCTCCCTTTACCACAAAAAGTTGGACCAGATGATCTTTCAATGTCCCTTCCAAACATATTCTGTGATTCTACCCACAGGTACAACCTAGGACAGTCCTGGATGTCCCAGAGAAGTCAGCTCTCAATGAGGAAGAAATTCTTCACAATGAGAGCAGTGAGGTCCCAGCCCAGGTTACCTAGGGAAGCTGTGGCTGCCCCATCCCTGGAAGCGTTCAAGACCAGGGTAGATGGGGCCTGGTCTAGAGGGAGGTGTTCCTGTCCATGGCAGGGGGTTGGAACTGGATGATCTCCAAGGTTCCTTCCAACCCAACCCATTCTATGATTTTGTGTGGTGAGCAGGGTTTGACCTCCATCTGTCCAGGGTCTTTTTAACAATGAAGCCCACCAAGACCTGCTTGAATGCAGAACTCCAACCTTCATCTCAAGAAGCCCCTAATCACTAATGTCTTAAGGTTGGGGAGTTTACTCCATGCTGCCCCCAGCTTTAACCCTTCCCAGGGGAAGATACAGAAATGGTGAAGGAAAGTCACCAGCCCTCGTGCAGGTCCTCATCCCAGACCTTGGTCTCCATAGGATCAGCTATAAGATCAGTGGATCAGTGTGCAGAGGCATTAGTAGGACTAACAAGCGGATCTGGTCACCATCTCTTATCTAGTTGTGGCCTGATGATAACCATAATTAACTAATTAACTAATTAACATACAATACAACACCAGCAGTGCCACAGGACCAGACGGCACCAGCCTGAGGATGTGCAGTCTCTGGTTTCCAAAGCCCTCATCCCACCAGCGCAGACTGTTCCATACATCTCTAGCACAAATGGATTTCCAAGCACAGAGACTATGACCACCACCATCTATCATCCCCCAGGAGCTGCTGGGCTCATCCCAGCCAGATCCATCCTCCTGAGGAACCTTCCACAGGAGCTACCTGTCACTGCAAGGAAGATGGTAGAATGAAGACACCACAGTCAAGGGCTGAGGAAAGGAGGCTGTAGCCATCAAGGTAAAAAAATTCTGCATTTGATAGGCTGGTTCTGTGCAGACTTTACATATCTGGGTGAGAAGCTCTGGAAGGGCCATCTTCCTCCTGCTCAATGCCAAAAGCTATTGGACCAGCTCCCAGAATGACTCTAGCAGCAGGTGACATCACTGGGTGGGCTGGGAACACCTCAAAGTACCAGAGTACACTCATAGAATCCTAGAATCACAGAATCACCGAGGTTGGAGGAGACCTCTAAGCTCATCCAGTCCAGCTGTCAGCCCAACACCACTGTGCCTATTAAACTCTTGTCCCAAAGTGCCACATCTTCACGTTCTTTGAATGCCTCCAGGGATAGGGACTCCACAACCTCCCTGGGCAGCCTCTGCCAGTGCCCAAGGACCCTTCCAGTGAAGAAATTTTTTCTTTATGTTCAATCTAAACCTGCCCTGGTGCAACTTGAGGCTATTTCCTCTCATCCTGTCACTTGCTACATGGAAGAAGAGACCAACACCCACCTCACTCCAGCCTCCTTTCAGGCAGTTGTAGACAGTGATGAGGTCTCCCCTCAGCCTCCTTTTCTCCAGGCTAAACACCGCAGGTCCCTCTGCCACCTCTCATAACCCTTGTTTTCTTAAGTCCCTTCCCCAGCTCTGTTCCCTTCTCTGGATGCTCTCCAGGCCCCCAATATCCTTCTTGAGAGTGAGAAGCCCAAAACTAAACCCAGGTTTGGCCTCATCAGCGCTGAGGACGGGGCACAATCCCTTCCCTGCTCCTGCTGGCCACCCCATGGCTGATCCAAGCCAGGATGTGGGGAGTTTGCAGCATCCCCAGAGCTGGATGGGCTTGAAGGTCCCTTCCAAACCATCCCATGATTGAGCAGCCTGCAGGTGTCTTCCTCAGCTGGAGTCCCTGCGCCACAGGACATCAGGAGCATCCATGAAGGATGCAGGACTGGGGTGACAGATCCATATGGGACTGGTGTGACAGGTCCCTCCCATGGCATCCCTACCAAAAGTCTTCAACTTTTATGGAAACACTGTACCTAATGATCTCAATCCACACCCCTACTCATGACTGGTGGTGTCGCGTTCTCCAGGCACCTTGACCTACTTCATTTCATTGAGTGCAAGTTCTGCACATGTTCAAGGACTCGTGGGACAGAGCTGTGACAGCTTAACTGCCGTAATTACACTTAAAACCGATTTTCCTCATTAAAATAATTTCACCTGTCACAGTTTTCCTATTTTAATACTTGTATTAAAGCAAGCGGGAATTCCACCATCGAATACTTGGAGGAAAGAGCTTTGCAAACTGTATTTTCATATCTGTAGAGTTGATATCAACATCGATTAACAGAGAACTGGGCAGATTCCAGTACATAAGAGAAATATTTTAGGTAGAATCATAGAATTGCTTGGTTGGAAAAGAACTTTTGAGATCATAGAGTCCAACAGTACCTGAAGCACTAAACCAGATCCCGGAGCACCTCATCTACCAGGCTTTTAAACCCCTCTAGGTCATGCATTCCAAGACCCATTAGGAATGGGACCCTCTCCACAGTGATGGACAAGACTCCCACCACCACCCGTGATGGACCAAACCCCAAACCCCATGACCGATGGGACCCACTACCATCACCAATGATGGACCTGACGCCCCCCTACACGAGGGATGGGACCCACCTCCACCACCCGTGATGGACCAGACCCCCAAAACCCATGACCGATGGGACCCACCACCCGTGATGGACCACAAGCTTCACCTATGATTGATGGGACCCACCAGCATCACCAATGATGGACCTGACCCCCCATCCACGATGGATGGACCCGATCCTATCACCCATGATGGACCAAACTCCAAATCCCATGACCCGTGGTACTTACCTCCACCACCCGGGATAGACCAGACCCCCAAAACCCACGACCAATGGGACCCACCTCCACCCCCCGTGATGGACCAGACCCCTGAAACCCGTACCTGATGGGACCCACCACCATCACCAATGATGGACCTGACCCCCCATCCACGATGAATGGACCTGATCCAATCACCCATGATGGACCAAACCCCATGACCGATGGGACCCACTACCATCACCAAGGATGGACCTGACCCCACTCCACGAGGGATGGGACCCACCTCCACCACCCGTGACGGACCAGACCCCTGAAACCCATTCCCGGTGGGATCCACTACCATCACCAATGATGGACCTGACCCCCCCATCCACGATGAATGGACCCAATCCTATCACCCGTGATGGACCAAACCCCAAACCCCATGACCCGTGGTACCCACCTCCACCACCTGGGATAGACCAGACCCCCAAAACCCACCACCGATGGGACCCACCTCCACCACCCGTGATGGACCAGACCCCTGAAACCCATGCCTAATGGGACCCACCTCCCGTGATAGCTTCACCTATGTTTGATGGGACCCACCACCATCACCAATGATGGACCTGACCCCCCCATCCACGATGAATGGACCCGATCCTGTAACCCGTGATGGACCAAACCCAAAACCCCATGACCTGTGGTACCTACCTCCACCACCTGGGATAGACCAGACCCCCAAAACCCACGACCGATGGGACCCACCTCCACCACCCTTGATGGACCAGACCCCCATGACCGATGGGACCCACTACCATCCCCAATGATGGACCTGACCCCCCTCCACGAGGGATGGGACCCACCTCCACCACCCGTGATGGACCAAACCCAAAACCCCATGACCTATGAGACCCACTACCATCACCAATGATGGACCTGATCCCCCTCCACGAGGGATGGGACCCACCTCCACCACCCGTGATGGACCAGACCCCCAAAACCCACGCCCAATGGGACCCACCACCCATGATGGACCACAAGCTTCACCTATGTTTGATGGGACCCACCACCATCACCAAAGATGGCCCTGACCCCCCCATCCACGATGAATGGACCCGATCCTGTCACCCGTGATGGACCAAACCCAAAACCCCATGACCTGTGGTACCCACCTCCACCACCTGGGATAGACCAGACCCCCAAAACCCACCACCGATGGGACCCACCTCCACCACCCTTGATGGACCAGACCCCCATGACCGATGGGACCCACTACCATCACCAATGATGGACCTGACCCCCCTCCAAGACCGATGGGACCCACCTCCACCACCCGTGATGGACCAAACCCAAAACCCCATGACCTATGAGACCCACTACCATCACCAGTGATGGACCTGATCCCCCTCCACGAGGGATGGGACCCACCTCCACCACCCGGGATAGACAAGACCCCTGAAATCCATGCCCCATGGGACCCACTAGCATCACCAATGATGGACCCGACCCCCCCCCCCTCCACGAAGGATGGGACCCACCTCCACCACCCGTGACGGACCAGCCCCCCATGCCCGATGGGACCCCCAACCCGTGACATCCCACCCCTCCCCGGTCCGGGTCGCCCCTCACCGTGGCAGCCGCCCCATCCCCATGCCCAGGGCCAGGCTGCGGGCAGGAGCCCCGGTGGCTGCGCTGGGCAGCGCGGGGGCAGCGCGGGGCAGGGCGAGGAGGAGGAGGAGGAGGAGGAGGTGCAGGAGGAGGATGAAGGCAGCTGGCGTGGCGGAGGGTCCCGGGCGAGGATGGCTTCGATGTGGAAGGCGGTGGATGCGGGGCGGCGCGGGGGCGAGCTGGGCGGCATGGCCAGCGCTCAGCCCCGCCCGGAGCCGCTGCCTTTATGGGGGAGAGCGGGGCGGGGACAGCGAGGGGACAGCGAGGGGACAGCCCCCCGGCGGCACCGGGACAGCCCACCCACTCCCCACCCACTGCCCACCTGCACCGCCGGGACAGCCCAGGGACACCCCAGGGACAGACAGCCCCACTGAGACCCCATGGACACCCCCATGGACAGTCCATGGACACCCCATGGACACCCCATGGACTCCCCATGGACACTCCATGGACAGACAGCCCCACTGAGACCCCATGGATACCCCCATGGACAGTCCATGGACAGCCCATGGACACCCCAGGGACAGACAGCCCCACTGAGACCCCATGGACACCCCCATGGACAGTCCATGGACACCTCATGGACGCCCCATGGACTCCCCATGGACACTCCATGGACAGACAGCCCCACTGAGACCCCATGAACACCCCCATGGACAGTCCATGGACACCCCATGGACTCCCCATGGACACTCCATGGACAGACAGCCCCACTGAGACCCCATGGATACCCCCATGGACAGTCCATGGACAGCCCATGGACACCCCAGGGACAGACAGCCCCACTGAGACCCCATGGACACCCCCATGGACAGTCCATGGACACCCCATGGACACCCCATGGACTCCCCATGGACACTCCATGGACAGACAGCCCCACTGACACCCCATGGACACCCCCATGGACAGCCCATGGACAACCCATGGAAACTCCATGGACAGGCAGCCCCACTGAGACCCCATGGACAGTCCATGCACAACCCATGGACACCCCAGGGACAACCTACGGACACCCCAGGGATAACCCAGGGACACCCTAGGGACATCCCAGGGACAGACAGCCCTACCGACACTCCACAGACACCCCCATGGTCAACCCACCCATGGACAGCCCCACCGACACCCCACAGACACTCCCACCAACACCCCCATGGCCACCCCAATTGACACCCTGAGGACAGCCCACCAACAGCCCCACTGACACCCCATGGACACCCCCATGGACAACCCATGAACACTCCAGGGATAACCCATGGACCCCCCACTGACACTCCATGGACAACCTCGGGACAGCCCATGGACAGACATCCTCACTGACACCCCAGGGACACCCCATGGACAACCCAGGGACACCCCAGGGACAGACACCCCCACTGACACCCCATGGACACCCCCACTTACACCCCGGGGACAGCCCACCGACAGCCCGGGGACAGCCCATGGACACCCTCACTGACACCCCATGGACACCCCACCAACACCCTAGGGACACCTCCACTTACACCCCATGGACACCCCAGGGACACCCCCACTGACACCCCAGGGGCCCTGTGGATTCTCCGCACCTGTTGCTCCATGGACACCCCCACGGACACCCCTGCTTCTCAGGGACACCCCCACCAACACCCCCTCTTCCACATGGCCCCCTCTTCTTCCCCATCAAGAGCTACACAGGCATCCCTGCTGCCCCATGGACACCACCATTGGACACCCCTGGTTCTCCAGGAACATCCCTGCTTCCCTGACAGCCCCATGGACATCCTTCCTTCCCCACCAACAGCTGCGTGGACACCTCTGCTTCCATGGAACCCTACAGACTCCTACAGACACCCCTGTTTCTCCATGAACATCCCTCCTTGGGCACCTCCACTTCACCCACAGGCACCTGGGCTCCTTCCCCATGGACACCCACACCAACACCTGCTCCGTCCTCACAGGCATCCAAAGCAACACCCAAACACCTTCCCCAGAGACACTCACACCAACACATGCTCCTTTCTCATGGAAACCCACACCAACACCCGATCCTTCCCCATGGAGAACTCTTCCCACTCCATGGGCCACCACACCAACACCCATTCCAGACAAACTCCCGTGGGACAATTGTTCCTTCCACCAGACATCTCTCTTCCTGATGGCCAACTACACCTTGAACAACCTTGCTGGCACCTTCATCTTTCTCCCCATGGACACCTACAGCTCCCAACATCACTGACACACACATGGACACTTACAGCTCCCAACATCACTGACACTCACATAGAATCATAGAATCATAGAACAACCAGGTTGGAAGGGACCCATCAGATCTTCTAGTCCAACCATTCCTATCAAACACTAAACCAAGTCCCTCAAGACCTCATCCACCCGTCCCTTAAACACCTCCAGGGAAGGGGAATCAACCACTTCTCTGGGCAGCCTAGTCCAATGCCCAATGACCCTCTGTGTGAAAAACCTCCTCCTAATCTCTAGCCTAAATCTCCCCTGGCGGAGCTTGAGGCCATTCCCTCTCGTCCTGTCCCCTGTCACTTGGGAGAAGAGCCCAGCTCCCTCCTCTCTTCAACCTCCCTTCAGGACATGGACACATGGACACATGGACACATGGACACTTACAGCTCCCAACATCACTGACACCCACGTGGACACCTACAGCTCCCATGTAGACACCAGAAACTTGTCCCACTAACACCCAAAACCTTCTGACACCCACACCATCACCCCGACCATGCTCCTCAGACCGTCTCACCCCTACACGGGTACCCACAGGCGTGGATCTACCCCGGGATGGGCAGTGGGAGCCCATCCTGCCACCATGCCAAGAAGAACATGTCCATGAGTGACAGGGGACAGGACAAGAGGGAATGGCCTCAAGCTCCACCAGGGGAGATTTAGGCTGGAGATTAGGAGGAGGTTTTTCACACAGAGGGTCATTGGGCATTGGAACAGGCTGCCCAGGGAGGTGGTTGAGTCACCTTCCCTGGAGGTGTTTAAGGGACAGGTGGATGAGGTCCTGAGGGACATGGTTTAGTGTTTGACGGGAATGGTTGGACTCGATGATCCGGTGGGTCTCTTCCAACCTGGT
Source organism: Coccyzus lansbergi (assembly GCA_033558105.1). Classification (NCBI taxonomy): domain Eukaryota; kingdom Metazoa; phylum Chordata; class Aves; order Cuculiformes; family Coccyzidae; genus Coccyzus; species Coccyzus lansbergi. The sequence continues at coordinate 264,961 of JAUMJK010000337.1, read as the reverse complement.
TGTTCTATGATTCTTTGAGGACCTGCCTGGGCATGTTGGAGGCCGTTGGTGTATCTGAGCTACGGGGAAAAACACCTCAGGAAGCCTCAGAAGCTAAAAGACACCCTGTGCACACAAACGTTTCTACTCAAATCTCCACAAGCACCAAATCCACACCAAAAATTCACTTGGATGGTTGGAAACGTGGAGAAATCTCCAGATCAGAATCTCCAGGTTAGTGAGCACGGGACAAAAATCCCACGCAGGTTAAGAAGCCAGTATTAAACATCTGTAACATCCGTATCCGATGAATCCTCCCTTAAATCAGGGGTTCATCCCATTAAATGTTTCTTTTCCCTGCCCAAGCCTTAGAAATCGACCCCGTTCTAAAGGAGCACCTCAATATTTTTGAGCATTTCAAAGCAAATGGAAATGACGGGAGGGCTTGCTCAGGATTATCTTGCCCGCGAGGAAGCACCCCTGGTGATGGCTACGGGAAGGTTTGGAAAGAGGATGCCCCCAGGAGACAAAAGAGTCCCTCAAGTTTGCCTTTAAAACACTTTTCCCCCTGCCATTTAGCATCCTGTCTTCCCCAGCGGCTTCAAAATGAGTGGATAAATACAGCTGCCGCTTTATTGCTCCTTATCCAAACAGCCAGCCCCAATCCCGCTGCCCCGTAACGATGTGCCTAATTAAAATCACACGTTCAAAGCTGGGTAAGAGGCGAAAGCACTCCCAAACACAAAAAAAAAAAAAAAAGCGCCACCACCACCAAGGAAAGATAATAAAATACAAAATACGGAGAGATTCCCAGCTTCTGGCTTTGCTAGGGGTGGATGAAACTATGGGTGGTGTTATCAGAGAATCATGGAATGGTTTGGGTTGGAACGGAGCATCCAATTCTAACCCTGCAGGGACACCTCCCACTGGATCAGGGTGCCCCAAATCCCATCCAACCTGGCCCTGGACACCTCCAGGGATGGGGCAGCTGCAACTTCCTTGGGCAACCTGGGCCAGGGCCTCCCTAACCTCATCGTGAAGAATTTCTTCCTAATGTCTAATCTAAATCTTCCCCCTTCCAATTTAAAACCATTTTCACATGTCCCATCATTTCAGACCCTTGGAAAAAGTCCCTCCCCAGCTTTCCTGGAGTCTCTTCAGGTACTGGAAGCTGCTCTAAGGTCTCCCTGGAACCTTCTCTTCTCCAGGCTGAACATCCTCAGCTCTCTCAGAGGTTCTCTAGCCCTCACATCATCTTCATGGTCTCCTCTGGATCCCTCCCAACAATTCCATCTCCTTCTTATGTTGGGGATTCCAGAGCTGGAATATATGATTTGTTTTATTAAAAGCTTGTTACTTATTTATCTTGGAACTGGATAAGCTTCCAACCCAAACCATGAGTTCTATGATTTATAATAATGAGTTCTATGATTATGAGTTCATGAGTTCTATGATTATATATATAGGCTGGAGATTAGGAGGAAGTTTTTCACACAAAGGGTCATTGGGCATTGGAACAGGCTGCTCAGGGAGGTGGTTGATTCACCTTCCCTGTTCAAGGGACAGGTGGACGAGGTCCTGAGGGACATGGGTTAGTGTTTGATAGGAATGGTTGGACTCGATGATCCGATGGGTCTCTTCCAACCTGGTAGATCTATGATTCTATGATTCTGTAAGTGGTGACTGCCACGGTCATTCCCATGGAATGAGATGTTGGGGACCCTCCGTTTTTTTTCCTGTTGCAGCTCCGCATCATAGTCATTGGGATGAGCGAGATCTCATTTCCAACGAGGCTGTTGGTGGGAAGGATGGACAGGTGGATAGATGGATGGATGGATGGATGGACGGACGGACGGACGGATGGACAGTCTGGCTTTTCCCTTCAGCTTCTCCTGCTCCGTGGCTTTGGCTGCCTAACGACGTGTCCCGTTTCCCATTAGCCCTGTGTGCTCAGCTAATGCATTTCGGTTGGAAAGCTGGAAATTTTCACTCTCTGGTAATGACTTGGGAAATGTAGCACCCAGAAGCCAGGTGGAGCAGGGGCCACCACCACCACCACCTCCATCCCCATCCATCCATCCCAGCCACTCCTAGGCAGGGGAGATGAAAGGATGGACCCTGATCCTCTTTCTCTGGAGGTTTTGGTGGGTTTTTTGTAGTTTAGTTTGTTTCTCAAGAGCGCAGCAAATAAAAGAAGAGGGGGAATTGCTTTGGGGAGGGGGGGGAAAAAAAAGAGATCCCACCAACAAAACAACAACAAAAAGCCCCCAGCCCTTTGTAAACATCCCCCGTGAGCAAAGGGAAGGGGGTGAAAAGCATTTCCTGATAACTCCATTAAAGAATGAGGCTGCATTAACATTCCAAGTACCTCGACAAGAGATGAAAGTGGGGAACTTGAGCTCAGCCTCTCCTCGCTCCAGATGTTATTATGGGCTCCCTGAAAAGGGGTTTTTTTATTTCTTCTTTTTTTTTTCTTCCCCCCACTGCCGAGAGACAAAGATGTTGCCTACTTCAAACGGGGCTAATTGATGCTAATGACTATCAGATAGAGTGGGGGCCCTTCTTCCCCCCTGCCAAGGGGAAAGAGAGAGTGCATTTTACAATCCCCTCATAGAAAACTCCCCTCTCTTCAAACCACTTCGCTGCTTTGGGGGGGATTTTTGTCTCTCTCGGCTGCTTTTTCTCCTCCTCCTCTTCCCTTCTTCTCTGCTCCCCCCCCCCCCCCCCCCCTTCTTCTGGGCACCCCACAGCTCTCACTTGTTAGCCCATGAGAAATTTCACACCTCAGTTCCAGAGGTGGAGGGAGAACCTTGGCTCCATTTCCATCCCTCTCCCTCTCCAAAACCTTCCCAGCGGGACGAGGGATGGAAATTTCTTTTCCCTCATCCTCTCCCCCCTCAAAAAATAAAATCCACAGCAAGCACACGCGAAAACGTGATGGGGGGTTTGGTGCATCTGTAATCCGGGGTGAGAGTGGGAAAACATCTGCTTCACCCAGAGCATCCCATTAGGGAGAAGACGGATCCCGGGGCTCCCAGGGCTGATTAGACATGTGCTCATTAGGATAATTAGCTCATCACCCCAACCTGAGGAGTCTGAGATAGAATCATAGAATCACCAGGTTGGAAGAGACCCATGGGATCATGGAGTCCAACCATTCCCGTCAAACGCTAAACCAGGTCCCTCAGCACCTCGTCCACTCGGGCCTGTTGCTCTTAATAAAAAGTAAAAATTGAAAATTGGATCATGAATCATAGAATCACCAGTTTGGAAAAGACCCATTGGATCATTGAGTCCAACCATTCCTGTCAAACACTAACCCATGTTCCTCAGCACCTCATCCACCCGTCCCTTAAACATCTCCAGGGAAGGTGACTCAACCACCTCCCCGGGCAGCCTATTCCAATGCCCAATGTCCCTTTCCATGAAAAACTTCCTCCTAATCTCTAGCCTAAATCTCCCCTGGTGGAGCCATCAGCTTTCTGTCAGATTTTTTTTGCAGACAGTTCTCCTGCGGTAATGTAGAATAATAATAAATAATAAGCCATCGTCTAATAACAAAAAGGTAGTGAGGGATGTCCCCAAATCACGTGGAGCTGGTGATTTGCCCTTTCCCAAGCTGGATCCCACAGAATCCTGCAAGGAGAGGGGAAGAGATTCATCTTTGCTGTGATCACAGGGTTTCTTCATGGAGGAGAACTGATCATGAAGACTAGAAATGGGATATTACTCAAGCTACTGATAATTAATGGGTGTTGGGCTGCCACCCTCCCTTGGCTTTTCCACCCTTCCACAAACTTCTGGGGAGCTCCAGAGAGCTCCGGAACGAGGTGCTGGTGTTGATTCCTCTTGACAAGCTCCCTCCCTCCTCTTTGCACCAGGATCTGGCCACGGTTTTCTTGGCCTTCTGGGTCCTCAGTACCATGCAAGGTCCTGTTAACAGACCCAAGCAATACTGCCTGCACCTTGAATCATAGATTCGTTTGGTTGGAAATGACCTTTGAGATCATCAAATCCAACCTTAACTGTTCACTACTAAATCATATCCCTGAGCACCTCATCTACTCAGCTTTTAAACTCCTCCAGGGATGGGGACTCTGCCACCTCCCTGGGCAGCCTCTGCCAGGGCCTGAGAACCCTTTCCGAGAAGAAATGTTTCCTGATGTCTAATCTGAACCTGCCCTGAAGTAACTTAAGGCCACTAAATCACAGAATCACAGAATCACCAGGTTGGAAGAGACCCACCGGATCATCAAGTCCAACCATTCCCACCAATCTCTAAACCATGCCCCATCTCTAAACCATTTTGCTCAGGTCATGGTTCCTTCTCAGTTGAGTTCTCCCCAGTTGGACCCAGAGCTCAAGCCACAAAAACTATGTGTTGGATGGACTTGAGGATTTGGGAACACAGGGTTTCCTCCAAGAAGGTTATCAGAGAATCATGGAATCATTAAGGTTGGAAAAGACCTCTGAGATCATCCAGTCAAACCGTGAAATCCAAACAACAGTGTGTGGAGGAAGATAGTGGTGGAGAGGACAGGGGAGTGGGGCTATCACCTTAGCTTGGCCAACCTCTCAACAGGTTCCTGCAGTGGAAAAAAAATGAGCCTGCAAAATGCAAAGCCCCTTCTTTCTTTCCAGGGGTGCAGACAGAGGGGGGATGGGGTGGGGTGTGGAAGCAGAGGGCAGCATCTTTCAGCCCCAGACAAGCCAATACACACCTCGGCCGCCCTTCAGACACCGGCCCCAGCTCCATTGTCAAGTTAATTTGGGATAATGGCCTGCAAAGCACCTCAGCCCAGGCCAGGTCTCATTAGCACTTGATAATATCAAGCATCCTGAGGAATTACAGGTCTTTCCCCTCCTCCCCAGGGCACGCACCCACCTCATTGTCCTTGGGGATGAGGACAGGACCCTGCTCCTCTCATTATTCCATGGGGCAAAGCTTGTGGTGCAAAGCTCCCCAGCCTCCCCAGCCCCAGGCTTTCCTGGGATTTATCATCCAGGCTGGTATTTCCAGGCAAGGTCTGCAATGCCTGGAAATCCAGCCCTGGCCTTTCCATGGGGTTGCTTTGTCCCTGGTTGTTCATCCAAATGGGAAATGGTAGAGCTGGACCTGCTGCATCCACCACACCGTCCCCCTCCTTGGGTGCCGGGCACCTGGGGTCACAGAGATATGGAATGGTTTGGGTTGGAAGGGACCTTAAAGGTCATCCAGGTCCACCTCCCATTGGATCAGGCTGCTCCAAGCCCCATCCAACCTGGCCTTCAGCACCTCCAGGGGTTGGGGTATCTGTGACTTCTTTGACCAACCTGATCCAGGGCTTCACCACCTTCACAGGAAACATTTCTTCCTAAGATTTCATAGAATCATAGAATCGCCAGGTTGGAAGAGACCCACTGGATCATCGAGTCCAACCATTCCTATCAAACACTAAACCATGTCCCTCAAGACCTCGTCCACCCATCCCTTAAACACCTCCAGGGAAGGTGAATCAACCACCTCCCTGGGCAGCCTATTCCAATGCCCAACGACCCTCTGTGTGAAAAACTTCCTCCTAATCTCCAACCTAAATCTCCCCTGGTGGAGCTTGAGGCCATTCCCTCTCGTCCTGTCCCCTGACACTTGGGAGAAGAGCCCAGCTCCCTCCTCTCCTTTCAGGTAGTCGCAGAGAGCAATGAGGTCTCCTCTCAGCCTCCTCTTCTCCAGGATAAACACCCCCAGCTCTCTCAGACGCTCCTCTTAGGACCTGTTCTCCAGACCCTTCCCCAGCTCCATTGCTCTTCTCTGGACTTGCTCCAGAGCCTCAACATCCTTCTTGTGCTGAGGGGCCCACAACTGAACACAGGATTCAAGGAGCGGCCTCACCAGTGCTGAGTCCAGAGGGAGAAGAACCTCCCTGGCCCTGCTGGTCACACCATTTCTGATCCAAGCCAAGATGCCATTGGCCTTCTTGGCCACCTGGGCACACTGCTGGCTCAGTGTCAGTCGCTGTCGACCAACACCCCCAGGTCCCTCTCCTCCTGGCAGTTTTCCAACCAGACTTCTCCCAGTCTGTAGCTCTGCATAGGGTTGTTGTGCCCCAAGTGCAGGACGTGGCATTTGGCCGTGTTAAACCTCATCCCATTGGACTCAGCCCATGGATCCAGCCTGTTTAGGTCCCTTTGCAGAGCCTCCCTACCCTCCAGCAGATCAACAATTGCACACAGCTCAGTGTCATCTGCAAACTTGCTAAGGGTACCCTCAATGTACACTTTCATCTCAATCTCCCCTCTTTCAGCTTAAAATCATTTCCTCCCATCCTATTCCTGCACTCCCTTATCCAGATCCTTTTCCCAGCTTTCCTGGAACCCCTTGAAGTACTGGAAGCTGCTCTGAGGCCTCCCCAGAACCTTCTCTTCTCCAGGTTGAACAACCCCAGCTCTCTCAGCCTGTCCCTCGTATAGGAGGTGCTCCAGTCTTCACATCATCTCCATGGCCTCCTCTGGCCTCCAACTACTCCGTATCCTTCTTGTGCTGAGGACTCCAGAACAGAAACAGGTTTTCCTGTGGACTAAGTCCACGATGGGACAGCCAAGTCAAGATGACCCCCCAAAAAATAAGTTTATTCCCTCCTAGCAGCCCTCAGTGCTCCTCAGACCTGATCACCATGTTCTCAGAGATTGCAGTTCTGGAGGGACTTGGTTTAGTGTTTGATAGGAATGGTTGGACTAGAAGATCCGATGGGTCCCTTCCAACCTGGTTGTTCTATGATTCTATGATTCTATATTGTTGGGTATCCAAACCAAACTATTCTATGATTCTACGATTCAGAGCATCCCTGAAACCGTAGACGGAAAATTAATTGGGAATTATAAACAAACCAAGCATTGAGGCAGCCCCCGCACAATCCCTTCAATTCTCTTCTCTTCCCCCCCCACATTGTCCTCTCCTAATGAGGAGGTTCATAAGTGGTTCCCAGACTCTCCTTGCCCAGGGCAAACACCCTCCACAATAGGATCACAAATTTGTAGGGAGAAGCCCCGGCTGATCACATCAGAAACGGTGCAGGGATTTATCTCCCTGCCTTAACAATGCCAGGATGTTCTTAATCGCCTCTCCAAAGGGACAGCTCGCAGGGGATCTGCCCGGCCTCATCATTAAAAGCTGGCAGCATCTTTGCCGCCGCTGCCCCTTTGTTCATCTTGCATTATTCCGACGCTCCGGCCCCGTTAATTCCTCTCCATCTTATTAAATCAATAGAGAGGGAGTGGGGGGAAGGAGGGGGCAGAGCGAGGGTTGGATCCGGCTTGGCTCTCGGCAGGGGTGCTGAGTGGGACCAGACCTGCCTTGGTTTCAGCTCTTGTCGTGCGTGTCGAAGGCTGGATTCAACCAGTTTCCTGCAGCCGGGGAAACTGAGGCACAAGGGCATCATAGCTGGGGAAGCTAAGGTACGAGGGCATCGTAGCCAGGGAAACTGAGCCATGAGGGCATCACGGCTGGGGAAACTGAGGCACAAGAGCATTGCAACCAGGGAAACTGAAGCATGAGGGCATCATAGACGGGGAAACTGAGGCACAAGGGCATCACGGCGGGGGAAACTGAGGCACGAAGCCATCACAGCTGCAGAAACTGAGGCATGAGGGCATCACAGCCAGGGAAACTGAGGCACGAGGGCATTGCAGCTGGGGAAACTGAGGCATGAGAGCATTGCAGACAGGGAAACTGAGGCATGAGGGCATTGCAGCTGGGGAAACTGAGGCATGAGGGCATCACAGCCAGGGAAACTGAGGCATGAGGGCATTGCAGCTGGGGAAACTGAGGCATGAGAGCATTGCAGACAGGGAAACTGAGGCACAAGGACATCATAGCTGGGGAAACTAAGGCACGAGGGCGTCGCAGCTGGGGAACCTGAGGAACAAGGGCTGCACTGCTGGGGAAACTAAGGCACAAGGTCATCACAGTCAGGGAAACTGAGGCACGAGGGCGTCATAGCCAAGGAAACTTAGGCACAAGAGCATCGAAGATGGCAAAACTGAAGCATGAGGGCATCATAGCCAGGGAAACTGGGGCACTAGGCCATCATAGCTGGGGAAACTGAGGCATGAGGCCATCACAGTCAGGGAAACTGAGGCACGAGGGCATTGTAGCCGGGGAAACTGAAGCATGAGGAGATCATAGCTGGGGAAACTAAGGCATGAGGGCATCGCAGCCAGGGAAACTGAGGCATGAGGGCATCACAGCTGGGGAAACTGAGGCACGAAGGCATGGCAGCTGGGGAAAGTGAGGCACAAGGACATTGCAGCCGGGGAAAGTTAGGCACGAGAGCATCGCAGCTGGGGAAACCGAGGCACGAGGACATCACAGCTTGGGAAAGTGAGGCACAAGGGCATCGTGGAAGGGGAAACTGAGGCACGAGGGCATCGTAGCCGGGGAAGCTGAAGTATGAGGGCATCATAGATGGAGAAAGTGAGGGATGAGGACATCGCAGCTGGGGAAACTGGGGCATGAGGGCATCACGGCTGGGGAAACTGAGGCATGAGGGCATCACAGCTGGGGAAACTGAGGCATGAGGGCATCACAGCTGGGGAAACTGAGGCACAAGGGCATCGTGGAAGGGGAAACTGAGGCACGAGGTCATCATAGCCAGGGAAACTGAGGCACAAGGGCATCGCAGCCAGGGAAACTGATACGTGAGGACATTGCTGCTGGGGAAAATGAAGCACAAGGGCATCACAGAAGGGGAAACTGAGGCACGAAGGCATGGCAGCCAGGGAAACTGAGGCACGAGGGCATCATAGCCGGGGAAACTGAGGCACGTGGGTATCACAGCCAGGGAAACTGAGGCACAAGGACATCATACCTGGGGAAACTGAGGCATGACAGCATCGTAGCCGGGGAAACTAAGGCACACGGGCATCATAGCTGGGGAAACTGAGGCACAAGGACATCATAGCTGGGGAAACTAAGAGATGAGGGCATTGCAGCCAGGGAAACTGAGGCACGAGGGCATCATAGGCGGGGAAACTGAGGCACGTGGGTATCGCAGCCGGGGAAACTGAGGCATGAGGGCATCATAGACAGGGAAACTGAGGCATGAGGACATCGCAGATGAGGAAACTGAGGCACAAGGGCATTATAGCCAGGGAAACCGAGGCACAAGGGCATTGTGGCTGGGGAAACTGAGGCACGAGGGCATCATAGATGGGGAAACTGAGGCACGAGGGCATCATAGACGGGGAAACTGAGTCATGAGGGCATTACAGCCTGAGTCCCAGGAGAAAGTTTTGGCAGAGCTTGATCTGACTGAACGTCCCACACTTCCCAGCAAAGTCCCCTTATTCATCCCAGGCCATCAGCACTTGCTTGATTTCATGATTTAATCACCTTTTTCAAATTAAATCACTTTTTAAAGCAAAATAATGGAGAGGGTGGCTCCCAGTAAACTCCCAGTGAAAGCCAAGCCCGAGGGTGCGGAGGTGTCTGTGCTGCAGGGCTGAGGGACTTGGCCACAAACCAGTTGAAAAAGGGGAGATGGAGCAATTTCAATCGTTTTTTACACATTTTCGTGGAATCACCGATTCATTTAGGTTGGAAAAGACCTTAAAGATCATCAAGTCCAACCATAAACCCAAGGCTGCCAAGTCTACCACTAAAATGTGTCTCCAAGCACCACATCTCCACCTCTTGAAAACCCACCAGGGACAGTGACTCCACCACCACCGACAGACCATTTAGGTGTGATAGGAATGGTTGGACTCGATGATCTGGTGGGTCTCTTCCAACCTGGCGATTCTATGATTCTATGATTTCTTCTGGTCCTGTCCTAGCAGTTCTTCTCAGCGGAACAAAGCAAACTGGTTTCTGGCCAGACCTACTGGAATGGATTGGGTTGGAAGGGACCTTAAAGATCATCCAGTTTCAACAGCAACAAGGGGAGGGACACCTCCCACTGGACCAGGTTACTCCAAGCCCCATCCAGCCTGGCCTTGAACACCTCCAGGGATGGGGCAGCCACAACTTCTCTGGGTAACCTGGGCCAGGACCTTTGAGACTGAGATTGGAGGCAGGAGCAGGGACCTTGAGAGCTGGTGGGATGAGAACCAGTAGCTATCTAAGAGCTGATGTGCCCCATAGCAAGCCCAGACCAGGGATAATGATGTTCCCCAACCAGACCTCAAACCTCTGTAGGATTTCACAGAATCACCAGGTTGGAAAAGACCCACAGGGTCATTAAGTCCAACCATTCCCATTAATCACTAACCCATGTCCCTCAGCACCTCGTCCACCCATCCCTTAAACCCCTCCAGGGAAGGTGACTCAACCCCCTCCCTGGGCAGCCTCTGCCACTGCCCAATGACCCTTTCTGTGAAATATTTTTCCCTGATGTCCAGCCTGAATCTCCCCTGGTGGAGCTTGAGGCCATTCCCTCTTGTCCTGTCCCTTGGGAGAAGAGCCCAGCTCCCTCCTCTCCACAACCTCCTCTCAGGGACGTGCAGAGAGCAATGAGGTCTCCTCTCAGTCTCCTCTTCTCCAGGATAAACACCCCCAGCTCTCTTAGCTGCTCCTCTTCTTCTCCAGCCCCTTCACCAGCTTCATTGCTCTTCTCTGGACTCAATTCAGAGCCTCAACATCCTTCTTGTGGTGAGGGACCCACAACTGACCCCAGGATTTGAGGAGCAGTCTCACCAGTGATGAGTCCAGAGGGAGAAGAACCTCCTTGGCCCTGCTGGCCACACTGTGTCTGATCCAAGCCAAGATGCCATTGGCCTTCTTGTCCACCTGGGCCCCTGCTGGGTCATGTTCAGTTGCTGTCAACCAACACCCCCAGGTCTTTGATGAGTTTCGATGGGTTTCATGCGAGTTGGATTCAGCTGGGTCATTTTATGCCCTGCCAGGCCTTCACTGGCCCTGGCATCCCAGGAAAGGGGTGGAAATGTCTTCTTCATCAACGACCTGGATGAAGGCATTGAGGATACCCTTAGCAAGTTTGCAGATGGCACTAAGCTGTGTGCAAGTGTGGATCTGCTGGAGGGTAGGGAGGCTCTGCAAAGGGACCTAAACAGGCTGGATCCATGGGCAGATTCCAATGGGATGAGATTTAACACGGTCAAATGCCACGTCCTGCACTTGGGGCACAACAACCCTATGCAGAGTTACAGACTGGGAGAAGTCTGGCTGGAAAACTGCCAGGAGGAGAGGGACCTGGGGGTGTTGGTTGACAGCTGACTGGACATCAGCCAGCAGTGTGCCCAGGTGGCCAAGAAGGCCAAGGGCATCCTGGCTTGGATCAGAAATGGTGTGACCAGCAGGTCCAGGGAGGTTATTCTCCCTCTGTACTCAGCACTGGTGAGGCTGCTCCTTGAATCCTGTGTTCAGTTGTGGGTCCCTCAGCACAAGAAGGATGTTGAGGCTCTGGAGCAAGTCCAGAGAAGAGCAATGAAGCTGGTGAAGGGGCTGGAGAACAGGCCCTATGAGGAGTGGCTGAGAGAACTGGGGGTGTTTATCCTGGAGAAGAGGAGGCTGAGGGGAGACCTCATTGCTCTCTGCAATCCCATCGGATCATCGAGTCCAACCATACAGAACCCCACAGACATCCCCAAAGCCCTTCTTGTCCCTTCCCAATCCTACCCATCGCATTGCTCTCAAGGAGCTGGTTTCCAACCAGCAAAAAACCAGTTGGGTTTCAGTGACAGCTAATTATTTAGGAGGTGAGAATTAAGCAGCCTTATTAGGAGGATCAAGGTTATCTGCTAAAAGATGCTGAGCGCTGAGCCCTCCCCACCAAATCTCCTGCTCTGCCGATAAGGTGGAGGCTTTAGGAGGACAGGTGGGTTGTGAGATGGTTGGGTGGATGTCTTAGGGTCGTCAGGGCCTGGTCTGCATGAAGATAGGTGGATGAATGATGGGGGATGAAGGTAGAAGGCTGATGAATGGGTGCAAATGGGTGGCTGGGTAAATGGGATGGGATGAGAAGTGGATGGAGAGATAGGAGAAGGGATAAGGAGGTGAAACTGTAGTGTTTGACTCCTCCAAGTCCCCTCTCCCCGCTCTCCGTCCAGCCAGGATTTATTCCTGCTGAGCACAAGGCGACGGAGGGGATTTGCCTGCAAAAGTCATGTTTGCTCAGGAGGGTGGAAGGTTGTAGGATGAGGGGTTTGGATGGTGGAGCAGCAGGACCCCCTCTGGCTTCCCCATTTCCGTGACCACTTCCCCAGGTGCCTTCTGCATCCCTTCCCTGAGCTGGTAACCCCATTCTCCAGTCTGATTGCTCTTCATACTCTATTTTTTCTTTTTTTCAGGGGGGAGGAGGGGGGTTGCTAAATGGGATTATAGGGTGATGAGGATGAGCTTGGACGCCAGAGTGGGCAACCTGTCGGCAACAGAGGTTCAAGGCAAAGCCAGGACGTGAGGCGCCGGGGTCGGCCGTGCGTGTTCCCAAGCTCCATCACGTCCTGTAATCCTGTTAAATGGTCAGGGAGCATTTCCCCCCCTGCTTCTCCCTCCCCTGTAATTCCTGATTGAAACATCAAATAAGCTTCCTGAGGCTGCCAGGCAGCCTGGTTTTAGTGGAAATAAAAGATGTCACGAGCAATGAGGGGAAACACCGTGACATCCCAACTTCTCCTGTCTTTCTGGGACGAATTTGCTCCAAGTTGCTTTGTTTGGCTGAAGAGCAAAGTCACCAATTCTTTGCATCAAAATCCCAACTGGAAGTAGCTCCTGAATACATGAAGAGGAGGGTGAAAGGGAGTTTCCTGCCTGGAAATGCAGTGGGGAAAGCAAATGCCTAAAGGGACTCCTTCTATGGAGTGAGCTTTGTAGCGGCCAAAGTCTCTGGGCTTCAAAATCTTGGGTTTAAAAGGTATTTATCCTGCCACAAAGAAGACTGAGCTGTGGAGCAGGACCACGCACTGAGCCAAGTCGTGGTGGATGAGAGAACTGGGGGTGTTTATCCTGGAGAAGAGGAGGCTGAGGGGAGACCTCATTGCTCTCTACAACTCCCTGTGGAGAGGAGGGAGCTTGGCTTGGATCAGAAACAGTGTGACCAGCAGGTCCAGGGAGGTTCTTCTCCCTCTGGACTCAGCAGTGGTGAGGCCACTCCTCGAATCCTGTGTTCAGTTGTGGGCCCCTCACCACAAGAAGGATGTTAAGGCTCTGGAGCGAGTCCAGAGAAGAGCAATGAAGCTGGGGAAGGGGTTGGAGAAGAAGAGGAGCAACTGAGAGAGGTGGGGGTGTTTATCCTGGAGAAGAGGAGGCTGAGGGGAGACCTCATTGCTCTCTACAGCTACCTGAGAGGAGGTTGTAGAGAGGAGGGAGCTGGGCTCTTCTCCCAAGGGACAGGGGACAAGATGAGAGGGAATGGCCTCAAGCTCCACCAGGGGAGTGTCAGGAGTGGACTTGAAATAAATATATTTCCCAGAAAGGGTCATAGGGCACTGGCAGAGGCTGCCCAGGGAGGTGGTTGATTTACCTTCCCTGGAGGGGTTTAAGGGACAAGTGGATGAGGTGCTGAGGGACATGGGTTAGTGATTGATAGGAATGGTTGGACTTGATCCCATGGGTCCTTTCTAACCTCCTGATTCTATGATTCTAACTCCATCCCATTATCAGGGTCAGACCCGGGATTTAGTTCTCAACCCCACTGGAGCAGTAATCATCACTGCTTTGTCCTGCAGATGCTCCCTTCCCCACCCTAAGGAACCTGCTAATGGGTCAATCACTGCCTGGGAGGAAGGGGAGAGATGATCTTTCTTGGAATTCATCTGCCCTGTGACAGGTGGGAAAAGGGACACAGGCTTCCTGAGCCACCTTCACCCACCAGGAGAAAAGGCTCTTGGCCAAAGCCCAAGGTGCCAGAGGGGTTGGATGTGCTTTAATTCAGCATTTGAAAAACTCAATCATAGAATCACCAAGTTGGAAAAGACCTTTGAGATCTTCAAGCCCATTTGTAATTAAGCTCAGCAGGTTTAATTAAAGGCCTTTCCCTAGCTGGCCGATGCCCACAGAGTCATAGAATCATAGAACAACCAGGTTGGAAGGGACCCATCGGATCATCGAGTCCAACCATTCCTATCAAACACTAAACCATGTCCCTCAGGACCTCGTCTACCCGTGTCTTAAACACCTCCAGGGAAGGTGAATCAACCACCTCCCTGGGCAACCTATTCCAATGCCCAATGACCCTCTGTGTGAAAAACTTCCTCCTAATCTCCAACCTAAATCTCCCCTGGTGGAGCTTGAGGCCATTCCCTCTCCTCCTGTCCCCTGTCCCTTGGGAGAAGAGCCCAGCTCCCTCCTCTCGCTGGAGCATGGAGCTTGGAGGAGCCCACAGCTGCCAAAAGACCTCATAGTGCCCAAAGCTCAGCGCTTGCCAGGGGATTAAAGGTGTCCTGAGAACAACTTAACTCTCGCGATCAGCTTGACCCCCGGCCGGGCGATATTAAAACATCCCCCGTAAGCCCCGTTGACTCGGGGATGATTGCAATAAACCCACCGCGGGCAAGATTAGTGGGTTAACCCTGCCGGCGCAGACATGTGAAGACATTAGCACAGTTTGGGCTCTTTGAGACTCGCCGGCTAATCCTGACTCTGAAAACAACCTGGACAAAGGGCAGCTTCCGTCACATCGTCCTTCCAGCACTGTCCCTCTTCCTTGCACTCTCCACTGCTTCTGGCATCTTCCTCCTTCTAATGTCCCTTTCCCCTTGCACCATTTCCTTCTCCTGGCATCATTCCCCACACCCTTTGCACCATCTCCTTCTCCTTGGGTTGTTTCCCCTCTCTTTGCATCATTCCTTTCTCCTGGTGTCATAGAATCATAGAATCATAGAACAACCAGGTTGGAAGGGACCCATCGGATCTTCTAGTCCAACCATTCCCATCAAAACCTCCTCTCCTGGCATCATCACCTTCTCCATGCACCATCCCCTACTCCTGGTATCATTCCCCTTCTCCTTGCACCTTCCCCTCTCTCCTTGTATCCTGCCCCTTCTCCTTGCACCATCCCTGTCTCCTACTGTTGCCTCCTCTCTTGGCATCATTTCCTTCTCCATGCACCATTCCCTTCTCCTTGCATTGTCCCTTCTCCCTGCATCCTCCCTTCTCCTTGCACCATCCTCTGCTCCACGTGTTGTCCCTCCTCTCCATGCACCATCCCGTTCTCCTGGTGTTGCCCTTTCTCCCGGCATCACCCCCTTCTCCTGGCATCATTCCCCCCACCCTTTGCACGATCTCCTTCTCCTGTTGTCAGCTTCTCTCCTGGCATCACCCCCTTCTCCATGCATCATCCCCTTCTTGCATTGTCCCCTCTCTCCATTCACCGTCCCCTTCTCCTGGTGTCATCCCTTCTTCTGGCATCATTTCCTTCTCCTTGCATCTTCCCCTTCAAGCTCCAGAGCTTGAGGCCATTCCCTCTTGTCCTGTCCCTTGGGAGAAGAGCCCAGCTCCCTCCTCCCTACAACCTCCTCTCAGGGAGTTGTAGAGAGTAATGAGGTCTCCCCTCAGCCTCCTCTTCTCTAGCCTAAACACCCCCAACTCTCTCAGATATTCCTCTTCTTCTCCAGCCCCTTCACCAGCTTTGTTGCCGTTCTCTGGACTTGCTCCAGAGCCTCAACATCCTTCTTGTGCTGAGGGGCCCACAACTGAACACAGGATTCGAGGAGCAGTCTCACCAGTGCCAAGTCCTGAGGGAAAAGAACCTCCCTGGACCTGCTGGTCACACCATTTCTGATCCAAGCCAAGATGCCATTGGCCTTCTTGGCCACCTGGGCCACTGCTGGATCATGGTCAGTTGCTGTCAACCAATTCCCCCAGGTCGTTCTCCTCCAAGCAGTTTCCAACTCCAGGCAGCTTTCCAATCCCCCTCCTCTTGACTGATGTGTGTGTGTCCCCGTGTCCCCCTGCCCTCAACCAGAGTTTCCCCTTCCAATTCCTCCTGCTCCTGCAGCGGAGACCCTCCCTCTCCCTCTGCACCAGGAGAATCCATCCATGCACTCAGGGGCCCCCATGCACTCAAGGACCAACTGGTGTCACCCCAAGGCCACCAAAGTGGGTTGGGGGGGTCCCTCTTGGTACTCTGAGTCCATCACACATGAGCACATCCCACTGCAGAGCAGCTTTTGGAGGTGGATGTTTACAACCCTGGACCAGCGAGGAGAAAGGAACAAGACCAAGGATGCTGGGAGAGGTGGTGGCAGAGGTGGTGGCTGCCCCTGTGCCCCCCACCCCCCGAGCTGTCCCCTCTGTGCTGATGGGATTCAGGTGCTCATTAGGGTCTGAGAGTCTTAAAAATCACAGCAGCTTTTCCTAATGAGCTGGGAAAAGTCACACCTCGAGCCCAGCGCCATGGGGGAGCCAAAGCCCCAGTCAAACAACTCCACCGGGTTTATGGGGGAGGAAATGGGGAGTGGGGGAATTGGGGGGCCAGGACCCACATCTGCATGGCCACAGCTCCCCATGCTCAGCTTCCGTGAGGTCCTCAAACACGTGTGTGTCTCCCCAAGGTGGGAAAAGACCCCAAGGGATCAGTGCAGTGCTGAAAAAGTCATGATTTGGGCTCTGGTCTGGTGAGGAGCATCTTCTGCTCTGCAGCCGTGAGGCCACCTTGGGGATGGGGATGAGGATGGAGATGAATCATAGAATCACCAGGTTAGAAGAGACCCATCGGATCATGGAGTCCAACCATTCCCATCAAACACTAAAGCATGTCCCTCGGCATGAAAAAAAAGCATGAAGACAGGGATGAGGATAGGGATGAGGATGAGGATGAGGAGAGGATGAGGATGGGGAGGGGATGGAGACAGGGACAGGGATGAAGGTGGGGATGGGGATAGGGATGGGGATGGGGATGGGGATAGGGATGGGAGTGGGAGTGAAGATGTGATGGGGTTGAGGATAGGGTGAAGATGGGGTTAAGGATGAGGACTGGATGGGGACAGGGACAGGGATGCAAGTGGGGATAGGGATGGGGATGGGAGTGAAGATGTGATGGGGATGAGGATAGGGTGAAGATGGGGTTAAGGATGAGGACTTGATGGGGACAGGGACAGGGATGCAAGTGAGGACAGGGATGAGGATGGGGGTGGGAGTGAAGATGTGATGGGGATAAGGATGAAGATGAGGATGGGGATGAGGAGAGGGATGAGGGCAAGGGGACAGGGACAGGGATGCAAGTGAGGACAGGGTTGAGGATGGGGATGGGGGTGGGAGTGAAGATGTGATGGGGATGAGGATGAAGATGGGGATGAGGATGAGGATGGGGATGAGGATGGAGGTGAGGGTGGATATGGGGATGAGGATGGGATGGAGACAGCGACAGGGATGCAGGTGAGGAAAGGGATGGGGATGAAGATGGGGATGGAAGTGTAGACGTGATGGGGATGAGGATGGGCACAGGGATGGGGATGAGGATGCAGTTGAGGGTAGGGATGGTAATTGAGACAGGACGGAGATGAGGATGGAGCTAGAGATGGACAAGGATGGGGATGTGGACATGGATGCAGATGAGCAAGGGAAAGCAGATAAGGATGTGGATGGAGATGAGGACTCCCCTGAATCCATGGTGCTGGGGCACAGCCGAGCCTGGCACCCCCGGTAAAAGCTTCTCCAAGGTGTCTTTGCGGCAAAATAGCCTGAAAATTCCATAGTGGGCACCGTGGTGATGCCAGGGTCACAGGGGCATCGCCCCAGGGCAAATCAAAGCCATTGGAGGGGGTACAGAGATGAAAGGGCAGCAGATTTGGTGTTATTAGTTCTTAATTACAGGGATAAAAAGCCAGGAGGCCCCACCGGGGCTTGGCATGTTTGGTTAGGAGGAGCTTTCCCTTTTTATCATTCCCTTTTTCCCTCTTCCTCTGTTTGCTGGAGCTCAAAGAGCTCCCCCCACATTGGTGACCCCAGGACCAGGGGTGCTCAGGATCCATGTGCTGGATGGGATCCATCAGGTTTGGGATCCAGGAGATACGGGGCCAAAGTGGAGACACTGGTACCCAGTGGGGATAGTGGTACCCAGCTGGTCCTTTGGGAGAGCCAGGTGGGAAAATCCTGTCCTGGAGAGCTGGGAGGGGGCCGAGGATGAGGATGGAGGCCCTCCCAGGTGGAAAAAGACCCCAAGGGATCAGTGCAGTGCTGAGAAAGTCATGATGGGGGCTCTGGCCTGGTCAGGAGCATCTTCTTCTCCACAGCCATGGGGTCACCTTGGGGATGGGAATGAGGATGGGGAGGATGCAGGTGAGGATGAGGAAGGGATTGGGACAGGGATGGGGAGGATCCAGATGAGGATGAGGAAGGGATGGGGACAGGGATGGGGAGGATGCGGATGAGGAAGGGATGGGAACAGGGATGGGGATGGAGATGAAGATGGGAGGGAAATAGTAATTTGGGGGGTGATGCCATGAACGCAAGGAGCATGGAAAGGATGGAAGTGGGGGTGGGGGGGACACTACCCCCAAAGTGAATGCATCTTTTCCAGAAATCCTGATTCAGAGCAGGGACGTGAAGCCAGGGATGATTCCTGCCTAATTTAAGGTGGACTTGCCCCAAGGCTCTGGCTCCTGAGCTAATTAATAACAATGCTGCTCATTAGCCCTCGGTCAGGCTGTCTGGGCAGGGTGTGGATTGTCCTGTCTGCTGAGAAGGACCTCCAAGGTCACCCCCTCTGTCCCCAAACAGCCCCAGGGCCCCCCTTGGAATTGCATCCATCCCTTGTCCTGCAGCATGCCTCTGTCTGCCTGCTGTCCATCCGTCCATCTGTCCATCCAACCTCTCCAGGCCTTGCAGGCACCAAGTCCCTTTGTATCTACTTGCCACAAGGGTCCTGTGATTGAAGCTGGTGTTGGGGGATCCAGGCACCCGTCATTCCCTGGAAGAAGGAGGAATTTCTACCAATTCACCTGAAATGAATGGGGAGAAGTGTTTGGACACTCACTGCCATCAAGTGGTTGAGGAGGCTCCAGGCCTGACCCTCACTGGGCATTGGAACAGGCTACCCAGGGAGGTGGTTGATTCCCCTTCCCTGGAGGTGTTTAAGGGATGGGTGGACAAGGTCCTGAGGGACATGGTTTAGTGTTTGATAGGAATGGTTGGACTCGATGATCCGATGGGTCTCTTCCAACCTGATTGTTCTATGATTCTATGATTCTCGTTCCTGCAGATCATGGAATGGTTTGGGTTGGAAGGGACCTCGAAGCCCATCCAGTTCCAACCCCTCTGCCATGGGCAGGGATACCTCCCGCTGGATCAGGGGATCCATGACCCATCCAACCTGGCCTTGAACACCTCCAGGGATGGGGGATTCATGACTTCCCTGAGCAACCTGGTCCAGGGCCTCCTCGCTATCATAGAATTGTAGAATAGAATCATAGAATCATAGAACAACCAGGTTGGAAGGGACCCATCGGATCATAGAGTCCAACCATTCCTATCTAACACTAAACCATGTCCCTCAGCACCTCATCCACCCGTCCCTTAAACACCTCCAGGGAAGGTGACTCAACCACCTCCCTGGGCAGCCTATTCCAATGCCCAATGACCCTTTCCGTGAAAACCTTCCTCCTAATCTCCAGCCTAAATCTCCCCTGGTGGACCTTGAGACCATTCCCTCTTGTCCTGTCCCCTGTCCCTTGGGAGAAGAGCCCAGCTCCCTCCTCTCCACAACCTCCTTTCAGGGAGTTGTAGAGAGTAATGAGGTCTCCTCTCAGCCACCTCTTCTCCAGGCTCCAGAATAACCAGGTTGGAAGAGAATCCTCCCCCTTCCACGGTTGGTTTCTGGGCTGTGAGTGCACGTTTCCAGCTCCTGTCAAGCTTCTCACCCTCCAGCAGCCCAAACCCTTCTCCTCAGAGCTGCTCTCAATCACATCATAGGAATGGTTGGACTTGATGATCCGATGGGTCTCTTCCAACCTGGTTGTTCTATGATTCTATGATTCTGTGATTCTATGATCATCCCCCACCCTGGATCGAACCCATGGATTGCCCCGACCGAGGTACAGGACCTTGCATTCAGATGATTTTATTTGAACCTCAGTTCCCCTCCCAATTAAATCCATTCTTCCTTTCTCATTATTAAAAGTCTCACCTCCTGGACTGGCAACGCTGAGCAAAGCCTCCCCTTAAGCACCATAAGATATGCGTCTCTGCTTCTTTCCTTCGCAGACTTGACCCAGCTCTGAGAAGGTTTTCTTAAGCAGGATTCAAATGTGCACAGGTCACCATCACCTCCGGAGCTGTTTGTGGGTGCGAGAAAACAAAGATAAAGCAAATTATCCTTTCTTAAAACCCCGAGAGGGGTTGAATCACACACTCGTTTGGTTGGAAAAGACCTTTGGGATCATCTAGTCCAACCATTCCAATTGTCCACCGCTAAGTCATATCCCTGAGCATGTCAAGTTGACCCCCGTGGAACTCCCTGCTCAGGAGCTCTTGGAGGTCTGGAGCGTCTATGGGGGAATTTCTGCAAGTGTCAACGTTGTCGCTGTGTGAAATGGGGGGAAAAGAGCCCCGTCCCAAACTGGGGGAGATCTGGGTGGCTTGGTGCTGGGATGGGTGCCACCAGGGGTGGGATGGGACCCCCTGGAGCTGGGATGGGTGGCTGTAGGGCTAAGACTCCAGCGCTGGGATGAATCCCCCTGAAGCTGGATGGGTCCAACCTAGAGTTGGGATAGGCCCCCACGGAGCTGGGAGGGGTCTACTGGAGCTGGGGTGGGTCCCCTTGAAGCCAGATGGGTCCAGCCTAGTGTTGGGATGGGTCCCCATGGAGCTGGATTGGATCCCCATGGAGCTGGGATGGGTCTGCTGGAGCTAGGATGGGTCCCCATGGAGCTGGATTGGATCCCCATGGAGCTGGGATGGGTCTGCTGGAGCTAGGATGGGTCCCCATGGAGTTAGGATGGGTCCCCATGGAGCTGGGATGGGTCTGCTGGAGCTAGGATGGGTCCCCATGGAGTTAGGATGGGTCCCCATGGAGTTGGGATGGGTCTACTGGAGCTGGGGTGGGTCTGCTGGAGCTGGAATGGGTCCCCATGGAGCTAGGATGGGTCCCCATGGAGCTGGAATGGATCTGCTGGAGCTGGGATGGGTCTGCTGGAGGTGAGATGGGTTCCCCATGGAGCTAGGATGGGTCTACTGGAGCCAGATGGGTCCCCTTGAAGCCAGAGGGGTCCAACCTAGAGCTAGGATGGGTCCCCTTGAGGCCAGATGGGTCCAGCCTAGAGTTGGGATGGGTCCCTATGGAGCTGGGATGGATCTGCTGGAGCTGGGATGGGTCCCCCAGGGCTGGCATGGGTCATCCTAGAGCTGAAACTTGTCACCCTAGTGCTAGGATGGGTCCCTTGGGGCTGAAATGGATCATCTCCAGCAGACAATTAGGAATACAGATGCCTTCAAGAACTTCAAGAGCAGGAGGGAGCGAATCTTTAAAGGATCAGCATCTTTCCATGCACCTGAAGAGAAACTGGTGGGATTTTTTGGGGGGTGTAATCTTCCTTATTTCTGTTTTGTGGCTTTTCAGAACAACGGGGTTGGTGGCTGAGGAGAAATCCTGTTCCCCCTGCGCTGATCCTGCTCCACACCAGAGCTCTCGTGGATGCTGGTGGTGGCCACACAGGCGCTGGCAGCAAAGTCCTTTGCTTGGAGCCTCTGGGAATGATTCCCAAAGGCACCTGAAGTGCTGAGTGTCTCCAACCCACAGCATCCCAGTCAGTGGGGATCCCAGTTTGCAGCAGAGTCCCAGTCTGGTGCCAGTCAGGGTCCCATTCAGGTTCTCATTCCAGTCCCAGATGGGTTCCAGTCGGGTCCCAGCAGGATCCTGGTCACGGCCTCAGTAAGGTCCTGGTCAGAGTCCCAGTCAGGCTCCATTCAGGTCCCAGTCAGGTCCCAGTTGCCTTCCAGTCAAGGCTCCAGTCAGGTCCCTGTTTAGTTGCAGTTTTGTCCTTGTCACGTCCAAGCCAGGTCCCCGTTGGATCCAAGTTAGGATCCCAGTCAGATCCCAGTGGGATCCTAGTCATGGTCCCAGTTGGGTCCTAGTCACAGTCCCAGTGAGGTCTCAGTCTCAGTCCCCGTTGGGCCCTGGTCAGATCCCATCTGGATCCCAGTCATGGTGCCATTAAGGTCCCGTGTGGGCCCCATCAGATCCCAGTTGTGGTCCCAGTGGGGTCCCAGTCAGATCTCAGCTGGGTCCCGGTCATGGTCCCATTAAGGTCCCAATCAAGCTCCAGTGAGGTCTGAGTCGGCCCCAGTCAGATCCCAGTCAGGTCCCAGTCAGATCCTAGTTGAGTCTCAGTGAGTTTCTAGCCGAGTGTCAGTGACGTCCCAGTCGGTTCCCAGTCAGGGTCCCAGTCGGGTCCCAGTCAGGGTCCCAGTCAGATTCCCGTGGGGTCCCGGCGGTGCAGTTCCCCCATTGGCCGCTAGAGGGAGGTGTCCGACCAGGCTGAGCGACACAGGGGACAGTGGAAGGGGGGGGTGGAGAGAGGGAGGATACTGGGGGGACAGAGGGAGGGGGAGCAGTGGGAGGGGGACATTGAGAGGGAACCGAGAGGAAGGGTACAGGGGGGTGTGGGACACGGACGGAACATGGGGTAGGGGACAGTGGGAGGGGGGACATGGGGTTGGGGGAAGAAGGGGTAGGGACACTGGGGGGACAGTGGGAGGGGACAAGGGGGTGGGGGACAGTGGAGTACGGGACAGTTCGAGGAGACAATGGGGTGGGAGGACGTGGTGTTGGGGGACAAAGGGGTGGGGGACATTGGAGGGGACAAGGGGAGGGGACAGCAGGGTGGGAGACAGCAGGATGGGGGACACCAGAAAGGGACAGTGGGAGGAGGGGGACAGCAGGAGGAGGGGGACAGCAGGATGAAGGATACCAGGAAGGGACAGCAGGGTGGGACATCAGGAAGGGACAGCGAGGTGGGGGTCACTGGGAGGGGACAGTGGGATGGAGGGCAGTCAGATATGGGACACCAGGAAAGGGCAGTGGGAAGGTACAGTGGGGTTGGGGACAGCGGGAGAGGGGGACAGTGGAGTGGAGGACAGCGAAACGGGAACAGAGGGATAGGACAGGGAGATGGAGAAGAGCAGAGTAGGGGACCACTGGGCTGGGGGACATCAGGAAAGGACACATGAGGCTGTGACATCTGGGGATGGGACATGCTGCGATGGGACACACCAGGACAAGGACACATCTAGCTTGTTCCCACTGGGATGGGACACAAAGGGATGGATCACACCAGGAGAAGCCACACCAGGATGGAACACGCTGAGGTTCAGGCACAGCAGGATGAGACTCATTGTGGCTCCTTAATGGCATGAGGTTTAACATGGCCAAATGCCACGTCCTGCACTTGGGGCACAACAACCCTATGCAGAGCTACAGACTGGGAGAAGTCTGGCTGGAAAACTGCCAGGAGGAGAGGGACCTGGGGGGGTTGGTCGACAGCGACTGACCATGAGCCAGCAGTGTGCCCAGGTGGCCAAGAAGGCCAAGGGCATCTTGGCTTGGATCAGAAATGGTGTGACCAGTAGGTCCAGGGAGGTTCTTCTCCCTCTGGACTCAGCACTGGTGAGGCTGCTCCTTGAATCCTGTGTTCAGTTGTGGGCCCCTCAGCACAAGAAGGATGTTGAGGCTCTGGAACGAGTCCAGAGAAGAGCAACGAAGCTGGTGAAGGGGCTGGAGAACAGACCCTATGAGGAGCGTCTGAGAGAGCTGGGGGTGTTTATCCTGGAGAAGAGGAGGCTGAGAGGAGACCTCATTACTCTCTACAACTCCCTGAAAGGAGGTTGTAGAGAGGAGGGAACTGGGCTCTTCTCCCGAGTTCTAGGGGACAGGACAAGAGGGAATGGCCTCAAGCTCCACCAGGGGAGATTTAGGCTGGAGATTAGGAGGAAGTATTTCACAGAAAGGGTCATTGGGCATTGGAATAGACTGCCCAGGGAAGTGGTTGATTCCCCTTCCCTGGAGGTTTTTAAGGGATGGGTAGATGAGGTGCTGAGGGACATGGGTTAGTGTTTGATAGGAATGGTTGGACTCAATGATCCGATGGGTCCCTTCCAACCTGGTTGTTCTATGATTCTGTGATTCCTCCTGGACCAGAAGGTTTCTCCCAGGACGCCATATGGATAAAGGGTGTCCTTGTGAAGGTGACAACGTGTCCATGCATGGGTGACACTACTGGCCGTGCAGGCTCCAGCTGAGCTTTTTGGCTGGTATGGAAATGGTGAGGACCAAGCACAGTCCCACCACAAGTGCAGCCAGACAAGGGCAAAGCAAGGAGAGCATCGCTGCCCTCCTGTGCCCCAGACCACAGGCTGGAATCTTCCCTGGAGCTCAATCCAAGCCACGTGGTGGCCTCTCCGGGGAGGACTCCATCCATAACATCTCACTTGTTGGCAGATCCCAAGGTGAGCTGCCCAGGCTCAGCCAGAACTTCCCACCAGCGCCAAACCTCCTAGTAGACAAGTGGGGATGGAAGCGGCTGAGCGTCTCTGACCCACACGGACCCACGAGCATCCCAGTTAGTGGGATCCCAGTTAGCCAGCACCCCTGAGTATGGGATTAAGAGGTATCCCAGTTGGTGGGCACTGGGTTTTCCAGTCAGCAAGTATCCCAGTTGGTGAGCATCCCAATAGATGAACATCCTGTTTAATGGGCTTCCCAGTTAATGAGCGTCCATGGCTGCAGGCATCCCAGTTGGTGATCATCCCAGTTAGGGGACGTCCCCAGTAGCAGGCATCTCAGCATCTGAGCATACCAGTTAGGAGACGTCCCCAGTAACAGGCATCCCAGTGAGTGAGCATCCCAGTTACTGAGCCTCCCAGTGAGCAATTATCCCAATTAGTGAGCATCTCAGTGAGAGACCATCCCAGTGAGCAAATATCCTAGTGAGTGAACATCCCAGTGAGTGAGCATGCCCAGTAGCTGGTGCCCCAGTTAGTGGGCATCCCAGTTAGTGGGCATCCCAGTTAGTGGGCATTCCAGTGAGTGAGCATCCCAGAGAGTGATCATCCTAGTGAGCATCCCCAGTAACTGGTGTCCCAGTTAATGAGCATCCCAGTTGGTGAGTGTCCCAGTTGGTGAGTGTCCCAGTGAATGTGCTTCCCAGTTAGGGGGCATCCCAGTGGGTGAGCATTCCAGGTAGTGGGTATCCCAGTGAGTGATAATTGCAGTGAGTGATCATCCCAGTTGATGGGCTTCCCAGTTACTGGGCATCCCAGTGAGTGATTATCCCAGTTAGTGAGAATCCCAGTTAATGAGCATCCCAGTGAGTGATTATCCCACTTGGTGAGCGTCCCGGTTTGTGGGTATCCCAGTTAGTGAACATCCCCCAGGAGCAGGCATCCCAGTTGGTGAGCATCCCAGTTAGTGGGTGTCCCGGTGAGTGGACACCCCAATGAGTGATCATGGCAGCGAGTGACCATCCCAGTTGGTGGGCATCCCCCTTAGTGAGCATCCCCAGTGCAGGCACCACAGTTAGCGGACATGACAGGTGGTGAGGATCATAGAATCATAGAACAACCACGTTGGAAGAGACCCATCGGATCATCAAGTCCAATCATTCCTATCAAACACTAACCCATATCCCTCAGAACCTCGTCTACCCGTCCCTTAAACACCTCCAGGGAAGGTGAATCAACCACCTCCCTGGGCAACCTATTCCAATGCCCAATGACCCTCTGTGTGAAAAACTTCCTCCTAATGTCTAGCCTAAATCTCCCCTGGCGGAGCTTGAGGCCATTCCCTCTTGTCCTGTCCCCTGTCCCTTGGGAGAAGAGCCCAGCTCCCTCCTCTCCTCTCTACAACCTCCTTTCAGGTAGTTGGAGAGAGTAATGAGGTCTCCTCTCAGCCTCCTCTTCTCCAGGATAAACACCCCCAGCTCTCTCAGTCGTTCCTCATAGGGCCTGTTCTCCAACCCTTTCACCAGCTTCGTGACTCTTCTCTGGACTTGCTCCAGAGCCTCAACATCCTTCTTGTGCTGAGGGGCCCACAACTGAACACAGGATTCAAGGAGTAGCCTCGCCAGAGCTGAGTCCAGAGGGAGAAGAACCTCCCTGGACCTGCTGGTCACACCATTTCTGATCCAAGCCAGGATGCCCTTGGCCTTCTTGGCCACCTGGGCACACTGCTGGCTCGTGTCCAGTCGCTGTCGACCAACCCCCCCAGGTCCCTCTCCTCCTGGCAGTTTTCCAGCCAGACTTCTCCCAGTCTGTAGCTCTGCTTAGGGTTGTTGTGCCCCAAGTGCAGGACCCGGCATTTGGCCGTGTTAAACCTCATCCCATTGGACTCTGCCCATGGATCCAGCCTGTTTAGGTCCCTTTGCAGAGCCTCCCTACCCTCCAGCAGATCAACAACTGCACACAGCTTTGTGTCATCTGCAAACTTGCTAAGGGTACCCTCAATGCCTTCATCCAGGTCGTTGATGAAGACATTGAACAGATGGACATTAAGATCCCTTCATCCCCAAACCATTCCATGATTCTAGGAGTCCACGATTCCATGATTCCACGAGCTCTCCTCCCTTTTACCCCATCAGAACCCGCTGCGGGTGGCATCGCAGCATCCCCGGGGCCACCAGCACCCGTGGGTCCCCCCTGAGGCCCCCAAGTGAGTCAACATCCCCCTCCTTCCATCCATCTGCCAAACCCGGAGAAGTCAACAGCAGTGTCATTGCCAAATCCAGAGGCACCCGCGGAATTGATGGCAACGGATTTCCACCTTTATTTGTCAACAAGACTCGCTGGCCTCCTCCCCAACCCCGCAAAGCCCCATTAATCTCCGCTACAATTGCAGTTTGCTGTGCAAACAGGGCCGAGGGGGGAGCGGAGAGGGGTTTGCATCAAAAATCTCTCATTTGGGGGCGGCCGGGAGGCTGGCGGCTAAGCCAGCGAGTGAATCGCGGCATCGCTAACGCCGGATTGAAACGATTGCGACGCAATTGCCCTTCAATAACCCTAATCCTCCGCCCTGAATAGGGGAGTTTTTAACTCCTGGCCGTGCCGCTCACCTTATTATCTATTGATTGACTTTTAGAAAAGGGTAATAACGCAAAGAGATTGACGCTGGGAATCGCGCCCGCAGATCAAACGCGGCCCAGGGTGGGATTGGCCGCGTAGGATCCGATGGATAAACCCCACAGCTTTGGTTTTCGCCTCCTGACGCGGAGAAGGGGTGACGGAGGGCAAGGAAGGGAGGGTGAGCGGCAGCCTCCGTCCCTCCCTTCTCTGCCTAACAATCAGAATAAAAGCAAATTATTTCTCCTATTTCCCTTCCCCGAGATGAACGATAAACTGTCCATCCCCGAAAAGTCGCTGATAACGCCTCTAATTTCTCTGGAAGGTCTAAAAAATGCTATTTCTACGCAAAACAGGGTGACGCTCTCCTCCCCGGTCGCTTTTGATAAACGTGGGGTTGGGGTTTTTTTATTATTTTTTCCTTTTATTTTTTGCCTTTTTAATTTTTTTTTTCCGCCTATTTCCTTCTCGATTTGCGAAGGGGAAATGCCCTCCGGAGCTACGAGGGACGCACAATAAAGCGAAATCATATTTTAGTCAAAATAGGCAGACGGCGCTCGCAGCCAACTTTCAAATTAGCATTTTGAGGGCAAATATGCAGCCAATTTGAGATAATGAGGCCTGATTATTCAATCCAATGAATGTTAAATAGGCGGCGAGGGCGCCCGCGCCTTATCTCCCCCGCTTTCGATTTATTTTAGTTTAGTTTAGTTTTAATCGTTTCCCATTTGAACTCTTTATTTGTCTTGGCTCCAGGTCCATCCCCCTCCTTTCTCCCTTCCTGGGCATCCCTGAGCCGCCAGTTGGGATTTTGCTGGGAAGGAGCTGCCAAGCCCTTTGCAACCTGTTTTCTGGGAAGATTTTGTGGTTTGTCCCCCAAAAAGTGCAGCGCGGGGAGGTTCAGGTGTCTGTCTCTGTCCTGAGGGACATGGTTTAGTGTTCGATAAGAATGGTTGGGCTCAATGATCCGATGGGTCTCGTCCAACCTGGTGATTCTATGATTCTACGATTCTATGATTCTATGAAATTAGGGGATGATTAGGTGCCAGGACAGACACTTAAGGGGTCGCATCCCTGCCTCTGGATCATCTCTCATCCCTTCCCATGAATCCCAGGGTTGTCTGTGCAGGTGATGCTGTGGTTGCTGCTGCCCCAAGTCTCAGCACCCAACGTATAAGGAATCCACACAGCAAATGAGCCTCAGAGGAGAGGATCCCAGCACCAACTGTCACCCCAAAGCAAAGCCTGGCTTGATTTCCTGCCCATGTCAGCATCCCACCTGGCTCAGTATCCCACCTGGCTGAGTATCCCACCTGGCTCAGCATCCCCTCCAACTCAGCATCCCACCTGGCTCAGCATCCCACCCGGCTCAGCATCCCACCTATCTCAGCTTCCCACCCACCCCAGTATCCCACCTATCTCAGCTTCCCACCCATCCCAGTATCACACCTATCTCACCATCCCACCCACTCCAGTATCCCACCCACTCCAGTATCCCACCTATCTCAGCATCCTACCCATCCCAGTATCCCACCTATCTCAGCATCCTACCCATCCCAGTATCCCACCTACCTCAGCATGCCACCCCCTCCAGTATCCCACCCAGCTCAGCATCCCACCCACTCCAGTATCCCACCTATCTCAGCATCTTACCCTCTCCAGTATCCCACCTACCTCAGCATCTTACCCTCTCCAGTATCCCACCTATCTCAGCATCCCACCCACTCCAGTATCCCACCTATCTCAGCATCCTACCCATCCCAGTATCCCACCTATCTCAGCATCCCACCCATCCCAGTATCCCACCTATCTCAGCATCCCACCCATCCCAGTATCCCACCTATCTCAGCATCCCACCCATCCCAGTATCCCACCTATCTCAGCATCCTACCCATCCCAGTATCCCACCTATCTCAGCATCCTACCCATCCCAGTATCCCACCTATCTCAGCATCCCACCCGTCCCAGTATCCCACCTACCTCAGCATTCTGCCCACCCCAGTATCCCATCTATCTCAGCATCCTACCCATCCCAGTATCCCACCTCTCTCAGCATCCCACCCCCTCCAGTATCCCACATATCACAGCATCCCATCCACCCCAGTATCCCATCTATCTCAACATCCTACCCACCCCAGTATCCCACCTATCTCAGCATCCCACCCATCCCAGTATCCCACCTATCTCAGCATCCCACCCATCCCAGTATCCCACCTATCTCAGCATCCCACCCATCCCAGTATCCCACCCACCCCAGTATCCCACCTATCTCAGCATCCTACTCACCCCGGTATCCCACATATCTCAGCATCCCACCCACCCCAGTATCCCACCCACTCCAGTATCCCACCTATCTCAGCATCCCACCTATCTCAGCATCCTACCCATCCCAGTATCCCACCTATCTCAGCATCCCACCCATCCCAGTATCCCACCTATCTCAGCATCCCACCCATCCCAGTATCCCACCTATCTCAGCATCCCACCCATCCCAGTATCCCACCTATCTCAGCATCCCACCCATCCCAGTATCCCACCCACCCCAGTATCCCACCTATCTCAGCATCCTACTCACCCCGGTATCCCACATATCTCAGCATCCCACCCACCCCAGTATCCCACCCACTCCAGTATCCCACCTATCTCAGCATCCCACCTATCTCAGCATCCTACCCATCCCAGTATCCCACCCACCGCAGTATCCCACCTATCCCAGTATCCCACCTGCCTCAGCCCCCATGTCCTCCCAGCAGTGTTTTCCTTCACTCCTGTAGGAATCCAGTTCCTTTCCAACCCCAACGCTGAGGCATTTCCCATCCCCATGGAGGGAAGGGTCTACTCCAGGCTGGGGGAGCTCCTTGGAGTTGCTGGGATCACCGCAAAGGAGAATCCTAGAATCCTAGAATCACTCAGTTGGAAAAGACCCACTGGGTCATGGTTGGACTTGATGATCCGATGGGTCTCTTCCAACCTGGTTGTTCTATGAGAGCATCATTATGCACCAAAGTGGGGTGAACACCCCCCAATCATGACATTAGCATAATTTTTCTGCTCCTGGATGGCAAGGAAGTTGGGTTAGGTGAGAACTTCATAATTGTCGTGGTATTTAGGAGAGAACTGGTTGGGGGAGATGCACAGTGGCCACGACGAGCGAGGAAATGAAAATAGAATCATGGAACGGTTTGGGTTGAAAGGGACCTTAGAGCCCATCCAGTTCCATAGGCAGGAACAACTCCTACTGGATCTGGCTGTTCAAAGCCACATCCAACTTGGATTTGAACGTCTCCAGGGGTTGAGCAACCTGGGCCAGGACCTCCCTGTCCTCACAGGGAAACATTTCATCCTAAGTGGTGGCTGCCCCATCCTTGGGGGTCTTCAAAGCCAAGTTGGATACGTCTCGGAGCAACCTGATCCAGCGGGAGGTGTCCTTGCCTATGGCCAGAGGGGTTGGAATGGGATGGACTTTGAGATCCTCTCCGTCCCAACCCAGTCCATGATCCTATAAGAGCTGGAGAAGGCGAAGGAGGCAGAGAACCTGCCACGATTCCAAGGGCAAGGATGGAAAAGGGCGGAGAGGAGGAGCTGCAGCGAGAGGAGAGATAATCACAGAGCGAAAAAAACAAAACGGGACAAGAAAAAACAATAAAAGAAGGCAAAATCAAAAGCAGATGCTGAGGAGGGATAAGAGGCGGCTGATGCAGCGTCGCGGGCACCGGACTGGAGGGATAATTGGATTTCGGTTCATCTCGAGGGCGATAAGAAATCCCTATGTGGGTTTTTATTCCTCTACGAAGCCTATTTGAATGTGGGATTTGAATATGACCAGGGCAGCGCAGCCCGACCAGAAATAGATGAGTTCCTGAGGTTTTGGGGTTTGGGTTTTTTTCCCTCCCTTATTTTACCTCATTTTATGGCCTCCCTTGGAGGATTTTTGGGGCAGAATGTGGATATTCCTGCACTCAGCAGCTTCGGACTCGCTGGCAGCTGTTGAGGGGGAGCAGTGGGATCCCCCAATAGCAGGGAGAGGGGATGCAGCAACTCTAAAGGGGACAGGGTGACCCCAGAGGGGACAGAGTGACCCCAAATGGGACAGAAGTGACCCCAAAGGGGATGCAGAAATCCTAGAGGGGACATAGAAACTCCAAAAAGGATAGAGAGACCTCAAAGGGGATGTAGAAATCCTAGAGGGGACATAGAAACTCCAAAAGGGACTGAGTGACCCCAAAGAGGATGTGGAAACCCCAAAAGGGACAGTGACCCTAAAGACGATGCAGTGACCTCCGATGGGATTTGGAAAAACCTAAAGGGGACAGAGTGACCCCAAAGGGGACACAGAAACCTAGAAGGGACACAGAAACCCCGAAAGGGACAGAGTGACCTCAAAGGGGATGTAGGAATCCTAGAGGGGACATAGAAACCCCCAAAGGGATGGAGTGACCCTAAAGAGGAGGCAGTGACCTTAGATGGGAGGTAGAAAACCCCGAAGGGGACAGAGTTACCCCAAAAGGGATGGAGTTGTCCCCAAAGAGAATGCGGAAACCCCACAGAGGATGTAGAAACCCCAATAAGGACAGAGTGACCCCAAAGGGGATGGAGTGATCTCAGAGGGGACACAGGGACCTCAGAGGGGACACAGGAACCCCAAAAGGGAGAGACAAACCCTAAAGGGGATGCAGTGACCTCAGAGTGGACACAGGAACCCTAGAGGGACATAGAGACCCCAGAGGGGACACAACTACCACAAAGGGACAGAGAAAGCCCCAAAGGGACACAGCAAATCCTAAAGGGGCACAGCAACCCCAAAAGTGATACAGAAACTCCCAAAGGGACATAAAACATCCCATGGGGACCCCAGAGGGGACACAGTCACCTCAAAGGGGATGTAGTAACCCCAAAAGGGACAGGGTGACCCCAAAGGTGACACAGTAAATCCTAGAGGGACACAGCAACACCAAGGGGATGCAGTAACCCCCAAAGTGATGCAGAAACCCCAAAAGGGACACAATAAAACCCATGGGGACAGAGACCCCAGAGGGGACGCAGCTACCTCAAAGGGACAGAGAAAACCCCAAAAGGACACAGCAAATCCTAAAGGGACACAGCAACCTCCAAAGTGATGCAGAAACCCCCAAAGGGACATAAAACGTCCCACAGGGACCCCAGATGGGACACAGTCACCACAGAGGTGATGCAGCAAATCCTGAGGGGACGTAGAAATCCCAGAGGGATCACAATAAATCCCAAAGGGCCACACCAGATCCCAAAAGACCATCACCCCCCATGCAAAGCCCCACAACCCCGTCGGGTCACCCTGCGTCCCCGAGCGGAACGGGCGATTCCAGCCCCTGGGGAGAAGGATGTGGAACCGAAGGAAGCAAAAACCCATCGCGGTTGGTTTGATGCCGGCGATGGGAGCGATAGAGCAGAGCTGCCCTAACCCAACTGATTAACCCAGGAGACCCCAAACAGCCCTTATCGCTCTGGCATCGGAGCCCCCGGGGCTCAGATCACCCCGACCGTGAGCACCCGGGATGCTGGTTTGGAGCACGACGCGCTCCGGCACGGCTTCTTGACGTGACCTTGCTTGAGGGATCATGGAATGTTGGGTTTGGAGTTATTAGGGTCACCGGAGAGGTTTTTAATTGCTTATTAGGATTGGGGCCACGGCGGGGACGCTGCGTGGGAAACGCTGCTGGGAATTGGGGAGGGGAGAGAGGATGGCTTGATGGCACCGTCGGAGAAGCATGGAATGGGTTGGGTTGGAAGGGAGCTCAAAGTCCATCCAGGTCCAAGGCCTCCGCCATGGGCAGGGACACCTCCCGCTGGATCAGGGGCAACAAGCACCATCCAACCTGGTCTTGAACACCTCCAGGGATGGATGGGGCAACCATGGCTTCTCTGGGTCACCTGGGCCAAGGCCTCATCACCTTCAACATGATGAATTTTTTCTCTAAGATCTCATCCAAAATATCACGATATCACCTTCCCTGGAGGGGTTTAAGGCACAAGTAGACGAGGTCCTGAGGGACATGGGTTAGTGTTTGATAGGAATGGTTGGACTCGATGATCCGATGGGTCTCTTCCAACCTGGTGATTCTATGATTCTATGATCTCAATCTCCCCCTCTTCCAGCTCAAAATCATTCTCCCTTGACCCATTCCAGTGGGAAACAGAGCAAGGACACACATGGACACAGGTGGACATGGGGACATGGACATGTATGGATACAGATGGACACGGAGGGATGGACTTGCAGGTATAGACACCTATAGGACACGAGTGGACATGGGGACATGGACATGCAGATATAGACACCTATAGGACACAGGTGTACATGGAGGGATGGACATGCAGGTATGGACACCTATAGGACACAGGTGGACACGGAGGGATGGACATGGAGGGATGGACAGCTATAGGATACAGGTGGACACAGAGGGGTGGACATGCAGGTATAGAGACCTATAGGACACAGGTGGACATGGAGGGATGGACATGCAGGTATGGACACCTATAGGACACAGGTGGATACAGAGGGATGGACATGCGGGTATAGACACCTATAGGACACAGGTGGACATGGGGACATGGACATGCATGGATACAGGTAGACACGGAGGGGTGGACATGCAGGTATAGACACCTATAGGACACAGGTGGACATGGGGACATGGACATGTATGGATACAGGTGGACACAGAGGGGTGGACATGCAGGTATAGACACCTATAGGACACAGGTGGACATGGGGACATGGACATGCATGGATACAGGTGGACACAGAGGGATGGACATGCAGGTATAGAGACCTATAGGACACAGGTGGACATGGAGGGATGGATATGCAGGTATGGACACCTACAGGACACAGGTGGACATGGAGGCATGGACATATATGGACACGAGGCTTGGACACACAAGGACATGGAGGTTTGGACATGCATGGAGATGCATGGACATGGGGACATGGACATGCATGGACGTGGAGGCTTGGACACGCAAGCACAGACACACATTGACACATGTGGACAGGGAAACATGGACAACACATAGACACACATGGACATAGAGGTTTGGTCATGCGTGGACACATATGGACATGGAGGCATGGACACCGATGGACACAGATGGACATGCATGGATGTGAAGGCTTGGACACACAAGCACAGACACACATTGACAAAGGTGGATGTGAAGACATGGACAAGCATGGACACACATGGACACACAGGCATGGACATGCATTGACACACGTGGACACAGAGGCTTGGACACACATGAACATGGAGGCTTAGACACACATGGGTACACATGGACATGGGGACATGGACAAGCATGGACATGGAGGTTTGGACACACATGGACACACATGGACATGGAGGCATGGACACGCGTGGACATAGAGGCTTGGGCATACATGGACACGCATGGACACACGTGGACGTGGAGGGATGGACACGCAAGTTCACGATTGCGCACAAATGGACACACATGATCATGCTTCCACATGCATGGGCACACATGGACACACTTGTAAATGCAGGGACACACAAGCTCATGCTTGCACATGCACGGATGCACTTGCACACGCGTGGAGATATATCGGGGAGGCTTGCACACGTGTGGACACACATGGACCTGCTTGCACATGCATGAACACACAAGTGCACGCTTGCACACGCATGGACAGACACGGTCATCTTTGCACTGACATGGAGAGAGAAGCCTGTGCTTTTGCACACACGGAGACGCTTGCACATGGACACACATGGTCACATTTGCACACGCATGGCTTCCACATGTATGGACACGCCTGGACACGCCTCTGCAGGAATAGATACACATCGACACAGTTGCACACGCGCGGGCACACGCGGACACGCACACACGGACATGCTTGCACACACACCTGGTCACACACATGCAGGGACACACGGCCCCGGATCCCCTTCACACGTCCCGTCTCCCCCCTCCCGCTTCTGGGAAGGGCGTAGGGGCGTGGCTTGGAGCAAGGGGCGTGGCTTGTGCTGCAGAGGCTTGAGCAACAACACGGTTTTGGGGGAGTGGGCGTGGCTTGTCCAAAAAAGGCTGTTTCTTGCTGGGGCACAGTTTGTGCAAGAGGACGCGTTTTGCCCAAGGGGGTGTGGCTTGTCTGAGAGGGGGCGTGACCTCTGCCGGGATGTCTTGGTCTATAGGCGTGGCTTGTCATATGGGGCGCGGTTTACCCTTGAGGGCATTGCTTGACGGGGGCTTGGCTTTCAGGGGTTACTTTATCAAGGGGCGTGGCTTATCTGAGAGGGCGCAGCTTGTCCTATGGGGCGTGCCTCTGCTGGGATCATAGAATCATAGAACAACCAGGTTGGAAGAGACCCATCGGATCATCGAGTCCAACCATTCCTATCAAACACTAAACCATGTCCCTCAGCACCTCATCTACCCGTCCCTTAAACCCCTCCAGGGAAGGTGAATCACCCACCTCCCTGAGCAGCCTAGTCCAATGCCCAATGACCCTCTGTGTGAAAAACTTCCTCCTAATCTCCAGCCTAAATCTCCCCTGGTGGAGCTTGAGGCCATTCCCTCTTGTCCTGTCCCCTGTCCCTTGGGAGAAGAGCCCAGCTCCCTCCTCTCTACAACCTCATCTCAGATAGTTGTAGAGAGCAATGAGGTCTCCTCTCAGCCTCCTCTTCTCCAGGATAAACAACCCCAGCTCTCTCAGCCGTTCCTCATAGGGCCTGTTCTCCAGCCCCTTCACCAGCTTCGTGGCTCTTCTCTGGACTCGCTCCAGAGCCTCAACATCCTTCTTGTGCTGAGGGGCCCACAACTGAACACAGGATTCAAGGAGCGGCCTCACCAGTGCTGAGTCCAGAGGGAGAAGAACCTCCCTGGACCTGCTGGTCACACTGTTTCTGATCCAAGCCAGGATGCCATTGGCCTTCTTGGCCACCTGGGTACACTGCTGGCTCATGGTCAGTCGACTGTCAACAACCCCCCTCCAGGTCCCTCTCCTCCTGGCAGTTTTCCAGCCAGACTTCTCCCAGTCTGTAGCTCTGCTTAGGGTTGTTGTGCCCCAAGTGCAGGACCCGGCATTTAGCTGTGTTAAACCTCATGCCATTAGACTCAGCCCATGGATCCAGCCTGTTTAGGTCCCTTTGCAGAGCCTCCCTACCCTCCAGCAGATCGACACTTGCACATAGCTTTGTGTCGTCTGCAAACTTGCTAAGGGTACCCTCAATGCCTTCATCCAGGTCATTGATGAAGGCATTGACCAGGGCTGGACCCAGCACTGAGCCCTGGGGAACCCCACTTTTTACTGGCTTATGCACAGGTGGCCTGCATGAGGGGGCGTGGCTTATTCGTGAGGGCATGGTTGAGGCTTGATGGGTTGATTGAGGGGCATGGTTTGTCCTAGAAGGGCGTGGCTTCTCCCATAGGGCGTGGCTTCCACCAAGGGGCAGGCCTTGTCCTTGAATTGCTTGTTAAAGGGGGCGTGGTAGGTCTGAGAGGGGCGTGGCTTGTCAGAGAAGGGGTCATGGCCTGTAGGAGAGGCTGTGGCCTGTACAACCGGTTGTAGCTCATGTTTGGATTGCTCATTAAAGGGAATACGGCCTGCCCGGGGGGGCGTGGTTTGTCTGGGAGGGGCGTGGCTTCCATGAGGGAGTGTGGCTTGTGCTTGGATTACTTGATTGAGGGGATTGGCCTGTGCTGGGATGTCTTGATCGAGGGGTGTGGCTTGTCACAGGGGCGTGGCTTACCCGTGAGGGCATGGTGTGCCCTGGAGTGTGGCTTTCACGAGGGTTTTGAATAGAGGGGTGGGGCTTATCCAGGAGAACATGGCTTGCCTGAGGGGGCATCGTTTGTCTCGGAGGCGTGGCTTGCCTCAGAGGGTCATGGCTTGTCTGAGAGAGGGTGTGGCTTATCCAAGAAGGTGTGATCTTCTTGTTGGGGTGTGGCTTGTGATTGAAATGACCATTAGAGGGGGCGTGCCTTGCACTGGGATGGCTTGATCGAGGGGCCGTGGCTTGTACAAGAGGGCGTGGTTTACCTGAAGGGGCATGGTTTGCATGAGGAGGGGCGTGGCTTGCATCAGGGGGTGTGGCTTGTCATGGATTTGCTCGTTAGAGGGGGCGTGGCTTGTCCTGGGATGGCTTGCTAGAGGGAATAGGTTTGCCTGAGGGAGGCTTGTCTTGTCTTGGGGGCGTGGCTTACATCAGAGGGTGTGGCTTGCACGGGACGGCAAGATGGCGTGGGGTGGTTTATGCTTAGAGGGGCGTTACTGGTTCAATAGGGCGTGGTTTGCCCGAGGGGGCGTGGCTTACATCGGGAGCGTGGCCTTGCGAGGGGGCGTGGCTTGCATCGGGGGTGTGGCTTGTCATGGATTTGCTCTTTAGAGTGGGCGTGGCTTGTGCTGGGGTGGTTTGCTAGGGGGACTAGGTTTGCCTGAGGGGTCGCGGGTTGTCCTGGGGACGTGGTTTACATCAGGGGGCGTGGCTTGCGCGGGACGGCTGGATCGCGTGGGGCGATTTATGCTAGAGGAGCGTTACTGGTTCAGTAGGGCGTGGTTTGCCCGAGGGGGGCATGGCTTCTCCTGGGAGGGAGTGGATTACATCAGGGGGCATGGCTTGCATTGGGGGAGTGGCTTGTCATGGATTTGCTCGTTAGAGGGGGCGTGGCTTGTGCTGGGATGGCTTGATAGAGGGACTAGGTTTGCCCGAAGGAGGCTTGTCTTGTCCTGGAGGCGTGGCTTACACAAGGGGGCGTGGCTTACATCAGGTAGCGCGGCTTGCGCGGGACGGCTTGATCACGTGGGGCGGTTTATGCTCGAGGGGCATTACTGGTTCAATAGGGCGTGGTTTGCCCGAGTGGGGGCGTGGCTTACATTAGGGGGCGTGGCCTTGCGGGGGGGGGTGATTTGATCACGTGAGGCGGTTTATGCTCGAGGGGCGTTACTGGTTCAATAGGGCGTGGTTTGCCCGAGTGGGGGCGTGGCTTAGTTCAGGGGGCGTGGCTTGCGCGGGACGGCTTGATCGCGTGGGGCGGTTTATGCTAGAGAGGCGTTACTGCTTCCATAGGGCGTGGTTTACCCGCGCGGGGGCGTGGCTTGCCGTA
The DNA here is from genome assembly GCA_033558105.1 of Coccyzus lansbergi. Lineage (NCBI taxonomy): Eukaryota > Metazoa > Chordata > Aves > Cuculiformes > Coccyzidae > Coccyzus > Coccyzus lansbergi. The sequence continues at coordinate 226,896 of JAUMJK010000337.1, read as the reverse complement.
ATGGGGGGCGTGGCTTTCCCTATAGGGGCGTGGCTTTCGTTGGAGGGGCGTGTCCCGGGCCCTGCGCGCTGCGGGGCGGAGCCGCCGGGGTCGCTGTCTGTGCGTTGGGGCTGCGGCTGCGGAGAGGGGCCCGGGTCGGGCCCGCTCGGCTCCGCTTCCCCCTCCCTCTCCCTCCATGGCGCTGGTGCGGGCCGGTCCCCTCCCCGCCGAGGGCTCCCCGGCCTGGCTCCCCACGCACGTCCAGGTGACGGTGGTGCGGGCGCGGGGGCTGCGCTGCAAGGGAGGGGGCAAGGCGGGCACCAGCGACGCCTACACCGTCATCCAGCTGGGCCGCGAGAAGTACAGCACCTCGGTGGCCGAGAAGAGCTCGGGGGACCCGGAATGGAGGGAGGAGTGCGCCTTCGAGCTGCCCCCCGAGCCCTCCGCCGCCGCCGCCCCGGGGCTGCTGCTCACCGTCATGCACAGGGCCCTGGTGGGCATGGATCGCTTCCTCGGCCAGGCCAGGGTCCCCCTTGAGCCGGGGCTGCTGCACGGACGGGCGCCCCTCGAGCGGTCAGTGCCCTGCGCCCGCTGGGGGGTGGCGGCGACCACCGGGGAGGGGGGACTGGGGCTCTGGGAGCAATGGGGAGAGTGGCCTGGGGCGCTGGGAGCGCTGGGGAGGGTGTCCTGGGGCGCTGGGAGCAATGGGGAGGGTGGCCTGGAACACTGGGAGTGCTGGGGTGTGTGTCCTGGAACACTGGGAGCACTGAGGAGGGTGGCCTGGGGCGGTGGGAGGAATAGGGAGGGTGTCCTGGAACACTAGGAGCGCTGGGGTGCATGTCATGGGGCACTGGGAGCACTGGAGTGTGTGTCCTGGGGCACTGGGAGCACTGGGGTGTGTGTCCTGGAACACTGGGAGCAATGGGGAGGGTGGCCTGGGGCGCTGGGTGTGCTGGGGTGCATATTCTGGGGTGCTGGGAACGCTGGGGAGGGTGTCCTGGAACACTGGGAGCACTGGGGTGCATGTCATGGGGCACGGGGAGCACTGGGGTGTTTGTCCTGGAACACTGGGCGCACTGGGGTGTGTGTCCTGGAACACTGGGAGCAATGGGGAGGGTGGCCTGGGGCGCTGGGAGCACTGGGGTGTGTGTCCTGGAACACTGGGCGCACTGGGGTGTGTGTCCTGAAACACTGTGGGCACTGGGGTGTGTGTCCTGGGGTGCTGGGAGCACTGGGGTGCGTGTCCTGGAACACTGGGAGCACTGGGGTGCGTGTCCTGGAACACTGGGAGCACTGGGGTGCGTGTCCTGGAACACTGGGAGCACTGGGGTGTGTGTCTTGGAAGAGTGGGAGCACTGGGGTGCGTGTCATGGGGCACTGGGAGCACTGGGGTGCGTGTCATGGAACACTGGGAGCACTGGGGTGTGTGTCTTGGAACACTTGGAGCACTGGGATGTGTGTCCCGGGGTGCTGGGAGCATTGGGATGCATGTCGTGGAGCATTGACATGCATCCCATGGAACACTGGGAGCACTGGGGCGTATGTCCTGGGGCACTGGGAGCACTGGGATGCATGTCGTGGGGTACTGGTGGCACTGGGGTGCATGTTGTGAGGCACTGAGAGCACTAGGGTGGCCATCATGGAGCACTAGGAGCACTTGGATGCATGTTATGGGACAGCGTGGGGCACTGGGCAGTGTTTCATGGGGCACTGGGAGCACTGGGGTGAGTGTAATTGGGTGCCTTTGTGCCCTGGTTGGGTGTCATGGATCTTCCGTTCCTTGGGATGGGCCTGGTGGGTCCTTGAATGGGGGTCGTGGGGTGCCTGGAATGGGCATCATGAGGTCTCTTGGATGGAAGTCATGGGATGCCTGGAATGGGCATCGTGAGGTCTCTTGGGTGGGAGTCGTGGAGCACCTGGAATGGGCATCGTGAGGTCTCTTGGATGGGTGTCTAGGTCCCTGTGTGCCTCGGGATGGCCATTGTGGGGTCCATGGGGTCCCTGTGTGCCCCGGGATGGGTGTTGTGGTATCCATGTGTGGTCCAGGAATGGCTTTGCAGGAGGTCCTGCACCATCAATGGTTGGACTTGATGATCCCATGGGTCCTTTCCAATCTAGTGATTCTGTGATTCTCTGCTCCCAGGGACTGTGCCTGCCCTGGGAAGGGTGACTGGACGTTGCAGGGCCCATGGGTGCCTTGGGAAGGGTGACACAGGCTCCATGTGTGGACCTGGAAGGGCGTTGCAGAATCTAGGTTACCACAAGGCCTATGGATGCTCCAGGAAGGACGTAATTGGAGATAGGATACCACGTGTGCTCCAGGAAGGCGATTGTGGAGGATGGGATCCTTCCACACCACTGGAAGGGAGTTGTGCAGGACAGGGATCCATTGTGGGATCCTTCTTCCCCCTGAGTCCTGGGGGTCAGGGTGCCACGAGATCCCTCCGCATCACAGGAAGGTCCCTACAGGGTCTGACCCTCCTGGGAAGCTGGGATGGTTTGTCCTTTGGTGGCCTTGCAGCTCACACTGTCTTGGTGGGGCTGTCACAGGATCGTGGAATAGTTTGGCTTGGATGGGACCTCAAAGTCCATCCAGTTCCAACCCCTCAGCCATGGGCAGGGACACCTCCCACTGGATCAGGTTCCCCAAAGCCCAATCTGATCTGGTTTGTCACTGTGCTCTTGCAGGAGGGACCCCAATTCCGGGGACCGAACCTCATCCGTGGGTCACCTCCAGCACAAATCCTTGCTGGGGCGAGATTCACTGCTCTTCCTTCTTCCCCTAGAAGAGTTGAAAACAATAATCAATGCTTTCAAGCCTTTGCCAGGCAGAGAAATCCAGGAACGTGGATGAAATTCCTTTAGGGAAGAAGCTTTTTGAGCTTTGCTCCATGCAGACCTTGCTGGGCGGCAGTGCTCCTCCAGGAGCATCCAAGCTGCTTGCTGGTTTCTAGGACTTGAGGAATAGGATTATTCTGATAGGAATATTTTTTGATAGGAATATTTTGGTGGGAACGGTTGGACTCGCTTTGGTGGGAACGGTTGGACTCGCTTTGGTGGGAATGGTTGGACTGTATAGGAATGGTTGGACTGTATGGGAATGGTTGGACTTGATGATCCAGTGGGTCTTTTCCAACCTAGTGATTCTGTGAATTCACCTGGCTCGTTGCCTGAAGCTGCAGAGTTGGAGAGGAGCCTACGCTGAGCATGGCTGGGGAGGTGGTGGAGGGAGCACCAGGGCTGGGCAGGTTCTTCAACAAGGAGGTTCAACAAGGCCTAGTGCTGAGTCCTGCACTTGGGTCACAACAACCCTGTGCAGCTCCAGCTTGGGTCAGAGTGGCTGGAAAGCTGCCTGGAGGAGAAGGACCTGGAGGTGTTGTTTGACAGTAGCTGAACATGAGGCAGCAGTGGTCCAGGTGGCCAAGAAGGCCAATGGCATCTTGGCTTGGATCAGAAACAGCGTGACCAGCAAGTCCAGGAAAGGGATTGTGGCCCTGGTTTCAGCACTGGTGAGGCTGCACCTTGAATCCTGAGTTCAGTTTTGTGTCCCTCACTCCAAGCAGGACATTGAGGGGCTGGAGCTTGTCCAGAGAAGGGAACGGAGCTGGGGAAGGATCTGGAGAACAAGGGTTATGAGGAGCAGCTGAGGGACCTGGGGTTGTTTAGACTGGAGAAAAAGAGGCTGAGGAGAGACTTCATCACTCTCTGCAACTGCCTGGAAGGAGGTTGTTGTGAGGTGAGTGTTGGTCTCTTCTACCAGGTTACACGAGATAGGACGAGAATAAATGACCTCAGGTTGCCCCAGGGCAGGTTCAGATTGGACATCAGGAAAAATATCTTCATGGAAAGTGTTCTGATACCCTGGCTGAGGCTGCCTAGGGAGGTGGTGGAGTCCCCATCCCTGAAGATATTTAAAAGCCTGGTAGATGAGGTGCTCAGGGATGTGGTTTAGCAGTGCCCAGACACGGTCGGACCTGATGATCTCAAAGGTCTTTTCCAACCAAACTATTCTCTGATGAGCATGACAAGGGGTTGGAAATACTTTTCCTGTGGACAAACTCAGCTCGTTTGCCTCTGCACCCTGTGGAGATTCTTCCTTGCCCTAAAATGGGAGTGTGGGCACAGAGGAGAAGTGACGAACCCCGGTGTAAGCATCTGAGTGTTTTCCCTCTGGCATTTCTTTTGCTTTTCTTAGCGCTGCCAGGAGAACGGGAGGCGTTGGAGGAGCTGGATCGGAATTCTTCGGGTTTAATTCAAACCAGTGTTGTGCGGAGAGTTCAGAGGGAGCTGATCCCTCAGCCTTTTGGGCCGTGTTGCTTTGGAATAGGAGGACATGAAATAGAATCATAGGGATCTCAAAGCCCATTCATGGGCAGGGACACCTCCCACCGGACCAGGGAGCTCCAAGCTCCATCCAACCTGGCCTTGAACACCTCCAGGGATGGGGCAACCTGAGCTAGGGCCTCACCGAAGGACTTCCCATCCTCTGTTTGTGCTTCAGGAGCTGGCGTAGGAGCTGAGCCCTCGTCTCAAAGGTCTCAGCGTCAGGCACCGTTAATCCCATGGGTGCAACGTCCAACACAGCCGGACTCCGGGTCCTGGCAGTCCCATTGCCCGAGAACAGGATCCAGACTGTGGGGCAGGAGACCCTCAGGATTTTTGCTCTCTGCCTCCCTCCCTCCCTTCCTGTAGCTTCGCTTGCATAAGGAAAATTAACTTCCCCTCGTGCTGTTGAGGATCACAAGAGCTTTTAAGGCCCTTTATCTTCACCCTTGGCCCCTGGAGATGGAAGTGTGCACGGAAAACGTCATGGAGAGCTCTCCCCCTGTGCGCCAGGCATCTCCATTCCCTTGAACTCCTGTGCTGGAAGGTTTCTGGAGGGTGGGTGGCCAGTCCGCAGTTGGGAAGGGGCTGCACCTTTTGCTGGAGTCGAGTCCTAAGTGACTATGCAACACAAAATAGCAGCAGATACCAAGAGACATTACAGTCATAATCAGATTAAGTCTGCAATGTTAGATACACAGAACGTTAAAGTAAAACATTCTTGGAGTGGTTAATGGCTATTTCTTCTCCAATGAACTCCTAGAACTACCTGACCCAAACAGTTCAAATTATCAAAACTACATTTTAAACTAATTCCTACCATTAAAAAAATATTCATATATACTGTTAGAGGAGTCGCGTCAAGTGCTCTTAAAATCTTAACTAAATATAGCTGTAGAATATTTAACCATACACTTTAAATCACACACAGCAACTTTTGTAGAGGTAAACATTGCCTCACATTTGCAATAGCAATCGAGTGTCCAAGCATCTGGATTATTTTCATGACCATGAGCAACTGGTGAGGTTGGCCTTTTATTTCCACCAAGCAGCTCCTGCTTCCCTATAAATACTTTTTAGCTCATGGGATCTCCCTAAGGAGCAAGAGCATCCCAGTGGCAGTTGGGCACCTCCATCTTAAACACCTTCAATAACCGGTCTCTGTTTGTCACTGATATTCAGCCACATCGTGGAAACAGTAGGATCTTTTAGCCGTAAGCAAGGAAAGTGGATGTCCTTTGCCAGCCTCTCAGCAAGTGACCTGTAGTTGGTGGATAAACTCCTGCTTTCAACAACTGACTCACCCCTGGAAAGAAGTGCTCTTTATGATCCTTTACCTCTCATCTTTCTCCTATATAACTTGGTTTCTCCTTTCTTTTGTCAAAGTGGAGGTTTTTCATGGAAAGGGTCATTGGGCATTGGAATAGGCTGCCCAGGGAGGTGGTTGATTCACCTTCCCTGGAGGGTGTTTAAGGGATGGGTGGATGAGGTGCTGAGGGACATGGGTTAGTGTTTGATAGGAATGGTTGGACTCAATGATCCGATGGGTCTCTTCCAACCTGGTTATTCTATGATTCTAAGTGCTGGACCTCATCCATCCGAGTGGGAAAAGGGCTGGGGGGAGCCCCCCAAGCTCCCAACCGACTTCTGCCATGTGGTTCAACCCCACGGCAAACAACTCCGGTTAGGAGGATGTTTAGTCCCGGATTAAAAAGCAGCAAAACAAACGCAGGCTCCCTCATCTCCGGGACTCCGCCACGAGCACACCCAAGCATGTGCAGCGGAGATAACCCTAAGCCCTAGAGCGAGGGATGAGTGAGGTCAGGCTCTGCTGTACTGTCTCCACTTCTGGAATCCCCAACGTAAGAAGGAGGTGGAACTGTTGGAACAGGTTCAGAGGAGACCATGAAGATGATGTGAAGGTTGGAGCCCCTCTGCTACGAGGCCAGGCTGAGAGAGTTGGAGTTGTTCAACCTGGAGAAAGCTTCAGGGAGTCCTCAGAGCAGCTTCCAGTACCTGAAGGGGCTCCAGAAAAGCTGGGAACAGGCTTTTATCATGGTCCTGGAGTGATAGGATGAGGAGGAATGGCTTTGAATTGGAAGGTGGGAAAATTTACATTTGGACTTTAGGAAGAAATTCTTGATGATGAGGGTGAGGAGGCTCTGACCCAGGTTGCCCAGAGAAGCTGTGGCTGCCCCATCCCTGGAGGTGTTCAAGGCCAGGTTGGATGGGGCTTGGAGCAACCTGATCCAGTGGGAGGTGTCCCTACCCATGACAGGAGGAGGAACTGGGTGGCCTTTGAGGTCCCTTCCAGCCCAACCCATTCTATGATTCCATCTGTGTCCCTCGCTCCTGGGTATAAAACTGGTGCCAATTGGAATGGGACCCTGCTTGAGCAAAGCCCTCGATTGTCAGCCTGTTGACCTTGCTCTCATTTTCCTGCTGTTTTTTTTTTTTTTCTTGCATGGAAACTTCATCAGCGATGATTTTTAGACTTGTTTTCAGTTTGATGGAAAATGTTCGTCAAACTTGGACTCTGTCGGCTGGCGCCTGGGGGGGGTGTTTATGAGCTGCCTTGTTCAGCTGAATCTCTCGATCCTCTTGCCTGGGATGAAATCAACTCTTTGATTTTGTGTTCTTGGTCATCCAAGGCTTGTCCCACTCGGGCAGCTCCAAGGGTAGGTGAGCAAAGCGATGGTGCTGAGCATTGTTTATGGTTGGACTCGATAATCTCAAAGGTCTTTTCCAACCTAGCGATTCTATGATTCTGTGATCATTTCTCCCTTCCCTCCAGAGCTGGGTACAGCTTTTATTTTTAATCTGTACCTTTTACTGATGATCCTCATGTGCACAGACAGAGAGTTGGGGTTGTTCAGCCTGGAGAAGAGAAGATTCCAGGGAGACCTTAGAACAGCTTCCAATACTGAAAGGGGCTCCAGGAAAGCTGGGGAGGGACTTTTCCCAAGGGTCTGGAGTGATAGGACGAGGGGGAATGGCTTTAAATTGGAAAGGGGAAGATTTGGATTAGACATAAGAAGAAATTCCTCATGATGAAGGTGATGAGGCCCTGGACCAGGTTCACCTGGAGGTGTTCGAGGCCAGGTTGGATGAGGCTTTGAGCAACCTCATACAGAGGAAGGTGTCCCTACTCGTGGCAGGATGAGCTTTAAGATCTCTTCCAGCCTAAACCATTCTACGATTCTATGAAATCTGCCAGGAGGAGAGGGACCTGGGGGTGTTGGTCGACAGCCGATTGAACATGAGCCAGCAGTGTGTCCAGGTGGCCAAGAAGGCTGATGGCATCCTGGCTTGGATCAGAAATGGTGTGACCAGCAGGTTCAGGGAGGTGATTCTCCCTCTGTACTCAGCACTGGTGAGGCTGCTCCTTGAATCCTGTGTTCAGTTGTGGGCCCCTCAGCACAAGAAGGATGTTGAGGCTCTGGAGTGAGTCCAGAGAAGAGCAACGAGGCTGGTGAAGGGGCTGGAGAACAGGCCCTATGAGGAGTGTCTGAGAGAGCTGGGGTTGTTTATCCTGGAGAAGAGGAGGCTGAGAGGAGACCTCATTACTCTCTACAACTCCCTGAAAGGAGGTTGTAGAGAGATGGGAGCTGGGCTCTTCTCCTAAGTGACAGGGGACAGGAGGAGAGGGAATGGCCTCAAGCTCCACCAGGGGAGATTTAGGCTGGAGGTTAGGAGGAAGTTTTTCACAGAAAGGGTCATTGGTCATTGGAATAGGCTGCCCAGGGAGGTGGTTGATTCCCCTTCCCTGGAGGTGTTTAAGGGACGGGTAGATGAGGTCCTGAGGGACATGGTTTAGAGTTTAGTGTTTGGTGGGAATGGTTGGACTCGATGATCCAAAGGGTCTCTTCCAACCTGGTTGTTCTATGATTCTATGAAAGAAGAGCTGAGCCCAGCAGAAGAGGGTTGTTTTTTTTCTGCACTCACAAAGCAGCTATCTCTTCTGCTTCCTGGCATCCAGGAAATGTGGTTGCAATCCATTGCGAGGGTTCATCCTGCCTTCCCTGTTGCGTGGGGAACGTTGCCTCTACATCCACCCCTGTCAGCAGAATATCTGGGCAGGGTGGTGGGAATGTTTCCAACACCAGAGCTTCATCCAGCATCCATCAGGCTGTGTTTTCTCCTGAGTAACAAGTGATAGGACAAGAGGAAACGGCTTCAAGTTGCGCCAGGGGAGGTTCAGACTGGATAACAGGAGAAAATGTGTTTCTGAAAGAGCAGCGAAGCATTGGAACAGGCTGCCCAGAGAGGTGGTGGAGTTGCCATCCCTGGAGAGGTTCAGAAAACATGTAGATATGGCACTTCAGGACATGGTTTAGTAGGCACAGTGGTGTCAGGGTGATGGTTGAGCAACAAAGCTGGTGAAGGGGCTGGAGAACAGGCCCTCTGAGGAGCGTCTGGGAGAGCTGGGTGTGTTTAGCCTAGAGAAGAGGAGGCTGAGAGGAGACTTCATTGCTCTCTACAACTCCCTGAAAGGAGGTTGTGGAGAGGAAGGAGCTGGGCTCTTCTCCCAAGTGCCAGGGGACAGGAGGAGAGGGAATGGCCTCAAGCTCCACCAGGGGAGATTTAGGCTGGAGATTACGAGGAAGTTTTTCACAGAAAGGGTCATTGGGCATTGGAATAGGCTGCCCAGGGAGATGGTTGATTCCTCTTCCCTGGAGGTGTTTAAGGGATGGGTGGATGAGGTCCTGAGGGACTTGGTTTAGTGTTTGATAGGAATGGTTGGACTCGATGATCCAATGGGTCCCTTCCAACCTGGTTGTTCTATGATTCTATGGTTGGACTGGGTGAGCTTGGAGGTCTTTTCCAACTTTAATAGTTCCATGATTCCCCTTGGCCAGCATGGTCCAGTGGGTGGGTGGCATGGCAGGAACTCGGTGTTGGGAGAACAAGAGGTGTATGAATCATAGAATCGTAGAATCACCAAGTTGGAAAAGACCATCGGATCATTGAGTCCAACCGTGTATGGTAAGAGCTGTGGGTTTGGACCTTGGACCTCACTGCTTGGGGTCCCAAAAGGGCCTTGATTTTCCTTGTGGGCTGCAAGGCTGATGGTGGGAAGGGCTGGTGGGCACCTCGAGTTTACCACTCCGCACAAAGAAACCTCTCCTTGTCATTTCCTGCCCTCTGCCCCTTTAAAAGACCATTTTCATTTGCTTTCTTCCCCTAACACCTCACAGCCCTATGCAAAGGGGGAAGGTTAAAGCTGGTAGCCTTCCAGGGCAAAGCTCTTCTTGCTGGGACAACGTTGGGTTGCTAAAGCTTGGTCTTTGCAGAGCAGAATTCAAGCATTGGGATCATGTGGCCAAGTTAAGCGTAGCCCAGGAGTCGTAATTCCTGGCTCCGGTGTTCTCCTGCAGTGACTTGCAGTTGCTTGTTGGCTGCTGCCTTGGCCAAGGAGCAGCAGCAGCGAGTGGCCTTTGGTGTCTCCATGACAAGGAACTCGTCTTGCGGAGTCGTTCCTCATGCAAAATTAGCTCAGCTTCAACTTCCCCCGAGCTCTCGCTGCCACAGTTCCCTTTACTTGTTCCGGTGCCTCCCCAGCTGCTGGTCGCTTGGAGGCAGCTGCAATATCTCAGCCCTGGCAGGAGGAATGAGATCAGAGATAGGATTGTGGAATGGGTTGGAAGGGACCTCAAAGCCCATCCAGTTCCAACCAGGCTGCTCCAAGCACCATCCAGCCTGACCATGAACACCTCCACGGATGGGGCAGCTATGACTTCCTTGGGCAACCTGAGCCTTTACCTCCTCACCCTCAGCGTGAAGAATTTCTCCCTAATGTCTAGAGGAGATGTTCTCCTTCCCGCTCTCCATCAGCTTGGGGTACAACACCTCTCCTCTGGGTGCTAATCTCTTCTGGCCAAAGTCCTTGAGGCTTCCCTGTGTCCTCATGGAGCTCAGTCCTGGGGTGAGGCTCAGTGGAGAATGGACAGGGACTTGGGTCAGGAGGAAGATCATAGAATCGTAGAATCACCAGGTTGGAAGAGACCCACCGGATCATTGAGTCCAACCATTCCTATCAAACACTAAAAAATGTCCCTCAGCACTTCATCCACCTGTCCCTTAAACCCCTCCAGGGAAGGTGACTCAACCACCTCCCTGGGCAGCCTCTGCCAGTGCCCAGTGACCCTTTCCATGAAAATTTTTTTCCTAATGTCCAGCCTGACCCTCCCCTGGTGGAGCTTGAGGCCATTCCCTCTCGTCCTGTCCCCTGTCCCTTGGGAGAAGAGCCCAGCTCCCTCCTCTCCACAACATCCTCTCAGGGAGTTGGAGGGAGCAATGAGGTCTCCCTGTCATTGCTTCTCCCCAGAGGAGGAGCTGTTTGTGAAGGACCATTTCTCAGAGCCCGGCTGCTCCTGCCCAGCGTTGCCTCCAGCAGCGCCGAGAGCATCTCGACCTGATTTTTTGGCAGGACTAAGGTTCTCCTCCCCCTGCTCGGCAGCGTTTTCGACACAGCAGGGCGTTTCCTGGCTCGCTTGAGACACAACAACTCTTCAGAACTGCCTTTCCAGCCCCAAAGCAAGGATTTCATCACGACTCTGCGTGTTCAAGAAGCTCGCTGCTGTTCTCAGCCTCCACAAAGACCTTCGCCAGCCTTGCCAGACACCTCTGACCACAGTCCTTGGGGAAAAGGGCTTTGTTTGCCCTCAAATTAAAACTTTCCATCCCAGAATTATCAAAAAAACAGCTATTTCCTCTCTGCCCTGCTGCAAGGTCTCTCGCTCTCCTAAGCTTAAGGACAGAGGACGCAGCTGCAGCGATTTGGCCTCAGCTCATGCCTGATAGGAGCAGAAAACCCAGCTCCAACCTTGAGTGTGAAAAGCTCCCCCAGGAGATGCAGCCAGAAGCCAAGGCCACGGTGGGAACGGCAACGAGCACAAACCACCACATCCAAGAGATGTCACTGCCGAGAGCCCGCAGGCCATGGCGCCTGCTCTGCTGCTAACGATCTCCCCTGATTTTAACTTAATGAGGGAGGGCGATGGCCACGAGTGCAGCGTAGGAGCGTGGAGTGGTTTGGGTTGGAAGGGACCTCAAAGCCCATTCAGTTCTAAGCCCCTGCCATGGGCAGACACACCTCCCACCGGATCCAGTTGCTCCAAGCCCCATCCAACCTGACCTTGAACACCTCCAGGGATGGGGCAGCCACCACTTCTCTGGGCAACCTGGACCAGGGCCTCCCTACCCTCCCAGGAGAACATTTCTTCCCAAGATCTCATCTCAATCTGCCCTCTTGCAGCTTCAAATCATTCCCCTTTGTCCTGTCCCTGCCCTCCCTGATCGAGAGTCCCTCCCCAACTTTCCTGGAGCCCCTATTCCTACTGGAAGCTGCTCTAAGGTCTCTGTGCAGCCTTCTTTCCTCCAGGCTGACCATCCTTTGGCCCTGAGGGTGCTTCTCACCTCTCCAAAGTCCCAACGAAGAGGAGGCTGAGAGGAGACCTCATTACTCTCTACAACTACCTGAAAGGAGGTTGTGGAGAGGAGGAGGGATGTGGCCTCTTCTCCCAAGTGACAGGGGACAGGACAAGAGGGAATGGCCTCAAGCTCCGCTAGGGGAAATTTAGGCTAGAGATTAGGAGGAGGTTTTTCATGGAAAGGGTCATTGGGCATTGGAATAGGCTGCCCAGGGAGGTGGTTGATTCACCTTCCCTGGAGGTGTTTAAGGGACGGGTGGACGAGGTCCTGAGGGACATGGTTTAGTGTTTGATGGGAATGGTTGGACTTGATGATCCGGTGAGTCTCTTCCAACCTGGTGATTCTATGGTTCCCAGCCAAGTGTTTGCCCTTAGGTTGGAGCCCAGGGGAGAACACCGAGGTGCTGCTGTGGGGTGATGGAGCTTATGAAGTGGGAGCAGGGCTTAATTTTGCTCCCGCCTGCCCAGTTAACCCTGTTTTCACCCAGTAGTCAGAGGTTGAAGGCCTTTGCTCTGTTCTGCTCCAGTAAAGTTCTGTTTTTGTTGGCTTTTAGAAGAGATTGGAGTGATTTGATCCAAACTTTGCAAGTCTAGCACATTGGGTTGTGACTATTGGAGGCCGAGAGTGTTGATCCATCACCCTCCATCATCTTAGAGTAATAGAATGGTTTGGATTGGAAGGGACCTTAAAGCCCATCCAGCTCCAACTCCCCTACTGTGGGCAGGGACACCTCCTGCTGGACCAGGTTGCTCCAAGCCCCATCCAACCTGGCCTTGAACACCTCCAGGGATGGGGCAACCACCACTTCTCTGGGCAACCTGGGCCAGGGCCTCACCACCTTCATCTTAAAACCCCAAAAGGTGCAGATTCAGGCTTCTTCCTCTGTTTCACACTAATCCCCAAAGCCTTGAGTGCCTCCGGCTGTGGAAAACCCACAGCCAGCTCGGGAAACGCCTTGAACCTGTTGGTACGAAGCTCCAGACGTGGGTGGAGTTGGTGCTGTTCCATGTGCTGAGTTCAGCCAGCGCTCACACCATCCTTCAGGAGCCTCTCCACCTCCATTCATCCTTCCAAGGCGATTCCTCCCTTCCTTACAGAGCTTGGCAAAGTGTTTCTCACCAACCCTTCCCCTCTGGTGACCCCAAAGGCAGGGTGGGCTCTGCTTTCTGTTCCTCTTGCCCCGCAAGGGGTTGTGTTGTCACCAGAGGGAGAACATCCATTGGAGTGGAGAAGGTGTCCATACCATGGCTGCTCCCATCCTCGCACAGGGACCTCGTCCCTTGGTTTTGTGGCGTCCAGGCAGCACTGGCTGGTGGCTCAGGTCATTTGGTGACCACAAAAGTGGTTTGCTGGCTTGTTCGTGACTCGGAGGAGGTGAACCTTGGACGCTCTGGAGCGTGAGCAGATAAATATAGCCGAATCACTTTGTCTCTTGCTATTACTCTCTCTTCTTCATTCATGAATGTTTCATACTCTGTTTCACGGCTCCTTAAGTCTTCCATCCTTCCTCTTCCTTCCTGCCGCTGTGCTGGAGAGGGGAAAGCCTCGAATCCTCTCAGCCTACGTTGGGTGAAGTTATCACCTGTACAACTGTGCCAGGGTTGTCCTGGTGGTTGATATCTCTTCTCCGTCTCTGGTTTCTACCCTGCTCCCCAAGCTGTCCCAACCATCCACTACTAAACCACATCCCAAATCCTTCATCTACCAGGCTTTTAACCCTCTCCAGGGATGGTTACTCCACCACCTCCCTGGGCAGCCTCTACCAGGGCCTCAGAACCCTTTCCATCCAGAAATTTTTTCTTATATCCAATCTGAACCTGCCCTGGTGCAACTGGAGGCTGTTTCCTCTCATCCCATTGCTTGTCAGTTGGGAGAAGAGACCAACACCCACCTCACTCCAACCTCTTTTCAGGCAGTTGTAGACAGTGATGAGGTCTCCCCTCAGCCTCCTTTCCTCCAGGTTAAACAACCTCAGGTCCCTCAACTGCCTCTCATACCCTTGTTCTCCAGCCTTGCCAGTGACCTGTGGAAACAAGCAGGGCTGTATTTTCTCCTGATTATCATAGAATCATAGAACAACCAGGTTGGAAGAGACCCATCAGATCATCGAGTCCAACCATTCCTATCAAACACTAAACCATGTCCAACCTTCATCGAACCTCGAAGACTCGCAGGCTCTTCATGACCATGGAGACTCATTGGAGTGACAACATCTCTGTTCCTGGCCTGCGAGTCATGGGTCGAGCCCTGCAGCAGAGCATGGGTGACTCTTGTGTCCACCAATGTGAGTCAGTGGTGGGATTTTCCCTGTTGTCTCATGCTCCTGCTTCAGCAATCCAGCACTTAGAGCACCAAGCCCATAGCTCCATCCTCTTGTTCCCCTCACCACCCATGACTCCCACTCTTTGCTTCATAGAATGATATGATATGATACGATATGACAGGAATGGTTGGACTTGATGATCTGGTGGGTCTCTTCCAACCCGGTGATTCTATGGTTCTATGAAATTCTATGATTCTGTGAAATTCTATAGAATCATAGAATCACCAGGTTGGAAGAGATCTACTGGATCCTCGAGTCCAACCATTCCTACCAATCTCTAAACCATGTCCCTCAGCACCTCATCCACCCACACCTTAAACATCTCCAGGGAAGGGGACTCAACCACCAACCTAGGCAGCCTGTTCCAGTGCCTAATGACCCTTTCTGTGAAGATTTTTTTTCCTTATGTAGAGCCTGATTCTCCCCTGGTAGAGCTTGAGGCCATTCCCTCTCATCCTGTCCTTTGGGAGAAGAGCCCAGCTCCCTCCTCTCCACAACCTCCTCTCAGGGACTTGCCGAGAGCAATGAGGTCTCCCCTCAGCCTCCTCTTCTCTAGGATAAACACCCCCAACTCTCTCAGACGCTCCTCTTCTTCTCCAGCCCCTTCACCAGCTTCGTTGCTCTTGTCTGGACTCACACCAGAGCCTCAACATCCTTTTTTTGTGATGAGAGGCCCACAACTGACCCCAGGATTTGTGTTGAAAGGGACCTTAAAGCTCACCTAGATGTTTCTAACATCCCATTCAGGCAGTGTTCTCTCAAGCAACCGTGTTGACCATGTCAGAGCTGGAACCCATTAGAGGCGCCGGGTTGAGCCATTTCGGACATGTTTAGTGTTTAGTGGGAGTGGTTGTACTCGATGATCGGATGGGTCTCTTCCAGCCTGGTTGTTCTATGATTCTGTGATTCTATGGTTAGTGATGAGCTGCGTTATCTAACGAGCGGAGGGGGGTGGGGGTTGCTTTGTTTGAGTTTGTTTTCAAATACTTCTGAGAGGAACGTGTGGAGAGCTGAACTTCTTCCCACCTCGGCTGCTTTCTTGCCCGTCAGCGGGAGAATCTGCCTGTGTTTATTTCCCATCTGTGCTTTTCAGCAGCTTAGAGGGATCACCTTGCAAAATAGGCCATCCAAAACCAACACGCAAACGAACCTACGCTGCAGAAAAGCTTCCCAGTGCGGGGGAAGCTGTGTTGAAAACACGAAGCCAGACAAAAAAGCACAAAAAAAAAAAAATCCCCAGGCTTGGGTTGTTTTCCACCCTACGCTTCCCTTCTCGGGTAGGTGAGCTTCCTTCTGGCCTGATGCGCTGTGTGTGTTTCCTCAGAGCTGCTTCAGCTCTGGGCTCAGTGAGACATGGACTGTGACCATGGTGGGTCAAGATCTGACCTTCTTGGGTCCAGATCTATTCAGTATCTTCATTAATTATCTGGGTTGAGTGCTGCACCCTTAGTAAATTTGTGGATGACACTAAACTGGGTGGAAGTGTGGATCTGGTGGAGGGTAGGGAGGCTCCAAAGGGATCTGGGCAACCTGGATCCATGGGCTGAGACCAGTGGGATGAGGTTCAACAAGGCCAAGGGCCATGTCCTGCACTTGGGTCACAACAACCCTGTGCAGCTCCAGGATTGGGGAAGAGTGGCTGAAAAGCTGCCTGGAGCAGAAGGATCTGGGGGGTGTTGGTTGATATTGGCTGAATATGAGCCACCAGCAGCCCAGTTGGCCAAGAAGGCCAATGGCATCTTGACTTGGATCAGACACAGCATGGCCAGTAGGAGCAGGGAAGGGATTGTGCCGCCGGACTCAGCTCTGGTGAGGCCACACCTCGAATCCTGGGTTCAGCTTTGGGCCCCTCACTCCAAGAAGGACATTGAGGGGCTGGAGCGAGTCCAGAGAAGGGAACGGAGCTGGGGAAGGGACTGGAGAAACAAGGATTATGAGGAGCTGCTGAAGGGTCTGGGCTTGTTTAACCTGGAGAAAAGGAGGCTGAGGGGAGACCTCTTCACTGTCTACAACTGCCTGAAAGGAGGTTGTAATGGGATGTGTGTTGGTCTCCTCCCAAGTGACAGGTGGTGGGATGAGAGGAAATGGTCTCAAGTTGCCCCAAGACAGGTTGAGATTGAACATCATAAAAAATTTCTGGGTGGAAAGGGTTCTGAGACCCTGGCAGAGGCTGCCCTGGGAGGTGGTGGAGCCTCCATCCCAGGAGAGATTTAGAAGGTGGGTAGATGAAGGATATGGGATCTGGTTTAGTAGTGGGCAGGTACGGTTGGGCTTGATGGTCTCAAAGGTCTTTTCCAAACAAGTGATTCTGTGATTCTTGTTTTCACTTCACTGCCTTTCCTGCGCTCTATCCTTCTCTCTCCGTTGCTGTAGGGGTCCAGTTAGTCCTTAATTAAAGACTTAGGGCTTTCTTCATAAGCAGGGAAGACCTTGATGCAGGATGAATCAGCAGTAAATGAGAGATTGTTGTGGATGGGGAAGAGGCTCTGGCTCTGCGCTGCTGCTCAGGCAGCTGAGTTGCATGTGGCAGGAGCATTTCTCTTTGGGTTGAGGAGAACCTCAGCCACCTGACAATGCTGAGAAGTTTTGGGAGGGTTTTGGAAATCATCTGACCCTGAAGCGCTCTAGAAATGCTCCGGTTGTGCGTCCTTCCTTGTATCCATCCATGAATGCTGTGAGCTCCTGAGGGACTTAACTGCCTGAGGAAGCTCTCTTCAACCTGGGACCAGTCCAGGAGTGAACCTGGAGGATCATTGCTGAAGGTCTGTTGGGGTGAGGTGGGTCTGGTGGAGCTGGAAGGTGGATAGGGTTCTCTTGAGGATCCCATCTGGACCTATGGGAGAGAAAGAATGGGGTATCGGGATGAGGACCCACAAAGTTGTTTTCAGGACGGAGGTTTCGGCTTTGTGATTGTTTTTGTGTTGAAAGAGTCGCTTGAACAGGAGGGGGACATGGAAGGGCCAAGGTGACAAAAAAAAAAAGGGGAGATTTAGGTTAGAGATTAGGAGGAAGTTTTTTACAGAAAGGGTCATTGGGCATTGGAATAGGCTGCCCAGGGAGGTGGTTGAGTCACCTTCCCTGGAGGTGTTTAAGGCACAGGTAGATGAGGTCTTGAGGGACATGGTTTAGTGTTTGATAGGAATGGTTGGACTCGATGATCTGATGGGTCCCTTCCAACCTGGTTGTTCTATGATTCTATGATTCTCCCCAGGGATCTCCTCTTCATGATCTCTTGAGGGTTAGATCCATGTGTCCTCCGTCATCCCAGAAGGTTGGCTTCCCATCCCAGGAGGTGCTGGGGCAGCACATCCAGACCACGGGGCTCATAAACCCAGATGGGTTTTCATAGAATCATAGAATCACCAGGTTGGAAATGACCCACCAGATAGAGTCCAACCATTCCCATCAATCTCTAAACCATGTCCCTCAGCACCTCATCCACCCATCCCTTGAACCCCTCCAGGGAAGATGACTCAACCCCCTCCCTGGGCAGCCTCTGCCAGGGACCAATCACCCTTTCCATGAAAAATTTTTTCCTAATGTTCAGCCTGAACCTCCCCTGGTGGAGCTTGAGGCCATTCCCTCTTGTCCTGTCCCCTGTCCCTTGGGAGAAGAACCCAGCTCCCTCCTCTCCACAACCTCCTTTCATGGAGCTGGAATGAGCAATGAGGTCTCCCCCTCATTGCTCTTCTTCTCCAGGATAAACACCCCCAGCTCTCTCAGCTGTTCCTCATAGGGCCTGTTCTCCAGCCCCTTCACCAGCTTTGTTGCTCTTGTCTGGACTGATGGAGAGAAGAAAGCACCCAAGCCTCTTCCTCTGTAGTTAGAAACCCACCACAAGATTTCTAGAAGCAAGGTCTCCCCGTGTTCCTCAAGAATGAGACTCCATGATCCGATGGGTCCCTTCTAACCTGGTTGTTCTATGATTCTATGATTCTCCTCTGCTCTAATTTCCACACCAAGGTGGATTTTCTCCATTTCCCTGCTCTTGTTGGCTTTCTGGGATGGGATGATGCTGGAGGATGGAGGATAACACGTGAGTTTTGTGTTCTCGGAGCTGTGGTGGCATTTTGTGCTCTGCTCTCCAGGCTTCCCTCGCTGCTCCGACTGATCCTGGCAACAGCAAATGTAAAAATAGATGCCAGGCGCTTTCTGCCTTTCCTCTCAAATCTGTCTTTTGGCAGCCGTGCTGCGCGGCTTGATCTTCTCCTTCACCCTCGGTGGAGGTGAGGGGGAGGAGAGTGCAGAGTTTCCCCAGGAAAAGCTTCTTCTGGAGGGAGCTCAGCTGCGCTGATTAACCAGGGTGACCTAAATGAGCACGTAGAGGTGCCCAACGGGGCCAGGGAGCCCCTCGCCATCCATCGCTGCTCACGAGCAGAGTCCCTGCTGCTCGATGGGAGCTTGCAAAGCCCCAGAGCATGTCTTGATCCCAAGAGCTCGCAGGGGCCTCCAGTTGCTTCCCTTTTCTGGGGTGTCTGTGGGGAGGGCTCTCTTTGAGGTTTCCTCTCCCCTCCCTGTGGCTTTGCTGCTTCCTTCTCCTTGGTGTGGACGCTCTGCAGGGGGATCTGGCCAGGCTGGATCCATGGGCTGAGACCAATGGTATAGGGGTCAACAAGGGCAAGGGCTGAGTTTGTGGATGACACTAAGCTGGGTGGAAGTGTGGATCTGGTGGAGGGTAGGGAGGCTCCAAAGGGATCTGGACAACCTGGATCCATGGGCTGAGACCAGTGGGATAAGGTTCAACAAGGCCAAGGGCCAAGTCCTGCACTTGGGTCACAACAACCCCGTGCAGCTCCAGGCTTGGGGAGCGTGGCTGGAAAAGTGCCTGGAGGAGAAGGACCTGGAGGTGTTGGTTGGCAGCAGCTGAACATGAACCAGCAGTGACCCAGGTGGCCAAAAAGGCCAGTGGCATCTTGGCTTGGATCAGAAATGGTATGACCAGCAGGTCCAGGAAACGGGTTTTGCCCCAGGACTTGGCTTTGGTGAGGCCTCACCTTGAATCCTGCGTTCAGTTTTGGGCCCCTCTCTCCAAGAAGGATATTGAGGGGCTGGAGCTTGTCCAGAGAAGGGAACGGAGCTGAGGAAGGGACTGGAGAACAAGGGTGATGAGATACGGCTGAGGGACCTAGGGGTGTTTATCCTGGAGAAAAGGAGGCTGAGGGGAGACCTCGTCACTGTCTACAACTGCCTGAAAGGAGGTTGGAGTGAGGTGGGTGTTGGTCTCTTCTCCCAAGTAAGAAGTGATAGGATGAGAGGGAATGACCTCAAGTTGCTCCAGGGCAGGTTCAAATTGGACATCAGGAAAAACTTCTTTATGGAAAGAGTTCTCCAGTCCCAGCACAGGTTGCTCAGGGAGGTGGTAGAGTCCCCATCCCTGGAGGGGTTTAAAAGCCTGGTAGATGAGTTGCTCAGGGATCTGGTTTAGTAGTGGACAGGTACAATTGGGCTTGATGATCTCAAAGGTCTTTTCCAACCAAACAATTCTATGATTCTATGTTTCCTTCTCGAGCAATCCCTGGGTGCCCTTCAGCCTCTTCCGTGGCTGCAGATCCTGGGGTGATGCTGGAGAAGGCCTTTGCCTTTGGAGAATGTGCCCTGCATGGTCCAGCCTGCGGGCAGGCTCCTGATGCCCAGAGGTGCTGAATCCATGGGGCATATGGTTGGACTCGATGATCCGATGGGTCTCTTCCAACCTGGTTGTTCTGTGATTCTGTGAATCATAGAACAACCAGGTTGGAAGAGACCCATCGGATCATCGAGTCCAACCATTCCTATCAAACACTAAACCATGTCCCTCAATACCTCATCTACCTGTGTCTTAAACACCTCCAGGGAAGGTGAATCAACCACCTCCCTGGGCAGTCTATTCCAATGCCCAATCACCCTCTGTGTGAAGAACTTCCTCCTAATCTCCAGCCTAAATCTCCCCTGGTGGAGCTTGAGGCCATTCCCTCTTGTCCTGTCCCCTGTCCCTTGGGAGAAGAGCCCAGATCCCTCCTCTCTACAACCTCCTTTCAGGTAGTTGTAGAGAATAATGAGGTCTCCTCTCGGCCTCTTCTTCTCCAGGATAAACACCCCCAGCTCTCTTAGCTGTTCCTCATAAGGCCTGTTCTCCAGCCCCTTCACCAGCTTTGTTGCTCTTCTCTGGACTCTCTCCAGAGCCTGAACATCCTTCTTGTGCTGAGGGGCCCACAACTGAACACAGGATTCAAGGAGCGGCCTCACCAGTGCTGAGTCCAGAGGGAGAATCACCTCCCTGGACCTGCTGGTCACACAGTGTCTGATCCAAGCCAGGATGCCATTGGCCTTCTTGGCCCCCTGGGCACACTGCTGGCTCATGGTCAGTCGGCTGTTGACCAACACCCCGAGGTCCCTCTCCTCCTGGCAGTTTTCCATCCAGACTTCTCCCAGTCTGTAGCTCTGCATAGGGTTGTTGTGCCCCAAGTGCAGGACGCGGCGTTTGGCTGTGTTAAACCTCATCCCATTGGACTCTTCCCATGGATCCAGCCTGTTTAGGTCCCTTTGTCCCATCCTTGCCCTCCCTGACCAAGAACCCCTCCCCAGCTCTCCTGGAGTCCCTTTCCCTGCTGGAGGCTGCTCTAAGGTCTCCCCATAGCCTCCTCTTCTTCAGGCTGAAGAACCCCAACTCCCTCGACCTGACCTCATAGGGCAAGTGCCCCAGCCCCTGGATCACCTTTGTGGTGCCTTGAGTGGCTTTTCCTGAGTGTCCTGCTCAACCAGGAACTGGACCCAAGCTGGTCGCACCACCCTCAAGAGAGGCCTCCAGAATTCTTCCGAGAGGCAGGTCCTTGCTGTCCTTGGTGCTCTGTACGCTTGGCACAGCTTCCTCGATCTCCCTGTGCTCCTCGCTGCCAGCAGCTCTTCCACAGTCTGATTAATGTAACCCAGTTAAATTCAGAGCCATCAGGCTGCACTTCAACTGCGAAGCTCACGGCTGCTGTTTCAGACCCGGAAAAAGGTTTGTCTGAGCAGAAACTGGGTTGTTGTTCCAGGTGTGTCATAGAATCATAGAATAGTTTGAGTTGAAAGGGACCTTAAAGACCATCCAGTTCCACCTCCTGCCATGGACAGGAACACCTCCCACTGGATCAGGCTGCTCCAAGCCCCATCCAACCTGACCTTCAACACCTCCAAGTTTGGGACAGCCACAGCTTCTCTGGGCAACCTGGACCAGGGCCTCTCCGCCTTCATCATGAGGAATTTCTTCCTCATATCTAATCTAAATCTTCCCTCTTGCAATTTAAAGCCATTTCCCCTCATCTTATCACTCCAGGACCTTGGAAAAAATCCTTTCCCATCCTCCTGTAGCCTCTTTGCCTTCTGGAAGCTGCTTTAAGGTCTCTGTGGAGCCTTCTCCAGGCTGAACAATCCCAACTCTCTCAGCCTGGCCTCATACTAGAGATGTTCCAGACCTCACAACATCTTCTTACCCTCCTAAAAGTCCTTCATATTTCTCTCTAAAGACATCATGTTCCCCTCTGAGGCAGAAGCATAGGAAACTGAAGGGTTTGGGATAGGATTAAGAGTTAAAAGATGCTGTGAGAGTTTGTATTTAGCTGGGCTGGAGCTTGAAACCCACTCTGATCCTGCTCTCCTGACACATCAAGGCCACAGCAGTGTTTGCATCTCCTGTTCCACTGGAGCCAATTCATAAAAACAAGGCAAACCCCAACATGGAACTACTTAGTCCTCCCGAACACTCATCTTGTGCTGTAAACTTGGAGCTAAGCCTAAAAATAGCCCTGCTCCCTGTCTGAGGTGTTGTTCCAGCTGCTTCCTGACTGCTAAGTAGGTTTTGAGAACCAAAAATACCTCCTTGATCCAGAATAAGCAGAGTTTTTGCCTGGAAAAGCTGCTGTTTGAAGCAGATCGGGTTCTAAGGCTTATTCTTCTGGATGTGTTGCCACCGAGTGTCCAAATGGATTCTAACAACCACAACATAGAATCATAGAATCACCAGGTTGGAAGAGACCCACCAGATCATCGAGTCCCGCCATTCGTCCCAATCTCTAAATCGTGCTCTAAACCATGTGCATCCGTGTGAGCTAAGCCCACGTGGAGCTCTCAAGGGCTGTTCCATCTCCTCATCCCCAGCAGTTCATACCTTTCCCGATGTGATCCACCCAGGTTTTCTCTCTATTTCTTATAGGAGGTTGTGGAGAGGAGGGAGCTGTGCTCTTCTGCCAAGGGACAGGGGACAGGACAAGAGGGAATGGCCTCAAGCTCCACCAGGGGAGGTTCAGGCTGGACATAAGGAGAAAATTCTTCACAGAAAGGGTCATTGGGCAGTGGCAGAGGCTGCCCAGGGAGGTGGTTGATTCGCCTTCCCTGGAGGTATTTAAGGTGCGGGTGGATGAGGTACTGAGGGACATGTTTAGAGATTGGTAGGAATGGTTGGACTTGATGATCCGGTGGGTCTCTTCCAACCTGGTGATTCTATGATTCTATGATAAATTGCAAAAGGTCTTTTCCAACCAAGTGATTCCATGATTCAGTCCCTAGATTCTCTCCCAGCTGGCAGGCGGCTGCTGTCCTTCCTTCTTGAACTTCTTCCAGGTCTCGAATCAATCCGAGCAATTCAGTGTTTGCTGTGCTGTGGCTGCAGCCTGTTCCCAGCAGCCTTTTTCCTCATCGCTCCTACGGGAAAAGTCCTCCTGACTCACCTACTCCTGCTTCCTGGCAGCCTGTCCAGGTCTTTCTTTGCAGCCCATGAGGTTAACGCTGCTTTGATTCTTTTATTCGTGGTTTATTTCCTTCAAGCCTGAATATTTTCAGCCTGAGGACTGAAACTTTGAGGTGGGCATCATGCTGGGGTGGAAGGAGCCTACAGGAAAGCTGGGGAGGGGCTCTTGATCAGCGAGTGCAGGGATAGGATGAGGGGGAACGGTTTGAAGCAGAAAGAAATAAATCCTTAATCACATGCTGAGAGGAGACCTCATTGCTCTCTACAACTACCTGAAAGGAGGTTGTGGAGAGGAGGGTGATGGCCTCTTCTCCCAAGTGGCAGGGGACAGGATGAGAGGGAATGGCCTCAAGCTCCACCAGGGGAGATTTAGGCTAGAGATCAGGAGGAAGTTTTTCACGGAAAGGGTCATTGGGCATTGGAATAGGCTGCCCAGGGAGGGGGTTGAGTCACCTTCCCTGGAGGTGTTTAAGGCACAGGTAGATGAGGTCCTGAGGGACATGGTTTAGTGTTTGATGGGAATGGTTGGACTCGATGATCCAATGGGTCTCTTCCAACCTGGTTGTTCTATGATTCAATGATTATAGGGGTTTTGTGCCATGGTGTTGGCCCCCCAGGCATCCCAGTTCTTCCCTTCATCCGAGGTGGAATCACTTCCCCAGCAGTAAATCAGGAAGTTCTGGAGGACACGATTGAAGCGTTCTCCTCGCCCTGGTGATTTCAGTCTGGTCACACCCTTCTCCCTCCCTCTACATTTTCCTTCCCATTTTTTGTTTTCTCTTTTCAGTGACTTCACTTTTCAAATGGATGTAAAAAAAAACACAGGGATTTTTATATTCTGGGAAACTGATAACCCAGATCTGGAAATCTCTTCCACTTCCCATTGCTGCATGTTTCGCCCATGAAGCACATCATGGAGAAACAGGTTCTACCCTGAACCTGCACATTTCCTTGCACCTTGTTATGGGGAATTTTTATAAGAGAATCAGGGAATGGTTTGGGTTGGAAGGGACCTCAAAGCCCATCTAGTTCCACCATGGCGGGGACACCTCCCACTGGATCAGGCTGCTCCACGCCTCATCCAACCTGGCCTTGAGCATCTCCAGGGATGGGGCAGCCACAACTTCTCTGAGCAGCCTGGGCCAGGGCCTCCTCACCTTCATCATGAGGAATTTCTTCTTATTTGCTATCCAAATCTTCCCCCTTCCAATTGAAAGTCATTCCTCCTCATCCCATCACTCCAGGACCTTGGAAGAAGTCCCTCTCCAGCTTTCCTGGAGCCCCTTCATGTACTGGAAGCTGCTCTAAGGTCTCCTGAGAGCCTTCTCTTCTCCAGCCTGAACAACCCCAGCTCTCTCAGTCTGTCTGGGTAGCAGAGGTGCTCCAGCCCTCACATCATCTTCATGGTCTCCTCTGGACCTGTTCCCACTGCTCCATCTCCTTCTTGTGTTGGGGATTCCAGAATTGGACACAGGAGTCCAGGTTGGGTCTCACGGGAGAGGAGCAGAGTGGGAGCAGCTCTGCTTGCTCTAACCATCTCCCGTGATGCAGCATCTTCTAAATGCTCAATGCAAGGACACTCCAGCATCTTTATTTGGGTTGTGGACTGAGAGCTTGGCCTAAAGTTATTTGAATGAATGTTGTTGAGTGCCTTTGCCATTATGGTGCCCTCTCTGCCTTGAAAAGATTTCTCCTGAGTCACTGGCTCTTAAATATTTCAAACGCAAGCAGAAAGCACTGTCCTTTCTTACATGCAGCCTCACAGCAATGTCCCGGATGACCCTACAAATATTTGGCCACCAGTAACTTGAGCCTCTCTGTACTCGGCACTGGTGAGACCACTTCTCGAATCCTGGGGTCAGTTCTGGGCCCCTCAGCACAAGAAGGATGTTGAGGCTTTGGAGTGAGTCCAGAGAGGAGCAATGAAGCTGGTGAAGGGGCTGGAGAGGAAGAGGAATGTCTGAGAGAGCTGGGGGTGTTTATCCTGGAGAAGAGGAGGCTGAGAGGAGAGTTGCTCTCTGCAACTCCCTGAAAGGAGGTTGTGGAGAGGAGGGAACTGGGCTCTTCTCCCAAGTGACAGGGGACAGGACGAGAGGGAATGGCCTCTAGCTCCACCAGGGGAGTCTCAGGATGGACATTAGGAAAAAGTTTTTCACAGAAAGGATGATTGGTCCCTGTCAGAGGCTGCCCAGGGAGGTGATTGAGTCCCCTTCCCTGGAGGGGTTTAAGGGATGAGTGGTTGAGGTGCTGAGGGACATGATTTAGTGATTGATGGGAAGGGTTGGACTTGATGATCCGGTGGGTCTCTTCCAACCTGGTGATTCTGTGATTCTATATGCAGCAGCATCTGACACTAGGGTGGGCAAAATGGTGTTTGCAAGGTTATTTACTGGAAGATCTCTAGGACAACAATGCTCAGGAGGATGAACCACAGAGCTGCTGTGTTTCAGGGAGAGGTCTCGTTCCATTGAATGATAGAATCCTAGAACTTGGACACCTCCGTGGTTGCTGTTTGTCTGTCTCACTCAGGTCTGAGGTGTCTTCTGGGGCATTCCTGCTAGCTCCAACCCAGCATCCCACTCCTTGAGATCTTTTGGGGTTTGTGGCTCTTGGAAATAACAGAAAGGTCATTGGGCAGTGGCAGAGGCTGCCCAGGGAGGCGGTTGAGTCACCTTCCCTGGAGGGGTTTAAGGAATGTGTGGATGAGGACAGAGGGACATGGTTTAGTGTTTGATGGGAATGGTTGGACTCGATGATCCGGTGGGTCTCTTCCAACCTGGTTATTCTATGATTCTTTTCTTTTTTCTCCACCTCCAGGTGGTACCAGCTACACTCCAAGCCTGGGAAGAAGGAGAAGGATCGTGGTGAGATCCTGGTGAGCATCCAGTTCACGCGCAACAACCTCACAGCCAGCATGTTCGACCTGTCCATGAAGGACAAGCCACGCTCTCCCTTCGGAAAGCTGAAGGACAAGGTGAAGGGCAAGAAGAAATACGACTTGGAGTCGGCCTCTGCTATCATCCCCAGCAGCATGGGCGCCCTGGATATGGAGGATGACTTCAACGTCGAGGGCAAGAAGTCCAAAGTCAAAGGTTTCTTCTTGAAGAACAAGCTACGCAAGTCGTCCCTGACGCAATCCAACACTTCGCTGGGATCGGACAGCACCATCTCTTCTGCCAGCCTGGGCTTGGCTGCAAATGTCCCCGAGGTAACCAAATCCCCGAGCAGACACAGCAGTCTGTCCACAGAGCGCTCTGGTAAGAGGATAACAGCTTTAATCCACCTCCCCTTTGCTTTTTCCCCCTGCTTTTCTTTCTTTCCACTGTTGAGGCTTTCCTGTAAATCTCTTAAGTAATTGCTTACCTAAGAAGCAGTGTCCTGCCCAAAGCGTGGAGTGGTTCGAGTTGGAAAGGACTCAAAACCCATCCAGTTCCAACTTCTTGCCATCGGCAGGGACACCTCCCACTGGGTCAGGTTGCTCCAAGCCCCATCCAACCTGCCCTTGAACACCTCTAGGGATGGGGCAGCCACAACTTTTCTGGGCACCCAGTGCCTTGTCACCCTCCCAGGAAAACAGGAGCTCATCTCAGTCTCCATTCTTTCAACTTCAAACCCTCCGAGAGCTCCATGCTGGCAGTAACGGGGTTATCAGAGCTGGGGGTGATGTCTAGGATTTTGCTTTTTGCGCTGAGCCTGTTTAGAATCATAGAATCATAGAATCACCAGGTTGGAAGAGAACGATTGGATCATTGAGTCCAACCATTCCCATCAATCACTAACCCATGTCCTTCAGCACCTCATTCACCCGTCCCTTAAACTCCTCCAGGAAAGGGGACTTAACCCCCTCCCTGGGCAGACTCTGCCACTGCCCAATGACCCTTTCTGTGAAATTTCTTTTCCTAATGTTCAGTCTGACCCTCCCCTGGTGGAACTTGAGGCCATTCCCTCTCATCCTGTCCCTTGGGAGAAGAGCCCAGCTGCCTCCTCTCCTTTTAGGTATTGGACAGAGCAATGAGGTCTCCTACGAGCTTGTGGGCTACAAAGTGAGTCCAGAGAAGAGCCACGAAGCTGGTGAAGGGGCTGGAGAACAGGCCCTATGAGGAGCGGCTGAGAGAGCTGTGAGTGTTTAGCCTGGAGAAGAGGAGGCTGAGAGGAGACCTCATTACTCTCTACAACTCCCTGAAAGGAGGTTGTAGAGAGGAGGGAGCTGGGCTCTTCTCCCAAGTGACAGGGGACAGGACAAGAGGGAATGGCCTCAAACTCCGCCAGGGGAGATTTAGGCTGGAGATTAGGAGGAAGTTTTTCACACAGAGGGTCATTGGGCATTGGAATAGGCTGCCCAGGGAGGTGGTTGATTCCCCTTCCCTGGAGGTGTTTAAGGGATGGGTAGATGGGGTCCTGAGGGACATGGTTTAGTGTTTGATAGGAATGGTTGGACTCGATGATCCGATGGGTCTCTTCCAACCTGGTTGTTCTATGATTCTATGAAAGGAGCCTTAGGACCTTCTCTGTCCTCTAAAAGTGGGTGGCAAACCCTGACTTGAAGCCCCTTGGAGAGGGCTGGGTGAAGCCGAGCACATTGTTTCCAAGACGAGCTCCTGCCCAGCTGCCTAATGAGACGTCTCCGGCTTGGTGGCAAAGCTCAAGCAGTGACCAGTTCCCAGTGATTAACACGATCTGAACTCTTGGCACTCGGAGAGCGGTGATTTGCAAACAAAAAAGGCCCTTGTAGTGAATTAATTCTCACCGTCCCTTGAAAAGAAAATATATAATTAAATGGTTTAATTGGCTGGAAGTGGCAAATTCCCCTATTGGGTGGGAGTCCTTGAGGACACGGAGCTTCTTACTGTGCTGTGAAGCTGCCAAGATGGTTTCTGCTTGGGTGATGTCACTGTGAATGGCCAGAGAGTGAGTGGGGACATTGGTCTGGCCCCATTATCCTTATGTGAAGGAGAGAGCAGCTCTGGCTAGGACACAGGAGGAGCTGTGTGTCACCTGAAGTCATAGTGACAAAGCTGGTGAAGGGGCTGGAGAACAGGCCCTATGAGGAACATCTGAGAGAGCTGGGGGTGTTTTTCCTGGAGAAGAGGAGGCTGAGAGGAGACCTCATTACTCTCTACAACTACCTGAAAGGAGGTTGTGGAGAGGAGGCATCTGGGCTCTTCTCCCAAGTGACAGGGGACAGGACGAGAGAGAATGGCCTCAAACTCCGCCAGGGGAGGCTCAGGCTGGAGATTAGGAGGAAGTTTTTCACGGAAAGGGTCATTGGGCATTGGAATAGGCTGCCCAGGGAGGTGGTTGATTCCCCTTCCGTGGAGGTGTTTAAGGGATGGGTGGATGAGGTGCTGAGGGACATGGGTTAGTGTTTGATAGGAAAGGTTGGACTCTATGATCCAGTGGGTCTCTTCCAACCTGGTGATTCTATGATTCTATAGCATGATGATTCTGAAGTGACCTCAAAGCCCATCCAGTTCCACCCCTGCCATGGGCAGGGACACCTCCCACTGGATCAGGTTGCTCCAAGCCGCATCCAACCTGGCCTTGAACAGCTCCAGGGATGGGGCAGCCACAGCTTCTCTGGGCAACCTGGGCCAGGGCCTCCCCAGCCTCATCATCAAGAATTTCTTCCTAATGTCTAATCTAAATCTTCCCCCTTCCAGTTTAAAGTCATTTCCCCTCATCCTATCACTCCAGGCCCTTGGAAAATGTTCCTCCCCATCTCTTCTGGAACCCCTTGAGATACTAGAAACTGCTCTAAGGTCTCCTGAGAGCCTTCTCTTCTCCAGGCTGAACAATCCCAACTCTCTCAGCCTGGCTTCATAGCAGAGGTGCTCCAACCCTTGCATCATCTCTGTGGCCTCTTCTGGACCTGTTCTAACAGCTCCATCTCCTTCTTATGTTGGGGATTCCAGAACTGGACACAGGACTCCAGGTGGGATCTCACCAGAGCAGAGCAGAGCGGGAGAATCCCCTCCCTCACCCTGCTGGCCAGGCTGCTTTTGAAAGCCCAGGCAGTCATTCTCACCAGGCTCTCCATGTAATCCCAAAAATCTGCTGAGAGTCATAAATAGCTGCAGGGTCAGGAGTGGGAGGGAGAAGCCAGCACTGGACCCAGCAGGTTTACATTTTGCAAAGCAGCAGCCTGGACTGTCGGAACAGAGCTTGGAGGCTTCTCATCTTTTATTCACAGATTTGTGGAATAGTTTGGTTGGAAGGGACATGAAAGGTCATCCAGATCCGGTCCCCCTACCACGGGCAGGGACATCTCCAGCTGGACCCAGTTGCTCCAAGCCCCATCCAACCTGGCCTTGAACAACTCCAGGGATGGGGCAGCCACGACTTTCCTGAGCAACCTGGGCCAGGGCCTCCCCACCCTTATCATCAAGAATTTCTTCTTAATGCCCAGAATCTAAATCTTCCCCCTTACAAGGCACATGGAGGACGTGGAGGTGATGAATGGCAACCAGTACAGCTTCACCAGGGCAAATATATTGGTGCTCACGTGTTAACACAGTGAAACATTAGGGTTTGATTAGTGATTGATGGGAATGGTTGGGCTCGATGATCCGGTGGGTCTTTTCCAACCTGGTGATTCTGTGATTCTGTGATTCTGTGATTCTGTGAAGTCCTGTATGTATCTTATGATGGAGTAACGACAGCAGTGGACACGGGTAAACCAACAGATGTGATCTATCTAGAAGTCTAGAAAGCCTTTGACAGAGTCTCCCACAACATCCTTCTCTCTAATCTGGAGATATATGGATTTGATGGGTAGACAGTATAGTGGATAAGAAACTGGTTGGATGGTCATATTCAAAGAGTTATGGTCAAATGCTCAAAGTCTAGATGGAGACCCGTGACTAGTGGTGTCCCTCAGGGGTCTGTACTGGGACCAGTGCTGTTTAATGTCTTCATCAGTGATACAGACAGTGAGATCGAGGGCAACCTCAGCAAGTTAGCAGCTGACACCAAGCTGAGTGGGGCAGTTGCCTCACCCAGAATGCTGGGATGTCATCCAGAGGGACCTGGACAGGCTGGACAAGTGGGGCTGGGAGAACCTCATGAGGTTCAACAAGGCCAAGTGCAAGGTCCTACCCCTGGGTCCTACCCCCGATTTCAGTACAGGATGGGGGACAATGTGATTGAGAGCAGCCCTGAGCAGAAAGACTTGAGGTGCTGGTTGATGAGAAGCTTGACATGAGTTGTCAACACGCGCTCACAGCCCAGAAACCAACCGTGTCCTGGGCTGCATCCAGAGCAGTGTGGCCAGCAGGGCCAGGGAGGGGATCCTGCCCCTCTGCTCCTATCCTGTGAGACCTCACCTGGAGTCCTGTGTCCAGTTCTGGAATCCTCAACAGAAGGAGGATATAGAACTGTTGGAGTGGGTCCAGATGAGGCCACAGAGATAATCCGAGGACAGGAACACCTCCCATATGAGGCCAGGCTGAAAGAGTTGGGATTGTTCAGCCTGGAGAGGAGAAGACTCTGAGAAGATCTTATAGAGACCTTCCTATACCTGAAGGGCCTACCAGAAAGCTGCAGAGTAGTTTGGTCTGTTTATATTTGCCAGAGCCAGAATAATTTTCTGGTCCTCATTCAATGGTTTAGTGTTTGATAAGAATGGTTGGACTCAGTGATCCGGTGGGTCTCTTCCAACCTGGTTATTCTATGATTCTATGATTCTATGAAATATTGGTTTTGATTTTTACCCTGGGAATGGAAGCCCTTTAAGCAGCTTCTGGGTAGTTTCTTGTATTTCTTATTGATCTCGGATCTTCTCAGACAGGCGGTTTGTTGTTTTATGGAGACTTCTGTTTGGATCCTACAGTGGGAGGTGATGTGCTTGGGGGGAATATAGCCACCTACATAGAATCATAGAATCACCAGGTTGGAAGAGACCCATCGGATCATCAAGTCCAACCATTCCCATCAATCACTAACCCATGTCCCTCAGCACCTTGACCACCCAACCCTTAAACCCCTCCAGGGACGGGGACTCAACCCTCTCCTTGGGCAGCCTCTGCTAGGGACCAATCACCCTTTCTATGATATTTTTTTCCTAATGTTCAGCCTGAACCTTTCCTGGTGGCGCTTGAGGCCATTCCCTCTCGTCCTGTCCCCTGGCACTCGGGAGAAGAGCCCAGCTGCCTCCTCTCCACAACCTCCTTTCAGGTAGTTGTAGAGAGCAATGAGGTCTCCCCTCAGCCTCCTCTTCTCCAGGCTAAACACCCCCAGGTCTTGTGACCCATGCTTTGCATTTCCAGTTCTGATCCCTTGGAGCCTGCGACTGAGAAAGCCAGGGTGATTAAACAGGTTTCCTTAATGACTGGAAGTATAAGATAACGATGCTTGTCCTACCTGTTGCTCAGATGGCCTCACCTGTGTTTATATTTGATTCCCTCAGTGAAGGATTTCTTGCCGTCTCCAAAGCTGACCCACAAGAGAGCGTTCAGTGACGATGTCTCCCAAGTCAGCCCCGTCCTGGAGCCCAAAGCAATCCAAAACCTGAAGCCAAAGAACGATGCCGTGTCTCGATCTTCCCTCTGCATCAACGGGAGCCACATCTACAGCGACGAGCCTGCACCAAAGAGCCCCGTGGCCGCCCCGCAGAGCTCCGCGCCGCTTTCTGTACCCGGTGGCCCTAGGCGCCACGAGGAAAGCTTCGGCTTCACCCCCCTCCATCCTGATCCCCACGAGGTGCCTTGGGGGGTCAGCAGCTTTGAGAGGCCTCCGCAGAGGGATGAGCCCAGGTTCATCCCGTCTCCTCCCACCTTGGCCTTGCAAGAAGAGCTCAGGGTCTCCACCAAAGCCGTCACGCTCAGCAACCACCTGGGCAGAGCCAAGATGGAAGAGAACAGCCGCTTAGAGAACAAGCCGACTCAAGCTGCAGCGCCCATGGTCTTCTCCACGGATGCAACGAAGGACAAGCAACCCGAGGAAATGAGGAAGGAAGAGAAGAAAGCCAAGGGCGGCCTCTTCCACCACAAGAGCGACGTGGGGAGCAAAGGCCACGGGGAGAAAGCGGGAGCTTCGCACGGCTCGACCGTCCACGCGGCTGCAGGGGGAGATGAGAGGAATAAAAGCAGTGGCTGGCTTGGTTCAAAGGAGCCCAAAGAGTCCCCTCAGAAACCCAGGTCAGTGAAATGGATTTGTTGGTGTCTTAAGCGGCCGCCCCAGCCTCAAGGGCTGCGCCGTTAAATGCTTCCCAGTAGCAGTGAAGGACAGATCCCTGTTGCTCAGACTAGATGACAGTTGGAAAACGTTTCCTTGGTCTTAAATGTCTCAATGGAAAAGTGATTTTTTCCTGGATCCTCCCTTGCCTTCTGCCCCAAACCAACGCCGTTTGCTCTCCCGGGTTGTGTTTCCCCCTTGAGATCCCCTTCACGGAGAGGGAGATGTTTCCCTCTTCTAGAGGTGAGGCTCAGCCTGGTCATGCCAAGTGTTTCTGTGGCTGCAAAGTAGAGGATCGTTATCTTTTAATTACATAAAAGAGCTTCCCTGGCAGTCAAGGGAAGGATGTGGGACCCAGTGACATGTAATCACATGTTTTTACTAACCTCCCACCCCCTCTAGCCTGGGGCTGCAAGGTAACTCGAGGTATTAGTCATGGTTCTGAAGTAACTAATCCTAGCCCTGCTCCTCCCTCTTCCCATCCTACCCCAACCTTCCCCTCTCCCGATTATGAATCTCTAATTGTTTTCGCTTTGCGTGATGATTCATCCCTCCGACTCCTCAGCGCTGGATCTGCGGCACATGAAACGTGGGGTTTGTGCTGTTTCCGTGCGGGTTTTTTCTTGCGCCGATGTGTCACTCGCATCTACCCCTGGAGGCTCTGGCAGCTGAGCTGGAGATCCAGAGGGTGGAGAGCCTGGGGCAGTGGTATCAACCCTCAGGGAGAGGGAGAAAACGGGGTTAAAAGCAACTGAGAACTGGTTGAATCATGGAATGATTTGGTTGGAAGGGACTTTAAAGCCCATCCAGTCCCACCCTCTGCCATGGGCAGGGCCACCTCCCACAGGAGCAGGTTGCTCCAAGCCCCATCCAACCTGGCCTTGAACACCTCCAGGGATGGGACAGACACCACTTCTCTGGGCAACCTGGACCAGGGCCTCCTCACCCTCACAGGAGAACATTTATTCCTTATATTTAAGCTAGACCTCCCCTCTTTCACCTTAAAACCATTCCCCCTCATCCTATCCCTGCTCTTCCTGATCAAGAGCCCTTCCCAGCTTTCCTGGAGCCCCTTCCCAGCTTTCCTGGAGGCCCTTCCCAGCATTCCTGGAGCCCCTTTCCCTACTGGAAGGGGTTAAGAGCAGCTAGAGGGCATAACCAGCAGTTGAGAGCTGGTTGAATCCAGAGGGTTGCTTTATTTTAGGGGTTTTTCTAATCTGGGCTGACTTGAATCGCAGCAGAAGGATTTTCATTCAGTCTAAGCCTCCCTTAATGAGGAGGGCGCTCATGGTTTATTCACGATAACCAGATTCCCACGCGGGTTAAACTGCTTTTAAAGCTCTGCTCAGACAGGGGAGAGGGGGTGAGCACTTGGCTCAGGTTGCCCAGGGAGGTGGTGGAGCCCTCTTCCCTGGAGGGATTTCGAAGATGGATACATGTAGGGATCTGGTTTAGTAGTGGACAGGTATGGTTGGATGTGATGATCCCGGAGGTCTTTTCCACCCAAGCAATACTATGATTCTATGATCATAGAATCAAAGAATCATAGAACAACCAGGTTGGAAAGGACCCATTGGATCATTGAGTCCAACTACAGTATAGATGGCATCAGGCCATATGTCCAACCTGACACCAGCAAGACCCAGTGAGTTCTTCCACAGCTTTGACATGGACCAGTGGTGTGGTCCGCAAGGTTGTTCAGGGTAAGGAAGGAGGATAAAACCAGACAGGATGGGCTTCTGAGTCGTTAGAATAGTGGCATTGTAATTAGTGGTCAGAAACAACGAAGGACCAGCAAAGCCAGGCTGGAGACAGCCTATCTCCAGGAGGAACAGCTGAGAGAGCTGGGGGTGTTTATCCTGGAGAAGAGGAAGCTGAGGGAAGACCTTATCACTCAATTGCCTGAAAGGAGGTTGTGGAGAGGAGGGAGCTGGGCTCTTCTGCCAAGGGACAGGGGACGGGACAAGAGGGAATGGCCTCAAGCTCCACCAGGGGAGGCTCAGGCTGGACATCAGGAAAAAATTTTTCATGGAAAGGGTCATTGGTCACTGTCAGAGGCTGCCCAGGGAGGGGGTTGAGTCACCTTCCCTGGAAGGGTTTAAGGTACAGGTGGATGAGGTGCTGAGGGACATGGTTTAGTGTTTGATGGGAATGGTTGGACTCGATCCAGTGAGTCTTTTCCCATCTGGTGATTCTGTGATTCTGTGATCTCCCTGGGATGGTAGAAAGCCGACTCTTGCATCAAAGGAATCATAGAATCATAGAACAACCAGGTTGGAAGAGACCCATTGGATCATCAAGTCCAACCACTTCTATCAAACACTAAACCATGTCCCTCAGCACCTCATCCACC
Organism: Coccyzus lansbergi; assembly: GCA_033558105.1. Classification (NCBI taxonomy): domain Eukaryota; kingdom Metazoa; phylum Chordata; class Aves; order Cuculiformes; family Coccyzidae; genus Coccyzus; species Coccyzus lansbergi. The sequence goes on along the minus strand of JAUMJK010000337.1, from coordinate 192,609 downwards.
TGTGCCTTAAACACCTCCAGGGAAGGTGAATCAACCACCTCCCTGGGCAGACTATTCCAATGCCCAATGACCCTTTCTGTGAAAAACTTCCTCCTAATCTCTAGGCTAAATCTCCCCTGGTGGAGCTTGAGGCCATTCCCTCTTGTCCTGTCTTCTGTCCCTTGGGAGAAGAGCCCAGCTCCCTCCTCTCTACAACCTCCTTTCACCATCACCTATCACCCAACTTGGGTCACATCCAAGGACAAATGCTTCTTATAACGTTCCCCCTCAGCCAGGAGGCTCTAGCCTGTCACCATCCCCCATTACAGACTTCTGCCTTAAATCTCCCTCCTTATGGTTTAAGCTCATTACTTCCCATTTTCAAATTGCGAAGTGCAATTAAAGCCCATTCAGATGAGTATAAACAGCCCAAAAGGGGCCCCTGGGAATCTGTTCCCTCCAGCCCCTGCAGCTTCAAAGCTGGGAGAGAAAAACCCAGCCAGAGGAATCATGGAATCACTTGGTTGGAAAACACCTTTGAGATCATCAAGCCCAACCGTACCTGTCCACTACTAAACCAGATCCCTGAGCACCTCATCTACCAGGCTTTTAAACCCCTCCAGGGATGGGGACTCCACCACCTCCCTGAGCAGCCGCTGGCAGGGCCTGAGAACACTTTTGGTGAAGAAGTTTTTCTGATGTCCAGTTTGAACCTGCCCTGGTGCAACTTGAGGCCCTTTCCTCTCATCCCATCGCCTGTCACTTGGGAGAAGAGCCCAACACCCACCTCACTCCAACCTCCTTTCAGGCAGTTGTAGATGAGGTCTCCCCTCAGCCTCCCTTTTCTCCAGGCTAAACAACCGCAGGTCCCTCAGCCACCTCTCATAACCCTTGTTCTCCAGCCCCTTCCCCAGCTCTATTCCCTTCTCTGGACACGCTCCAGCCCCTCAATGTCCTTCTTGGAGTGAGGGACTCAAAACTGAACTCAGGATTCAAGGTGCAGCCTCACCAGAGCTGAGCCCAGGGACACAATCAAACACGTGAGGTCTCTCGAGCGTGCGATTGAAGAGTCAGCAGTGCTTATCCAGGGATGTTTTATGGATGTCCACCTGCAGCAGCTATTCAGTTACCAGTGTAACTGCCTGACCTAGAGACAGATTAACCTTTGCTTTGTGGAGAGAGCCCAGCTCTGAACTAAGCAGTTTTAATTTGTTGATGTCTCTTCAGAAAGGATTTTTCTCCCTCCTGCTCTCCTGCTTCTGGAAGTGTCATCTCTGCAGCTTCTCCCAAGGGACAGAATGAGAGGGAATGGCCTCAAGCTCCACTAGGGGAGGGTCAGGCTGGACATTAGGAAAAAAAATTCATGGAAAGGGTCATTGGGCAGTGGCAGAGGCTGCCCAGGGAGGGGGTTGAGTTGCCTTCCCTGGAGGGGTTTAAGGGACGAGTGGACAAGGTACTGAGGGACATGGTTTAGTGTTTGATAGGAATGGTTGGAGTCCATGATCCGATGGGTCTCTTCCAACCTGGCAATTCTATGATTCTATGATTCTACGATTCTATCAGCTGAGCAAACAGCACCTCCTCACCTTTTTGCCCATCATGGATACATCAAGTTTGACCTGGAGCAGCACGTGAGGAGAGGGCATCAAACCCAGTCCCCATTGCAAGACCAAAAACCTCAGCCCGTAATTAGTTAAAAGTCTGTAATTAGAAAGATGCTTTGCAGTTAAGATTTAAATTAGCCTGCAGCCAAGACAGGTTTGGCACAGCTGCTCTGGAAACACTTGCTCTTGTGAAAACACACCCTTTCTAAAAAAAGGAAACGGCCGACTTTCAGCGGGTTTGTTTTTTTGGCTCCGTAAAGGTTTTTCTGTTCTGTTCTGGGTGGTTTTTGCTGAGCCGTCGGTGAGCACGTGCAAGCTGACTCTGCCCTGAGAGCTGCAAACCTGTCTGCTCTCTTAACCGGCTTCCAAAGCAGTGTGGCCAGCAGGGTGAGGGAGGGGATCCTGCCCCTCTACTCTGCTTGGTGAGACCCCACCTGGAGTCCTGTGTCCAGTTCTGGAGTCCTCAGCACAGGGAGGATGTGGAGCTGTTGGAGCAAGTCCGGAGGAGGCCACAAAGATGACGTGAGGGCTGGAGAACCTCTGCTAGGAGGCCAGGCTGAGGGGGTTTAGGCTGTTCAGCTTGGAGAAGGAAAGGCTCTGGGAGGACTTGTCTAGAAAGCTTCCAGGAGGAGAGGGACCTGGGGGTGTTGGTTGACAGCCGACTGACCATGAGCCAGCAGTGTGCCCAGGTGGCCAAGAAGGCCAATGGCATCCTGCCTTGGATCAGAAATGGTGTGACCAGCAGGTCCAGGGAGGTTCTTCTCCCTCTGGACACAGCAGTGGTGAGGCCACTCCTTGAATCCTGTGTTCAGTTGTGGGCCCCTCAGCACAAGAAGGATGTTGAGGCTCTGGAGCGAGTCCAGAGAAGAGCCACAAAGCTGGTGAAGGGGCTGGAGAACAGGCCTTATGAGGAGCGTCTGAGAGAGCTGGGGATGTTTCTCCTGGAGAAGAGGAGGCTGAGGGGAGACCTCATTGCTCCCTGCAACTCCCTGAGAGAAGGTTTTGGAGAGGAGGGAGCTGGAGCTGGGCTCTTCTCCCGAGTGACAGGGGACAGGACAAGAGGGAGTGGCCTCAAGCTCCACCAGGGGAGATTTAGGCTGGAGATTAGGAGGAAGTTTTTCACGGAAAGAGTCATTGGGCATTGGCAGAGGCTGCCCAGGGAGGTGGTTGAGTCACCTTCCCTGGAGATGTTTAAGGGATGGGTGGACGAGGTGCTGAGGGACATGGTTTAGTGTTTGATAGGAATGGTTGCACTCAGTGATACAGTGGGTCTCTTCCAACCTGGTGATTCTATGATTCTACCTTAGAGCCACTTCCTGTAGGGAAAGGGGCTCCAGGAAAGCTGGGGAGGGGATCTTGCTCAGGGAGGGCAGGGAGAGAATCAAAGAATCATAGAATCACTAGATTGGAAAGCACTCACTGGATCATAGAGTCCAACCATCCCCATCAGTCACTAACCCATGTCCCTCAGCACCTCGTCCACCCGTCCCTTAAACCCCTCCAGGAAAGGTGACTCAACCCCCTTCCCTGGGCAGCCTCTGCCACTGCCCAATCACCCTTTCCATGAATTTTTTTTTCCTGTTGTCAAGCCTGAACCTCCCCTGGTGGAGCTTGAGGCCTTTCCCTCATGTCCTGCTCAAGACGAGAACAAGAGAGAAAGGTTTTGAGCTGCAAGAGGGGAGGTTGAGATGAGATTTTAGGAAGAAATGTACTCCTGTGAGGGTGGGGAAGCCCTGGCCCAGGTTACCCAAGGAAGTGGTGGCTGCCCCATCCCTGGAGGGGTTCAAGGCCATGTTGATTGGGGCTTGGAGCAACCTGACCCAGTGGGGAGTGTCTCTGCCCATGGCAGGGCTGAAACTTGATGGGCTTTGAGGGCCCTTCCAACCCAAACCTCTCCGTGATTCTACGATTTCAGCCCTGATTCCCTCTGTTGTTTGTTGACTCTTGGAGGGGAAGCAGCTCCCAAAGGCTTTGCTAATCCCTGGTGGTTCCTGGGCTTTGATACTGGCTTAAATGGAAGCAGGAGGACGCTAGTTTGCTCTTTGGAGACCTGAATAAAAGGCTGTTTGGGGTTTGTTGTTTTGGAGGTTGTGTGGTCAAGGCTTGTATGTAAGGAAGAAGCTCAGCAGGTTTATTTGAGGCAAGGCCTGGGGCTAAAACAATTGCTTTGGCTGTTTTCAGGGTTTCCTACAATGTTATCAGAGCTCCACAGGTCCCGCTTCCTGCGGCACCAATCGGGATGATAACATGAGGCTGCATCTCACGCTTGGCAATAGAAAAAAAAGATTAATTGTGCTCCCTCTGTTATAAATAATTACGTTAGTGCAGGTTAAAGCCTCATCCCTCTGTCAGTGCCTTCATACGGAGAATCACAGGGTTGTTGTGACCCATGTACAGGACTCGGCCCTTGGCCTTATTCATGTCTAGGTGATCTCTTTTTGAACTGAGTGCTTCTAAGATTCTACATTCTTTGACTCCTTCCCACTTGAGTTCCCACCCTGTACAAAAATGTCCCGGGCTGCTCTACCCATCCCTTCCCAACCCATCTCTGCACAAATCCTGCAGCTCCAGTTTTGCTCTGTGCCGGTGGGAGGAAATTCCTGATCCCTGCCAGGCTTTGAAGCTGCTCCTGGGGCCTCCAGCATCCTGGTCCTGCTGGTTTCTACCCTCCCTGGCTTGCTCACAGCAAGCCCTGGGGGAAATCTCTTTCTCCTGAGGAGAAGGACTCGGGGTGCTGGGGGATGAGAAGCTCAACATGAGACATCAATGTGTGCTCACAGCCCAGAAACCAACTGTGTTCTGGGCTGCATCCAGAGCAACGTGGCTAGCAGGACAAGAGAGGGGATTCTGCCCCTCGGCTCCACTTGGTGGGACCTCATCTGGAGTCCTGTGTCCAGTTCTGGAATCCCCAACGTAAGAAGGGCACTTCCTGCACTTGGGGCACAACAACCCTATGCAGAGCTACAGACTGGGAGAAGTCTGTCTAGAAAGCTGCCAGGAGGAGAGGGACCTGGGGGTGTTGGTCGACAGCCGACTGAACGTGAGCCAACAGTGTGCTCAGGTAACCAAGAAGGCCAAGGGCATCCTGGCTTGGATCAGAAACGGTGTGACCAACAGGGCCAGGGAGGTGATTCTCCCTCTGGACTCAGCACTGGTGAGGCTGCTCCTTGAATCCTGTGTTCAGTTCTGGGCCCCTCAGCACAAGAAGGATGTTGAGGCTCTGGAGCAAGTCCAGAGAAGAGCAACGAGGCTGGTGAGGGGTCTGGAGAACAGGCCCTATGAGGAGCGTCTGAGAGAGCTGGGGGTGTTTATCCAGGAGAAGAGGAGGCTGAGAGGAGACCTCATTGCTCTCTACAACTGCCTGAGAGGGGGGAGCTGGGCTCTTCTCCCAAGTGACAGGGGACAGGACAAGAGGGAATGACCTCAAGCTCCACCAGGGGAGATTTAGGCTAGAGCTTAGGAGGACGTTTTTCATGGAAAGGGTGATTGGGCATTGGAACAGGCTGCCCAGGGAGGTGGTTGATTCACCTTCCCTGGAGGTGTTTAAGGGATGGGTAGACCAGGTGCTGAGGGACGTATTTTTGTGTTTAATAGGAATGGTTGGACTTGATGATCCGATGGGTCTCTTCCAACCTGGTGATTCTATGATTCTATGATTCTAAGGAGATGGAGCTGTTGGAACGGGTCCAGCAGAGGCCATGGAGATGATGTGAGGGCTGGAGAACCTCTGCTACCAGGACAGGCTGAGAGAGTTGGGGTTCTTCAGCCTGGAGCAGAGAAGGCTCCAGGGAGATATTAGAACAGCTTCAAATAGGGAAAGGTGCTTCAGGAAAGCTGAGGAGGGTCTTTTAACAAGGTCCTGGAGTGACAGGACAAGGGGAATGACTTTAAATAGGAAGGGGGAAGATTTAGACTAGATATTAGAAAGAAATTCTTGATGATGAGGGTGGGGAGGCCCTGGCTCAGTTTGCCCAGGGAAGTTGTAGATGCCTCATCTCTGGAGGTGTTCAAGGTCAGGTTGGATGGGACTTGGAGCAGCCTGATCCAGTGGGAGGTGTCCCTGCTCATGGCAGAGGGGTGGAACTGGATGTGTTTTGATGTCCCTTCCACCCCGAAATATTCTCTGATATCACAAAATGGTACAAAAAGCAGCTTGGACGCGGCAGGGTCAGAGCAACCCTTGGAGCCACCTCTCCCAGGAGGGATTTTCCACTTATATCGTGGCAAAGAGCTGTGCTGAAAAGCTCATTAGGGCTGCTTTTGAGCCTCGCCCTCCCAAAACTCCTACTTTTTCAGCTCATTCCTTTATCTTGGCCTTGCAGCGTTACCCACCCTCTTGCAGATGGGCTGGGGCTGCTGCTCTGCGACTGCGGCTGCCACCAGCCTGAGCCTGGGGCTGCGATCTGGAGGAGAAAAACCTCCCTGCATTGAACAAGCTGTTTCCAATAGTCTTTCCATTAGGGGGTTGCTCAGCAATATTTTCTTTCCTCTTCTTCTTCTTATTTTTTTTTCTTTTTTAAGCTGCTGAGAGGCTAAACCGCGTCTATGAAGCGCTGCCAAAGAAATAAATGAGGGCAGAGAGGTACCCGCTATTTATTTTGGCTGCCGGAGCTGCGAGCTGGGCTATGGGAGGAGGAGGAGGGTGAGTCAGCGTTTCAATGCAGCAAAGCTCCTCAGGCTGCTGCAAGCGGAGGTTTCCCTCTAGAGGAATACGATTTCATAGAATCATAGAATCATAGAACAACCAGGTTGGAAGAGACCCATCGGATCATCGAGTCCAACCATTCCTATCAAACAATAAACCATGTCCCTCAGCACCTCGTCCACCCATCCCTTAAACACCTCCAGGGAAGGTGAATCAACCACCTCCCTGGGCAGCCTATTCCAATGCCCAATGATCCTCTGTGTGAAGAACTTCCTCCTAATCTCTAGCCTAAATCTCCCCTGGTGGAGATTGAGGCCATTTCCTTCAACATCCTTCTTGTGCTGAGGGGCCCACAACTGAACACAGGATTCAAGGAGCGGCCTCACCAGTGCTGAGTCCAGAGGGAGAATCACCTCCCTGGCCCTGTTGGTCACACCGTTTCTGATCCAAGCCAGGATGCCATTGGCCTTCTTGGTCACCTGAGCACACTGTTGGCTCACGTTCAGTCGGCTGTCGACCAACACCCCCAGGTCCCTCTCCTCCTGGCAGCTTTCTAGACAGACTTCTCCCAGTCTGTAGCTCTGCATAGGGTTGTTGTGCCCCAAGTGCAGGACCCAGCATTTGACCATGTTAAACCTCATGCCATTGGACACTGCCCAGCGGTCCAGCCTGTTTAGGTCCCTTTGCAGAACCTCCCTACCCTCCAGCAGATCCACACTTCCACCCAGCTTACTGTCATCTGCAAACTTGCTTTCCTCGGCTCCTTCAGTAGCTGAGCACATCCAGCATCCTTCGTGGGGCTTTCTGGTTGACGTCTACCGCCAGCACTAGGCTGGTGACCAGAAAAGGGGTGTGTGTCCCCAGGAAAGGGGTGGAATGGTCCAATATCATTATTGATGATCTTATTCTGTGCACCTATAGAAAGTTCACAGATGACACTAAGCTCGGTGGAAGTGTTGGTCTCCTTGAGGGCAGGGGGGCTCCTCAGAGGGGTCTGACCAGGCTGGATCTATGAGTTGAGACCAGTGGGATGAGGGTCAACAAGGGCAAGTGTCAGGTCCTGCACTTGGGACAAAACAACCCCGCGCAGCTCCAGGCTTGGGGCAGAGAGGCTGGAAAGGTACCTGGAGGAGAAGGACCTGGAGGTGTTGGTTGGCAGCAGCTGAACATGAGCCAGAAGTGGCCCAGGTGGCCAAGAAGGCCAATGGCATCCTGACTTGGATCAGAAACAGCGTGGCCAGCAGGGCCAGGAGGTTCTTCTCCCTCTGGACTTGGCACTGGAGGAGGGAGCTGGGTCCTTCTCCCAAGGGACAGGGGACAGGACGAGAGGGAATGGTCTCAAGCTCCACCAGGGGAGGGTCAGGCTGGACATGAGGAAAAAAATTTTCACAGAAAGTGTCATTGGTCAGTGGGCAGAGGCTGCCCAGGGAGGGGGTTGAGTCCCCTTCCCTGGAGGGGTTTAAGGGATGAGTGGACGAGGTGCTGAGGGACATGGGTTAGTGATTGATGAGAATGGTTGGACTTCATGATCTGGTGGATCTCTTCCAGCCTGGTGATTCTATGATTCTATGAAAGCACCATCTCAGTTACTGGTGCCCCAAACCAGTGTGGCAGCCACTCGTGTGGCTGAGAGCTGCTTGTTCTCAGCCCCATCATGACTTGAGGAAGGAAATCAAGGTCACTTCAGATGGGTTTGAAAAAACCTTGAAGCTGCTCCTCAATCTGTGCTGGGGGTGGTCAGTGCGATTTGGGGCACTGCCCATCGTGCTCCTCTGGCATCCTCTGTTCCTTCGGAAAGGAACTTGAACCTCCCAAGCCTGGTGAAGGTCATTAGCAGCCGAGCACTCATGAGGAACCTGCAGCTGATTAATGTTCTGTAGGTGTTCAGTGCTAGAGCCCAGCAGAGGTGGCTGGACGAGGCCTCGACTGCTCTTACTCAGCACTAAATGCTGTTTAAGCAGAGTCACGGATGAGGGATCTTATTCTGGACCAAACCATCCAAGCGAGTGCCAGCGAGAAGGAGGAATCGAGGAGTGAGCAGAGGCAGGATGGTGTGTGCCGTTCACAATCACCCTGGGATTGTGGTGGTCGGTGTTGGACCTCGTTACCTTCTCCTTGTGACTGGAAAGGAAAAATTGCTGTGTTTTGCCTTCTTCCACCATAGATAAAACCTGTTTGTGGGTCCTGAGAACTCACCCAGTGTGACCAGCAGGGTGAGGGAGGGGATTCTGCCCCTCTGCTCTGCTCTGGTGAGTCTCCACCTGGAGTTCTGTCTCCAGTTCTGGAATCCCCAACATAAGAAGGAGATGGAACTGTTGGAACAGGTCCAGAGGAGGCCACGGAGATGATGCAGGGGCTGGAGGGGCTGTAAGGCCAGGCAGAGAGCGTTGGGGAAGGAGGCTCCAGGAAAGCTGGGGAGGGGCTCTTGATGGGACAAGGAAGGGACGAGGGGGAAAGGTTTTAAGCTGAAAGTGGGAAGATTGAGGTGAGATCTTAGGAAGCTAAGGAATCAGGCTTTGTGCCCATGTCTGTGCTCCTTCCCTTGCGAGATCTTAGGAAGAAATGTTCTCCTGTGAGGGTGGGAGGCACTGGTCCTAGTTGCCCAGAGAAGCTGTGGCTGCCCCATCCCTGGAGGTGTTCAAGACAATGGCTGGATAGGGCTTGGAGCAACCTGATCCAGTGGGAGGTGTCCCTGCCCATGGCAGGGGGGTTGGAACTGGATGGGCCTTGAGGTCCCTTCCAACTCAACCCATTCCACGATTCTGTGACCCTGCATCATGAGCAGCTCTACTTCTCTTTTGGAGACCTTAAATTTGAGGGTAATTAGGGGAAGAGGTCAATCTGCAATAAGTGGCAGCCAAGAGGAGCTGCGTGCATGTTCAGCTCAGGAGCATGGAGCCACCCAGCAGCTCCAGGCATTTCTCTGCACCCTCTCTATTCAAAAAAAAAACAAAGGACGAGGGATGCTGTCAGTGTGAGATGTAGTATGGAGACTTTTGGGATGGCAAACACCAAATATTGATGACAGAGAGCTGGGGAGAGATGAGCTCTCCTGTCTCCTGCACAGACCTTGTCCTGCTGTGCCTCTGCTGCCTCATGGATCCTCATAGAATCATAGAACAACCAGGTTGGAAGAGACCCATTGGATCATCGAGTCCAACCATTCCTATCAAACACTAAACCATGTCCCTCAGCACCTCATCCACCTGTGCCTTAAACACTTCCAGGGAAGGTGAATCAACCACCTCCCTGGGCAGCCTATTCCAATGCCCAATGACCCTTTCCATGAAAAACCTCCTCCTAATCTCTAGCCTAAATCTCCCCTGGTGGAACTTGATCTCTTGGATCATCGAGTCCAACCATTCCTATCAAACACTAAACCATGTCCCTCAGCACCTCATCTACCTGTGCCTTAAACACTTCCAGGGAAGGTGAATCAACCACCTCCCTGGGCAGCCTATTCCAATGCCCAATGACCCTTTCCATGAAAAACCTCCTCCTAATCTCTAGCCTAAATCTCCCCTGGTGGAACTTGATCTCTTGGATCATCGAGTCCAACCATTCCTATCAAACACTAAACCATGTCCCTCAGCACCTCATCTACCTGTGCCTTAAACACTTCCAGGGAAGGTGAATCAACCACCTCCCTGGGCAGCCTATTCCAATGCCCAATGACCCTTTCCATGAAAAACCTCCTCCTAATCTCTAGCCTAAATCTCCCCTGGTGGAACTTGATCTCTTGGATCATCGAGTCCAACCATTCCTATCAAACACTAAACCATGTCCCTCAGGACCTCATCCACCTGTGCCTTAAACACCTCCAGGGAAGGTGAATCAACCACCTCCCTGGGCAGCCTATTCTAAGGCCCAATGACCCTCTGTGTGAAAAACTTCCTCCTAATCTCCAGCCTAAATCTCCCCTGGTGGAACTTGAGGCCATTCCCTCTTGTCCTGTCCCCTGTCACTTGGGAGAAGAGCCCAGCTCCCTCCTCTCTACAACCTCCTTTCAGGTACTTGTAGAGAGTAATGAGGTCTCCCCACAGTCTCCTCTTCTCTAGGCTAAACACCCCCAGCTCTCTCAGCTGCTCCTCATAGGGCCTGTTCTCCAGCCCCTTCATGTAGGATGGTCTCCTACAGACCAGTGAGGATGCCCTGGGGATAGTCCACAGGGACGTGGGGCACCCCAACCCTGTGCTGATCCCCGCAGCATCCCCAGAGATGTTGGCTACCAAGCAGAAAGCAGCTTTTGGGTGATTTGTGCCTAAAGGTCTGTCATCTTGGCATGAGATCCATCAATGGCGTGAGGTTTAATATGGCCAAATGGCGGGTCCTGCACTTGGGGCACAACAACCCTATGCAGAGCTACAGACTGGGAGAAGCCTGTCTAGAAAGCTGCCAGGAGGAGAGGGACCTGGGGGTGTTGGTCGACAGCGACTGACCATGAGCCAGCAGTGTGCCCAGATGGCCAAGAAGGCCAATGGCATCCTGGCTTGGATCAGAAATGGTGTGACCAGCAGGTCCAGGGAGGTTCTTCTCCCTCTGGACTCAGCACTGGTGAGGCTGCTCCTTGAATCCTGTGTTCAGTTGTGGGTCCCTCAGCACAAGAAGGATGTTGAGGCTCTGGAGCGAGTCCAGAGAAGAGCAACGAAGCTGGTGAAGGGGCTGGAGAACAGGCCTTATGAGGAACATCTGAGAGAGCTGTGGGTGTTTATCCTGGAGAAGAGGAGGCTGAGAGGAGACCTCATTACTCTCTACAACTCCCTGAGAGGAGGTTGTGGAGAGTAGGGAGCTGGGCTCTTCTGCCAAGGGACAGGGGACAGGACAAGAGGGAATGGCCTCAAGCTCCACCAGGGGAGATTTAGGCTGGTTGATTCACCTTCCCTGGAGGTGTTTAAGGGATGGGTGGATGAGGTCCTGAGGGACATGGTTTAGTGTTTGATAGGAATGGTTGGACTCGATGATCCAAGAGGTCTTTTCCAACCTGGTGATTCTATGATTCTGTGATTGTCTGATTCTGTGTACCTGGCTGTTCCCCACCCTGCACACGCCAGTGGTCCAAGTGAGGAGAGGACATGGAGACACAGGAGAGCGCGGCTGGGCTGGCTCCTGCACCACAGCCACCACTTAGGGACAGCAGGAGAGGGCACCCATGAGCTGTCTCTGCCTGCAGCACCAACCGAGCTGCAGGATTGAGTGGAAATGAAGGCTTTAGGGTTGGGTTTTTTTTTCTTTTGATGCCTGAATTATATATTCTGCTCAGTAGAACCTGGGGTTGGGTCTGGTGGGTGCTGGGGTGGAGCCCATCAAGCTCAACCGCCCACAGTGTGCGTCACCTACTTTAATAAATGGGATGGAGGGACTTTGGTGGCATAAACAGACACCTTTCCAAGGTGGTGGTGTGTGAGGAGGGGCTCTGAAGCTGCCGGGGTTCACGAGAAGCGGGTCCTACCCTGCTCCTCCTCATCCAGGCACCACTCGTGGTCCAAGGTGCTCTGCCAGGACGTAACCCTGTCTGCTTTGAAAGCCACGGATGGTGGCTGTGCCTCCACACAGCACTAACTTTTGCCTCAAGATGGCATTTTTGCGCTTTAAAATGTGCGTCTGAGGCTTTTTGTGTCTTCCATAATAACGAAAAGGGTTTTCCAGGCAGCTCTGCTCTTTGACAGCGCGTTGACCGTGGTCTTCCCATGCTGCCTGCGCTCCCTACTGCCCGCTTGGGTGAGGCAGGAAAATACCTTGGCTCCGTACTCCAAGAAGGACCTTGAGGGGCTGGAACGTGTCCAGAGAAGGGGATGGAGCTGGGGAAGGGGCTGGAGAACAAGGGTGATGAGAGGTGGCTGAGGGACCTGGGGTTGTTTAACCTGGAGAAGAGGAGGCTGAGAGGAGACCTCATTGCTCTCTACAACTACCTGAAAGGAGATTGTAGAGAGGAGGTTGATGACCTCTTCTCCCAAGGGACAGGGGACAGGACAAGAGGGAATGGCCTCAAGCTCCACCAGGGGAGGGTCAGGCTGGAGATTAGGAGGAAGTTCTTCACAGAAAGGGTGATTGGGCATTGGCATAGGCTGCCCAGGGAGGTGGTTGATTCACCTTCCCTGGAGGTGTTTAAGGGACGGGTAGATGAGGTCTTGAGGGACATGGTTTAGTGTTTGATAGGAATGGTTGGACTGGATGATCCGATGGGTCTCTTCCAACCTGGTTGTTCTATGATTCTATGATTCTATGATTCTGTGATTCTATGACAAGAGGGAATCCCCTCAAGTTGCTCCAGGGCAGGTTCAGAGTGGACAACAGGAAACATTTCTTCATGGGAAGGGTTCTCGGGGCCTGGCAGCTGGTGGAGTCCCCATCCCTGGAGGGATTTAAAAGCCGGGTAGATGAGGCGCTCAGGGATCTGGTTTAGTTGTGGACAGGTACGGTTGGACTCAATGATCTCAAAGGCCGTTTCCAATCAAACGATTGTATGATTCTGTGATTTTTTGAGAGGATGTGCCGGGAGGTGGAGCAGAAGCATGAGGGGAGCCAGAGGAGCTCCCTCCTGCTTGGCTCCCGTTCCTTGGCCGCTCGCAGCCACCCTACCTGTCCTCCTGTGCAAGAGGAACCATCACATCCACTGTCCTCCTGATGTGTTGCCAAACAAGTTCTGAGGAACTGGGGTGAACTGGAAACGACTCACCCCTCCTTGCTCTTTCTGACTCGAGTAATCCCAATCCAGGAACCCTGGACACAAACCAGGAATGGAGTCCTGGGGCCACAGGAGGTGGGAAAACCTCTCGGTTTCCTGAGTATAATAATCGAATAATCCCAATCCAGGAGCCCCGGACACAAACCAGGAATGGAGTCCTGGGGCCACAGGAGGTGGGAAAACCTCTCGGTTTCCTGAGTATAATAATCGAATAATCCCAATCCAGGAGCCCTGGACACAAACCAGGAATGGAGTCATAGGCCCACAGGAGGTGGGAAAACCTCTCGGTTTCCTGAGTATAATAATCAAATAATCCCAATCCAGGAGCCCTGGACACAAACCAGGAATGGAGTCCTGGGGCCACAGGAGGTGGGAAAACCTCTCTGGTTCCTGAGTATAATAATCAAATAATCCCAATCCAGGAGCCCTGGACACAAACCAGGAATGGAGTCCTAGGGCCACAGGAGGTGGGAAAACCTCTCTGGTTCCTGAGTCTTAGGGCTCGTTAAGGTGGAATGGGGGAATCTGGAGGACTAGAAGAAGGGCTGCCCTTTCCTTTTTGTCGTGCATGCCCTTTCCGCGCCTTGACCTCATAATCATTGCTGTGCTTAACCGGAGAGACGAGCGGGTGTGTGGTGGTTGCCTTGCTTTGGAGCGTTTGGTGGTGTGTGTGGTGGTGTTTGCTTGCGGCACTGTCACAGCATTAACCAGGAGGACTGTTTTGTCTTCCCTCCACAGCCTGGAAGTGTCTCCTCAGGTAGAAACCAGCTCAGATGCTCCTTCTCATTTTCCTCCCTGCTCCCCTGCCCAGTTGCCTGCTGCAGCCCATCTCGCTAGCATGCCAAGCGCTAACCTCCCTCCCGCTCTCGGAGACAGTCAGCCCGGATGCTTGTCCCCTACCAACCCATTCCTCAACTCCCTGCAGAGCAATCCTTTCTTTGAGGACCTCCTCGCTGACCAGGTACTAAATTCTCCTTCACCTACTCACTTTTTCTCTAGTTTCCCGTCTGGGCCGCATCCTTCAACAGAGGTCGCTGGGAGCTTTAATTCCTCTGAGGATTGCAGTCCCTCTGCCTCCCTAAGGCATAAAGAACCGGAGAGGGAGTCTCCGACCCAAAGCGTTTGTGTCCCCGTCCCAGAGTCTACTCCATCAGAAGGAGATCTTCCTCCTCCGGATGAGAAACCCGCCGTCCCTCCTCCCCTTTCCGAGTGGGACGATACCTTCGATGCCTTCGCGACCAGCAGGCTCAAGCCAGAACGGAAGAAGGAAAACTTCTTCTCTTCGGTGGCGGCCGAGGGCATGGCTTTCATCGACGATGCCGATGCCGCCAGCCCCACGGAAAGATCGGCTGAGCCGGCTCCCGAGGAGGGGACGAAGGTCTTCGAAAAGGCCGATTCACAAATAGGCAGCGAAATGCCTGCGACTCTGCGGTCGTGGACGAATTTCTCCAGTTTAGACGTGGGAGCCAACTTGGTGAGCACGACTCAAGAAGCGACGGTGATCGAGGACGTGCTGAGCCCCGTGGCTGCCGGGTCGGTGGGAAGGAGGAGGAAGAGCAGCACACCCACCATTTGGACGGCCGCGTTTGCATCGGGAAATGAAGAGGCTTCCGCAGCACAAACGGCTGAAAACAGCGCTAGGGGAGAAGGAGATGGGAATGAGGAGGAGGCCTCTAGCGCAGGGACAAACGGGTGGATGACAATCGCCACCGAAACCGCTCCTGAGCCCTCAGAGAGCGCCCAGGGTGGGGCCGAGCAGGTGGGTCAGGAGAGGGTGTTCAGCTCCCAGCCAACCTACCTGAGCGAAGGCGCCTTTGAAGCTAAAAGCGGATCTCGTGCTGCTGCTGCTTGCGTCTTGCCCCGAAGCCCCTTCGCCCCTGAGCTGGCCTCCGAAGCCCTCCCGGGCAGCAACGTGGCCACCGTGTCCCCGCGGGTGCTGGCGGACGCGGCACCGCGACGCTTCCCTGTGGCGCTGGAGCCGGGGACGGAGCCCCGAGGGGCTGGCGGTGAGGAGGAAGCGTTCGACATACGGACTTCGGTCTATCGGCTCCAGGCCAGCATGCGGCTCGAGGCCAGCGAAAGCCGTGTGAAGCTCAGCTCCGACGTTCGCGAGAGGCATGTCGTTGTCTCTCCATGGACAGGAACCCAAGAGAAGGAGGAGGTTGAGGCCGGCTCGGCCGTGCCGCCCCCTAAACCTCCAAGATGGTTCGCGGCCGTGGGCAGCAGAGGGGACAGCGAGGAGGAGGATGCTCACGACCCACAACCAAGACAACGAGGAAGCGAGGAGCAACGGGAGGACACGGAGAGCCCGAAGGCAGATGTGGAGCTGTCGAAGAGGCATCTGAGCAGCGAGCCCTTGGTCCCAGCATCTCCCGGCCCATTCGCGCTGGGAATGGATGTAGCTGAAGCCGGGAGTGAGTTCCCAAGCTCCAAGGATGCCGAATCTCCTGCCATTTTGGACTTGGCAGCGAATTTGGAGGCGAGAGTCAGCGAGTTGGCCAAAAGCAACACCTCTTTGGGAGAAAACCAGTCAGGGATGAATGAGACGGATGCTGCTGAGCAATTTGAGACTTGTCCATCAAAGTTCTTTCTAGATGGATTAAACCAGTCGGGAACTAAGGAGAGCTGGAGTCAGCCAGGCTTGTCTCCTCTAACTGGGGCCACGGATGGTGCTGAGTGGGAGGTGGTCTCCAAAGAGGAGCTGTTGCCCAAGGAGCTCAGTCTATCAGGACTAAACCCACCTTCCAAACTAGACCTAGGCCAGACGGAAAACTTCTGGACAGCTCTGGAAGAGCAGGAGGCAGCGCGACCCCAAAGGTTAGAGCGTGGGCAGAGTCCATCCCAGCCGCAGCCGGCACGGGGTGGTGGTGAGGGGCAGCACGGGCCGGTAGCCGACCTTGCTGGGCAAGTGGGAGGCCAGTGCGAGCCTCGCAGCCCCGGGGAGGCAGAGGAGGGCAGATCCCCCTCCAGCGAGCCTGAGGGGCCGTGGCGCCGGCGCTCAGTGAACAGCAGGATAGACTTCAAGAAGGCCGATTTCTGGAAGCCAGATAGAGCAGAGGAGAGGCGCGAGCAGGACGTTTCAACCCCGAGAAATCCCTTTGCTCCAGCGCTGAGCCCCAAAGCCCCCAGCAATCCCTTTGTGGAGAAGCCACCCGAGTCCCCCCCAGTCCAAGCTGTGCTGCCCGAAAGGCTTGGACAGGGCGGCTTCGGCTTCCCCAACCTCCCCGAGGAAGCCCTTGGGCAAGGCTTCCAGCCCACTAACCTCCCCGAGGAGCCGCTCGGCCAGCGTCCCTTCCTGCATGCCAGCCAGCCCTTGGCCTTCTCCACCCCTTTCCTCGTGGCTGCCACTAACCCCAGCCAGTTCGATTTGCCTTCCCCCGTCGCGTGCCCCGCGAGCAGCGGGGTCCCTGCCGCCGCCAGCCGCGCAGCCGCCCAGCCCTGCCCTTCGCCGCAGTCGGGCCACACGCAAGCTTCAGCGCTCGTGGTTTTGCCCAGGGAGACACAGCCGGCTGAGAAGCCCTTTTCCCAGCAGCAGACGACCAGGTGAGCATTCCGGGGAAGGCCAAGGGTGTGGATTTGGTAGAGGTTCAAGCCTGTCTCCCTTCTGCTCTTAGCAGGGGGCCAAGAAGTGGACCCCTGGCTCAGCGTCAGCAGCTCACGGTTGCGCTGACTCCATGTGTTCCTCTCCCCTCACTTTCCCGTGGTCCCAGAGAGCCCAGCGTGAACTTGAAGCTCTGTCTCTCTGCGATCACGGTGGGGAATGACCACTGGTGTCCTGTGTTTGCTCGAGACTGGGGCGAAGGGTTTGACGCATCCCACACCTGCCCCAGCTGAAGGTTCAGCGGCAGGAGAATCGCGTCCTCATTTCACTCGATGCTAATTTGGGCTCCATCATCTTCCCTGTGCTTGCAAAAAAGATGCCTCTCTCATGTCCTCCCAGGAGAGCTTCCAGCCGGGAACGCTCTCCTGAGTTCCTTCCTGGCATGTGCGCATCTGCTGCCCCTTCCCTTTGCATTAATCCAATTTTGGTTAGTTACCTTGTTAGAGGACAGTCAGATACTTAAAACCTTCCCCTCTCCATAGCCAAAATAATAAGTGGTTTCATCAAAGTGGTGGCAAAATGCCATCCTCACCTCCCTCCGAGGTGCCCATTGGACATTGGCTGGACCGCTGGGCAGTGTCCAGTGAGATGAGGTTTAACACGGCCAGATGCCACGTCCTGCACTTGGGACACAACAACCCTATGCAGAGCTACAGACTGGGAGAAGTCTGGCTGGAAAACTGCCAGGAGGAGAGGGACCTCGGGGTGTTGCTCAACAACCGACTGACCATGAGCCAGCAGTGTGCCCAGGTGGCCAAGAAGGCCAATGGCATCCTGGCTTGGATCAGACACTGTGTGACCAGCCGGTCCAGGGAGGTGATTCTCCCTCTGGACTCAGCACTGGTGAGGCCACTCCTTGAATCCTGTGTTCAGTTGTGGGCCCCTCAGCACAAGAAGGATATTGAGACTCTGGAGCAAGTCCAGAGAAGAGCAACGAGGCTGGTGAGGGGTCTGGAGAACAGGCCCTATGAGGAGCAGCTGAGAGAGCTGGGGGTGTTTATCCTGGAGAAGAGGAGGCTGAGAGGAGACCTCATTACTCTCTACAAGTACCTGAAAGGAGGTTGTAGAGAGGAGGGAGCTGGTCTCTTCTCCCAAGGGACAGGGGACAGGACAAGAGGGAATGGCCTCAAGCTCCACCAGGGGAGATTTAGGCTAAAGATTAGGAGGAAGTTTTTCACGGAAAGGGTCATTGGGCATTGGAATAGGCTGCCCAGGGAGGTGGTTGATTCCCCTTCCCTGGAGGTGTTTAAGGCACGGGTGGATGAGGTCTTGAGGGACTTGGTTTAGTGTTAGATAGGAATGGTTGGACTAGAAGATCCGATGGGTCCCTTCCAACCTTGTGATTCTATGATTCTATGAAGCAAGTGGGACTTGGGCTTGAGGATAACAGGAATGCGGCTACAGTGGTGGTGGATCAAAGGAAAGAAAGGGTTGTTCCTCCTCCCAGATCAATCTTGGGCTTGTGGAAATGCTGTGAAGCAGAGGAAGATGCCACGTTTAGGGCTCTGTGTCCATCTCTTTTTCCTGGTGCACCTTCCCCTGGTCTTCCTGGGCAGGAGGAGATGTGGATTCTGTCCACCTGGAGTATCAAGGATCAGGCTCATGGTTTACATGGGGACCTGGGCCTGCTAGCTGTGATGGGTTTGATTCTCTGTACTTCTGTGACAGGAGGCACATGGAGCTCATTGGGATAAGAAAATCATGTCTGGCCCATGGATAATATTGAGGAAACAGGAGGAGTAGGACAGCAGAATGTAGCTGAGCTCCAGCTCTCCTGCAGGGAATCAGAAGCACAGAATGGAAGGGACCACAAAGCCCATCCAGTCGCACCCCTGCCATGAGCAGGGACACCGCCTGCTGGATCAGGGGCTCCAAGCCCCGTCCAACCTGGCCTTGAACCCCTCCAGCGATGGGGCAGCCACAACATTTCTGGGCAACCTGGGCCAGGGCCTCCTCACCTTCACAGGAAAACTTTTCTTCCTAAGATCTCATCTCAGTCTCCCCGAGGAGGAGGATCCCTCCTTGTTTGTAGCATGGGTTTGGTGTGAGGAATGGCCTCAGGAGCAAAGACCAGCAAAAGATGGGTCAGGTAGCTCATCTTTAGTTTCCTAATTGAGGCCAGATCCTCATAGGATCATAGAACAACCAGGTTGGAGGAGACCCATCAGATCATCAAGTCCAACCATTCCTATCAAACACTAAACCATGTCCCTCAGGACCTCGTCTACCTGTACCTTAAACACCTCCAGGAAAGATGAATCAACCACCTCCCTGGGCAGCCTATTCCAATGCCCAATGACACTTTCTGTGAAAAACTTTCTCCTAATGTCCAGCCTAAATCTCCCCTGGTGGAGCTTGAGGCCATTCCCTCTTGTCCTGCCCCTGTCCCTTGGGAGAAGAGCCCAGCTCCCTCCTCTCTACAACCTCCTTTCAGGTAGTAGTAGAGAGTAATGAGGTCTCCTCTCAAATCCTTCTCAATTAGATTGTTCATCCTCCAGCAGATACCTTCTTCAAAATGTGCAGACAGAGGTGGTGCAGAAACCTCCTGGATTTTTGTCAGTTTGTTACATTTCATGGAAAGAGAAGTGTCCTGCGATCCCAAAGGGTGAAATTAGACAGTGAGTGAAGGTCTCGCTGTGTTGGTGGTACATGCAGTCAACCTCAGACTTGACCAGGCATCCATCCACTGGCTCATGGGAGGCATGTGAACTTGGACCTAAAAGTTGGTGGTCATTTTGTAGAATCATAGAATCGCTAGGTTGGAAAGGACCCACTGGATCATCGAGTCCAACCATTCCCATCAATCACTAAACCATATCCCTAAACCATGTCAGTGTGGGCTTCTCTCCCGAGACCCATGTGAGAACTCTTTGAAGATCTCTGCTTGTTTTCTCTGCCTGTAAAACAGGGATGGTTTGGCTACTTGATCAAGAAGCTTTGAAGAGTGACCGAGGTCTCTGGAAGGCTCTGAGGATCAGCACTGCTTTATTAACTATTAACAGACTGGGAGAAGCCTGGCTGGAAAACTGCCAGGAGGAGAGGGACCTGGGGCCGACTGAACATGAGCCAACAGTGCCCAGGTGGCCAAGAAGGCCAATGGCATCCTGGCTTGGATCAGAAACGGTGTGACCAGCAGGTCCAGGGAGGTTCTTCTCCCTCTGGACTCAGCACTGGTGAGGCCGCTCCTTGAATCCTGTGTTCAGTTGTGGGCCCCTCACCACAAGAAGGATGTTGAGGCTCTGGAGCGAGTCCAGAGAAGAACAACGAAGCTGGTGAAGGGTCTGGAGAACAGAACCTATGAGGAGCGTCTGAGAGAGCTGGGGGTGTTTATCCTGGAGAAGAGGAGGCTGAGAGGAGACCTCATTACTCTCTCCAACTACCTGAAAAGAGGTTGTGGAGAGGAGGGAACTGGGCTCTTCTCCCAAGTGACAGGGGACAGGACAAGAGGGAATGACCTCAAGCTCCACCAGGGGAGATTTAGGCTAGAGATTAGGAGGAAGTTTTTCACACAGAGGGTCATTGGGCATTGGAATAGGCTGCCCAGGGAGGTGGTTGATTCACCTTCCCTGGAGGTGTTTAAGGGACGGGTGGATGAGGTCCTGAGGGACATGGTTTAGTGTTTGATAGGAATGGTTGGACTCGATGTTCCGATGGGTCTCTTCCAACCTGGTTGTTCTATGATTCTGTGATTCTATGATTAGGTTGTGGAGATGCAAGTGATGGTTGAGGGAGAGAGAAAGAAGGTGGAAAGGCCCTTTCTGGGGTCCTCCTGGTGATGCTTTGCTTTCCTAGAGTCATCCCTTTTTAGACAAAGGAGAGATATGGTAGGAAAAAGGTGGAAGGAGAAAGGAAAGACTTCAAAGCCAGAGCAGACATTGAGGCTGAGCTGGACAAAAATGATGTTTTCTTCTCACATAACGGAAGAGCCAGGACCTTGTGTAGATTATTGATATTCTGGTGTGTTGGAGTGTTGTGCCCTCATCGTGAGGGATGGAAACTGGGTGTGGGGACCTGTATCGCTTCCCAGGTGGCCGGAGTGGCTCCCTGCTGGTCGTCTAGTTCAAGACAGGAAGTCAAGTGGTAGATCAGCATCACCTGCCTGGTCTGGTTGGAGCACGACCTGGTCACAGGGAGATGGGAGGTTGTACCCTCCTGGCTTGGCCTCTTGTGTGCCAGATTTGAAGATGCAGCCGTGGAGTTCAGGGTCCAGAAAGCACATGTTGGGGTTTGGTTTGCAGATCCTTCCCCGCTCTCCTTCAGCGAGGGAGGACTCTCACCACAAAAGTGTTGATTCTGGGGTAAGGTGGGTGCTCAGAGCAGCAGTTGCAGCACTCAAGTGACTGGAGAACAGTTTCCTGCTCTTTGGGAAGGGCCAGGGAGGTTCTTCTCCCTCTGGACTCAGCACTGGTGAGACTGCTCCTCGAATCCTTTGTTCAGTTCTGGGCCCCTCACCACAAAAAGGATGTTGAGGTTCTGGAGCGAGTCTAGAGAAGAACAATGAAGCTGGTGAAAGGGCTGGAGAGGAAGAGGAGCATCTGAGAGAGCTGGGGGTGTTTCTCCTGGAGAAGAGGAGGCTGAGAAGAGACCTCATTGCTCTCTGCAACTCCCTGAGAGGAGGTTGTGTAGAGGAGGGAGCTGGGCTCTTCTCCCAAGGGACAGGGGACAGGATGAGAGGGAATGGCCTCAAGTTCCACCAGGGTAGGGTCAGGCTGGACATCAGGAAAAACTTTTTTCACAGAAAGTGTCACTGGGCAGTGGCAGAGGCTGCCCAGGGAGATGGTTGATTCATCTTCCCTGGAGGGGTTTAAAGGATGGGTGGACGATGTGCTCAGAGCAGCAGTTGCAGCACTCAAGTGACTGGAGAAGAGTTTCCTGCTCTTTGGGAAGGGCAGGATGGTGTCTTCACTGCTGGGAAGGTCTCTGGTCACATCCCCCAGCAGAGGTGGGACCTAAAGAGGTGGCACAGGTGGATGAGGTCCTGAGGGACTTGGTTTAGTGTTTGATAGGAATGGTTGGATTCGATGATCTGATGGGTGTCTTCCAACCTGGTTGTTCTTTGATTCTAAAGGACAGCCCATGACAGTGCTCTGGGGTCTCCACTGCCTCGGAGGAGCCCAGCACTTTTGGAGCTCCTTACACATCATCAGGAATTCAGATGTGTGACTATTGCAGCACATCGTAGATTGCAGGTGACAGGACTGAGGACATCACGGGTTCTGCTTTGTGCCCTCCCAGCGTCAGGAGTGCAGCAGAATCAGCCTCTTCCAAAAACACGTTTCCAGGGCCCATCACGTGCCACCTCCTGGGTAGACATTGAGATCTTCTCATCCTGAATACGGTGCAGAGCTCTGCCTGTGACCTGCAGAAAAGTAGCATCAGTCGGGCTTGGTGATCTTTTCCAACCTTATGATTCTATGGTTCTGTGGTTCAGGTCACTTCTCTTTCCATCAGGCTGAGAAGCAAACGTATTTTGTTTAAACCCAAACCCGATTTCTTTGGGTGAAGAGTGAGGCAAAAATAAATGAAAACATAGTTCTTCCAGGTGCATCCAGACAACTTCTCCTCAACCTCCCATTGGGCTGTTGGAGGGGGGTTGAATTCCGTGGTGCTTCCCAGGCAGGTGGAGCCCAGTTCGCAAGCTGAGGTGATGCAGGAACAGATGCTCAGAGGTGCAGGAGCATCTCTGAAGCATCAGTGGTGACCCCAGACACTAATCTAGGGGCTTCTGGGCAGCGAAACCTCAGTCTCGGCAGTAGATGACATGAGTTAAGTTTCTCCCAGCTGTGCCAACACCTGGAAGCCAAGAGTTTGGACCTTCAGTGAGGACCAAGTGATTGTTCTATGATTCTATGATTCTGTGACCAAGCAACATAGGTGTGACCATGGGGACCTTTTCTGTATCTTGGCCAAACACATGTCCTTGTGCTCCTTATCTCGGGGTAGAAACGGTGCCAGAGAGCACTGTGCTGGCCTGTTCTGGAGGACTCTGTCTCTCTTCCTCCTTGGAGTAGTACAGAACCAGAGGATTTCGCTGTGTGGACCTCGTTAAGTTTGATAAGTGGGTCCCGTCCCTATAAGAAACATTGGGAGAGGCAGCAGTGTCTCTTCGCAGCTCGATGGGTTGGTAACTGTCCCACCTCCTTGTTCTCCTCAGTCCTCACCCAGTGAAACCCATCAGTGCTGCGGTGCAAGAGGTCTCCAGCGAGAAGAAGCAGCAGCACAGGTCCAGCCTGACGACCGCTCTGAGCAACGGGCTGGAGAAGCTGAAGACGGTCACCACGAGCAGCGTCCAACCCGTGGCTCCATCTTCCCACTCGGAGAAGACAGATTCTAAGAAATTAAAGGTAGGAACCTACTGCTGAGGTGAGAGCTGCCTTCCCACCTGCTTGAGATGTCGTAGAATTGGTGACAGAGCTGCAGGAAACGGTTTGGGAGGAGGTATAATGGGTGGAATCATGTGTATTGACCCTGACATCCTTGATCCTGGCTGCCCAACCTCCTGCTGGCCTCCCTGGCCTGCTTTCTGGACCTTCTCACCCCGTTGTAAGGTCTGGAAAAGGGGAGTAGCTAATGCCAGGACTCGTTTTTCACAGGTTTTCTCATTGTTGGGGAAAGGGGTTTGGCACAGACTTTGGGGAAACCACGTGAAGTGATTCTGAAGGTGTTTAAGGGACGGGTGGACGAGGTGCTGAGGGACATGGTTTAGTGATTGATGGGAATGGTTGGACTCAATGATCCAGTAGGTCTCTTCCAACCTGGTAATTCTATGATTCTTATGATTCCCTCATCTGGTGGAATTGCTCAGGGTCACCTCTAGCCACGTGAAGAGGGCTGTGTTGGCCTGGATGCCTGGGCAGTTGTTTCATCTTGAGTATTTTTGAGCAACTGCATGGCCTGTGGCTGGTCTGCTGGGCAGAGACCAATGGGATGAGGGTTAACAAGGCCAAATGACGGGTCCTGCACTTGGGGCACAACAACCCTGAGCAGCTCCAGACTGGGAGAAGTCTAGCTGGAAACTGCCTGGAGGAGAAGGACCTGGGTGGGGTTGGTTGACAGAGACTGACCATGAGCCAGCAGTGTGCCCAGGTGGCCAAGAAGACCAATGGCATCTTGGCTTGGATCAGAAATGGTGTGACCAGCAGGTCCAGGGAGGTTCTTATTCCTCTGGACTCAGCACTGATGAGACTGCTCCTTGAATCCTGTGTTCAGTTCTGGGCCCCTCACCACAAGAAGGATGTTGTGGCTCTGGAGCGAGTCCAGGGAAGAGCCACGAAGCTGGAGAAGGGGCTGGAGAAGAAGAGGAGTGTCTGAGAGAGCTGGGGGTGTTTATCCTGGAGAAGAGGAGGCTGAGAGGAGACCTCATTGCTCTCTGCAAGTCCCTGAGAGGAGGTTGTGGAGAGGAGGGAGCTGGTCTCTTCTCCCAAGTGACAGGGGACAGGACAAGAGGGAATGGCCTCAAGCTCCACCAGGGGAGTGTCAGGATGGACATTAGGAAAAAAATTTTTTCACGGAAAGTGTCACTGGGCAGTGGCAGAAGCTGCCCAAGGAGGTGGTTGAGTCACCTTCCCTGGAGGGGTTTAAGGTGTGGGTGGATGAGGTCCTGAGGTACACGGTTTAGTGTTTGATAAGAATGGTTGGACTCAATGATCTGGTGAGTCTCTTCCAACCCGTTTTTTCTATGACTTTATGAAAGCTGCTTCATAAAATCCCAATGTGATTGTTGCATGATACCTCAAGCTCATCATGTCGTATTTGAAAAGTAGACAGATGTAGGAAACACTGCTTGCTTTGGTTGTTCCTGCACCTTGCAGTTGCTACAAGGAGCAGTGATTTTTGTTTGACTCACTGAATGTTCTTCTCATGTTCTACCACAGGATCCCACCGTCCCGGACCAGTCAGCCAAGTACTATCACTTGACCCACGATGAACTCATCGAGCTCCTGCTGCAGAAGGAGAAAGAGCTGAGCAAGAAGGAGGAGCACATCCACGAACTGGAGAACTACATTGACCAACTGCTGGTTCGCATCATGGAACAGTCTCCCACGCTCCTCCAGATCCCTCTGGGGGAAAGCAACACCAAGTAACCTCTCCCCAGAGGCCAGCGCCACTTGCCTGCAGCACTTCTCCGATAAACACGCTGCCAACATCCCTGAACTCCCCACCCTCCTCTTCTGAGAGGGCTCCAGTGGCTTCTGTTCGCAGAGTTTAGCAGGAAAGGTTATCTGCTCCTTCCCAGCCCAAGCTTATCCCAGCTCTGGCTCCAGGGAACTGTAGGGTGGTGGGTTGCCATCTACCCTACGGGGAGGAGCAGAGCCTTCCGCAGGAGGAAGATGCCTCCTTCGATTGCTGTCGTTGTGACCCAGCAGCATCTTCTCAGGCACTCATGGACATTTGAGAGCTGGAAACCAACCACCTCGTCCATATCTTCCCCCTGCGCCTGCTCTTCCGCGTCTTTTTTTCTCTGAAGCGGCATAACCCTGGCTGACGGGTGGCTCTAAAGTCGATGACATTGGGGATGCTCAAACTCAGGAAGGGTCTGCCAGGACTTTCCTGTGCGCTGAGCTTGCTCAGTTGGGCAGGAAGAGGAAGGGGCTGCTCTTGGATGCCTCTTGCCCTTCCTGCCTCATCTACCAACTGAAGGGTCTCCAGCTGAAAAGCCAACTCTGATTTGCGCAGCATCTGACCGTGTGGGAGGTGCTACCCAAAGCATCGTCATTGGAGACCGTGAGGGACACAACCTGATGTCACCGCTGGATCTAGTAGTGCGTGTGCGGAGTCTCTGCTGCCTCCGTGACTCCTCTCCAAGCTGAACTTGCAGTACGAGAGAAGAACCAGGGTTGGTTCGTGCACAATCAGAACCGCAGGAGATCTCCTCACGTGCCACCCGACCCATCACCAGGACAAGGCCCATCACCGTGTATTATATCACAGCAGGATTTTCTACTCCGTGTTCCGCTCGCCCTTTCCTGCATCCGCGGGAATCGCTTTCCGCTGGCTGCCCCCTCCCCTTTGCCACCGCGACTCTGTGTCGTCTTTCTCGATGCAACAGGAAAATGCCATCACGACCGAAGCTCGTGTCCAGAGAAGGACGCCTGACCGCCCGGCCACCTCTATGCATGACTTCCCGCTGGGTCCGGCGTCCGTCACGCCCTCCGTCAGCGCCAACAGCTCCGTAATCGCCCCATACCCCCCTCCAAGCCAGTATTAGCACCAAGCGCCGCTTGAGTTGTAGTGCGTCAACCACCAATATCGGGGTCCACTCTTAGGCATCACAGTCATCTCCCTCGGGAGCTGAATAAACATTGAGTGACCATCTAAAGGGCTCCAGTTTCCCCAGTTGAACAACCACAGATGGTGTTGGGCCGAGGCTGGGGAGGGATGCTCCTGGAGTACAGCACAGCCTTTGGTTTGGAGATGCTGTGGAAGGGCATAGGAAGGATGTTTCTCCCTCTTGTTCTCGTAGGGGTTTGGGTAGAGAAGGTGCCTGTGCAGGTGGAGAACTGCTTGGTGTGGGATTTGAGCTGTGTGAGGCGTCTTCTCTCTCCTGTAGATCTCCCAGAGTTACTGTGTTCTTTTCAAACCTTCCTATCTTCTCTTCAATTGCTTCGATGCCTACCACGACTCGGAAAAACTGTGCCTTTTGCAACAGAACAATAGCAGTTTCCTACCAAAAAAAGGCTCCGAAATCCAATTCTCAGTTGAAGGGCACCCATCTTGGGCAGCTTTCTGCTTTCCTGCCGAGCTGAACTAGGTGAGTTTATGTATAAAGGCAGTGAGCAGCCGTCCCATTCCTGTGTGCGAGGCTCTTGATCTCCAGCAGGAGTGCTGAAGAGATGGAGACAGAGCTGCAGGAAGAGCAGGCTAAACTTTTGCTTTGGAGATGCTGTGGAAGGGAATAGGAAGGATGTTTCTCCCTCTTGTTCTCATAGGGTTTTGGGTGGAGAAGGTGCCTGTGCAGGTGGAGAGGTGGTTAGTGTGGGATTTGTGTGAGGCATCTCTCTCCTGTAGGTCTCCCAGAGTTACCATGTTCTTTTCAAAATTTCGTATCTTCTATTTAATTGTTTCGATGCCTACCACGACTCGGAAAAACTGTGCCTTTTGCAACAGAACAATAGCAGTTTCCTACCAAAAAAAGGCTCCGAAATCCAATTCTCAGTTGAAGGGCACCCGTCTTGGGCAGCTTTCTGCTTTCCTGCTGAGCTGAACTAGGTCAGTTTATGTATAAACACAGTGAACGGCCATCCCGTTCCTGTGTGCAAGGCTCTTGATCTCCGGCAGAAGTGCTGAAGAGATGGAGATAGAGCTGCAGGAAGAGCAGGCTGAACGTTCCAAGATAAAAACCACCTGGATAAGGCAGCGCTGGGTCATGCTCGCAGCCAGATGTTGGAGAAGCAGGTTCTTGAAGTAAGAGCTATTGGCTGAGAAAGAGATTTGATGTTGCTTTTAGTGACGTTTGGTTGTATTTGGCCTCTAGACTAGTATACGAGGAGGAGGATTCGTTACCTGGGAAGCTGTGAGCATTTTGTTCTTCGTACCTTCGCCCCTAGACAGAAATAATCTGGGGGTTTGCGCTTCTCTAGCTGCCTCTTCATGTTCCTTCTCCTTCTCGTTGAGTGTTGGGGATGTTGTTCCTGATGTGGGACGTGGGGGTCTGAGGGAAGGCATTTCTCTCTCCTTATAGAAAAGATCCTCTCTGCCTGTGTAATCAAAAGAACCCATGACCTGAGAGCTGGATTCCCTACCTGGGTGCGGATCTTTCAGCGGAGAAGCCTGAAAGCGAGTTGGAAAAGCGGTTTGGTGTGGGAGGGAGAGCCGGGAGAAGGGGCAGGGAGGCTGAGGGGCGAAGGCTTGGCTCAGGCAAGCAGCAGGGAGGCATCGAGCTGGAATCTCACTCTCCTCAAATCCCTTTTCCTCGAAAAACAGCAGCTTCTCGGCGCTTCTCCCCATCAGCGATTGGCGTTGTAGGTGCTCCCCACACACAAGTGCCAGTGTTTATAAGGATCTCCCTCCTCCTCCTCCTCTCTCTGCCTTCTCCCATCGCCTTCCACCGCCTCCCCTTCTGCCTTAGCTCTGCCTTTTTTTTTTATTATTTTCCCCTTTCCGAAGCTTGAATGTTTTGCACTTTAAATAGCCAAGTTAATCTCAGAGCTCCACAGGGCCGTGTGGGCTCGACGGCCGTTTCAGCAATACACTCTCCCTCCCACGAGCGACGCACTCCCCGACCCCACAGGAACTCACACTGTCTCGGACGAGGCTGGAGCAAGGAGGGCTACGAACGTTCTCGCCTTTTGCGACAGCAGAACATCTCCTAAAGCCGAGGTGGGAGCACGGGACGGATGCCTGTGGGAAGAGGGATGTGGAAAAGCCAAGCGTAGACGACAACCAAGGCTGCCCCGATATTTCACGTCCATCCTCGAGCCTTCAGAAGCCCCCGAGGTATCTCCCAACAGTGACTTGTGCTTAGGAAAAGGCATCTTAAAGATGCTTTTGTCTTTGTTCTCTGTTTTTTTTCCACCCTGATGTCCTTCAAATGTGTTGTTCTTTCCCCATCACACAGTTTTTATTCTCTGCCTAAGAGCGAGCTCGGTTCGGCCGCACAACAGCACTCAACTTGAAACCTGTGTGATGTTTTCTCAGACCTTTAAGTTAGCAGAGGTTCTGAGGACCCAGGTCTTTTCTGGTGGAGAGGGGACGAGAAAAAGAAGCAGGGGGAAGCGTTCTTGAGTCGCTGTGTCCCACATCTCCATATTTAGTGATAAAACCAGGAGGTGAGCAGCACTTCTTCTAAGGACTTAGGTCTTTTCTGATGGAGAGGGGATGAGAAAAAGAAACAGGGGGAAGTGTTCTTGAGTCACCGTGTCCCAAATCTCCATATTTAGTGATAAAAGCAGGAGGTGAGCAGCACTTCTGGTCAGTGGGCAGGGTAACACCCCAAGGTCGGTCTGACCCAAGCAGGTGAGAAGGTTTTCCTGGGCCAGCAGCAGCTCTTTGCTGCCTCTGTTTTAAACACAGCCATAACAAATCCCTTTATTTCTCTTTCTCCTCTCGCTCTATCCTTCTCTTTCCAAGCTCAAGCTGATCCCCAAGGTCTTCCGCAAGGTGCTGTTGCTCTCGGCCGTGCTCTGCTCTCATCCTTAACCCACAACCGAGTTTCTTGCTTTTAACAAACTCTGGCCAAGTGGTTTATTTTTGCCCCGATGGATCCTTCCAGCCCAGAGTTTTGGGCAGGAGGAACCACCAAGGCGCATCCTTAGCTGGAACAAACCTGAAGGGATGTGGATACCCAAGTGTCCTGTAGACTCAGCCTTACAACTTGGCTTGGAAGAAACAACCACGTGTTTTCTGTTCTAAACGCGGAGTGGAAAACCGACCCTGAATGGGAGAGCGAGAAGCTTTGTGGGGTTTGGAGTTGTTGACTTCCCTGTACTTCACGTGGGCAGGAAGTGGGTTCTGTGCGTTTCATGTTTTAATAGTTGCGACTAATGTTTATAAAGAGCTTGTTATTTACGTTTTAAGCACTTTAAAAGAAAAATAAAAGTTGTTCAAGCTGTTCCTAGATACTTCTGATCTATTGACAACAGCGTCTGTGCTGACGGCGCTTGGACAGTGACTGACACTTTATCTGTTGATGTTCTAAAGTAGGATGACGGTGTCCAACTTTGCTGGCAGCTTTTCCAGCATCGTTAACGATCCCCGAGCACCCGATGGTTGGTGCTGCAGGGTTACCTGGAGCTTCTCTCTAAGAAACCTTGATCAGAGAATCACTTGGTTGGAAAAGACCTTTGAGATCATCAGGTCCAACTGTACCTGATCATGACTAAACCAGATCCCCGAGCAACCAATCAATCGAGCAATTCCAGGGATGGGGACTCCATCACCTCTCTGGGCATCCTCTGAGAACCCTCCCCATAGAGACACTATTCACTATGTCCAATCTGAACCTGCCCTGGTGCAGCTTGAGGACATTTCCTCTCATCCTATTGCCTGTCACTTGGGAGAAGAGACCAACACCCACCTCACTACAACCTCCTTTCAGGTCGTTGTAGATGGTGATAAGGTCTCTCCTCAGCCTCCTGTTCTCCAGGCTAAACAACCCCAGGTCATAGAATCATAGAATCATAGAATCACCAGGTTGGAAGAGACCCATCGGGTCATTGAGTCCAACCATTCCTATCAAACACTAAACCATGTCCCTCAGGACCTCATCCACCCGTCCCTTAAATACTTCCAGGGAAGGTGACTCAACCACCTCCCTGGGCAGTCTATTCCAATGCCCAATCACCCTTTCTGTGAACAAGAGCCACTGCTGGCTCCTGTTCAACCAACACCCCCAGGTCCTTCTCCTCCAGGCACCTTTCCAGTTGCTCTTCCCCAAGCCTGGAGCTGCATGGGGTTGTGTCTCAAGCGCAAGACCCGGCACTTGGCCTTGTTGACCCTCATCCCATTGGTCTCAGCTCATGGATCTGCTGTGTTCCAATCCCTCTGTAGAATGAGGGAGTTGTAGGATCCTCTTAGCTTCTCTGCATTTACCTTGGTTGATTCACTTTCTGTGGAGGTGTTTAAGGGACAGGTAGATGAGGTCCTGAGGGACATGGTTTAGTGTTTGATGGGAATGGTTGGACTCGATGATCCGATGGGTCTCTTCCAACCTGGTTGTTCTATGATTCTATGATTCTACCTTCCGGCTGCATTAGGTGCAGGAGCTGCCCGGGGGCATCCAACCTACCTGCTCCCCACTTGCTTTGCCCCTGCAGAGTGGGAGGATAACGGTTGCTTAGTGCATTCCTGAGGATTTTTTGGCAACTCAGCAGCTGAGCGGAGGCCAGAGGCCCCACCGCAGGGTGCTGAGGGGAGAAAGATGAGCTCGTGTTGCGTCGGAGACGCTGGGGAGCTCAGCCTCGGGTTTCTCGGGGAGGAAAAGGCTTGCTCCATCACGGCTGCTTCTTGGGGGAAGCAAGGGCACAAAGCTCTTGTGTTTCCCTGCTCGGTGCAGCAGAGCCTGCTTGACACACGACAGATCCCGGCCACGACCTTTGCCTCCGGTTCCTTCACCCTAATCCCACTCACCTGTTTCACCACTCAGCTATTTGCCCTCTCCAGATTTGCTTCTTTCTTCATTCATCCCTTTTTCCTTCAAAAAAACCCCCAAAAAACTTCTTTTAAGCCTCGGAAAATGACTTTGCGGCTCCAAGTGGAGAGTTTAGTTGACTCTAATCCTGATTTGTTTTTCCAGCCAGCTGGATCGCAGCCTTTCGCAGAGCTCAGCACCTGTCTGGGGGATCATGTTAGCCCCGAGAGCCTGGATGGGCTGACAGGGAAGCGTTCAGCAGGCCGCGTCATAGGATCAGGGCGCTGAGCCGTGACCCTCTGAAAAGCCACCCTGAGAAAAAGGTGTGGGGGTTCTCCTGGCTGCGGAGGTGATGGGATAGAGCACAGAGCAGCCACAGGCAGGTTGGATGCCTGGAATCCATTCAGTCAGGAAGAAAAGATGGATTTTCAGACCTCAGTCCTGCTAAAAGTGCCGTCTGTGATAATATTAATTAAATAGTGTTTGATAGGAATGGTTGGACTCGATGATCCGATGGGTCTCATCCAACCTGGTTGTTCTATGATTCTATGATTCAAAATATTAATTAAATCCAGCTGGAGGCCACTGACAAGTGGTGTCCCCAAGGCTCAGTGCTGGGTCCAGCCCTGGTCAATGTCTTCATCAATGACCTGGATGAAGGCATCAAGTGCTCCCTGAGCAAGTTTGCAGATGACACTAAGCTGGGTGGAAGCTGGATCTCCTGTAGGGTCAGAAGGCTCCAAAGGGATCTGAACAGGCTGGATCCATGGGCTGAGATCAATGGGATGAGGTTTAACACGGCCAAATGGCGGATCCTGCACTTGGGGCACAAGAACCCTGAGCAGCTCCAGACTAGGAGAAGTCTGGCTGGAAAGTGCCTGGAGGAGAAGGACCTGGGGAGGTTGGTTGACAGAGACTGAATGTGAGCCAGCAGTGTGCCCAGGTGGCCAAGAAGGCCAATGGCATCTTGGCTTGGATCAGACATGGTGTGGCCAGCAGGGCCAGGGAGGTTCTTCTCCCTCTGGACTCGGCCCTGGTGAGACCCAAACCTCGAATCCTGGGGTCATTTCTGGACCTCTCAGCACAAGAAGGATGTTGAGGCTCTGGAGCGAGTCCAGAGAAGAGCCACGAAACTGGTGAAGGGGCTGGAGAAGAAGAGGAGCATCTAAGAGAGCTGGGGGTGTTTATCCTGGAGAAGAGGAGGCTGAGGGGAGACCTCATTACTCTCTGCAACTCCCTGAGAGAAGGTTGTGGAGAGGAGGGAGCTGGGCTCTTCTCCCAAGGGACAGGGGACAGGACAAGAGGGAATGGCCTCAAGCTCCACCAGGGGAGGTTCAGGATGAGCTTTAGGAAAAAATATTTCACAGAAAGTGTCACTGGGCAGTGGCAGAGGCTGCCCAGGGAGGGAGTTGCGTCACCTTCCCTGGAGGGGTTTAAGGGACGGGTGAACGAGGCACTGAGGGACATGGGTTAGTGTTTGATGGGAATGGTTGGACTTGATGATCCAGTGGGTCTCTTCCAACCTGGTGATTCTATGATTCTATAATATCAGGTGTCTCTGCCTGCCTGGAAGCTACAGCCCAGGCTTGGGAGCGATGCAAATGTTTGCCATCCCTGCAGGAAGAATCGGCTGCGTTTGTTGTTGAGAGGCTGAGTTTTGCTGCCCGACACAAGTTTTGTTAAAATCTGGCTTTACAGATGGAAGCCGACAAGAACTGTTCCTGTGACTCCCTCTCCCAGGCAGCCGCCAGCCCAGCCCCTCACCTCCCTGTTGCGTTTTGGGGGCCAACTGAGACCCCCAAGCCCTTTTCCAATTCCAAAGGAGCTCGTTCAGCACTCGGGGGGCTCCTTCTTTCCTCCCAGAATGGGAAGAAAACATCAGTGTTGGCTTAACAATCGCTGCTCCAGGGAAGCAACTCCCCCTCTGCTTCTTCCCCAAACTGGGGAACTGCAACTTGTCAGTCGCAATGGATCTGGTTGGATTGATATCAGCCAAAGAATTGATATTCTTTCTGGGATTTAACCAAAAAAGTGATAGTCTTATGTCACTCCAAATGTGGTTTTTCGATAAACAGATTCTCTCCCCTCTGTTGTTACACAACAGTTAGTGAGTCAACATTAGGGATTGTATCAATTATCTGGCTCCGGTTGTAACGGGAGGGGAGGTGGGGGGGGGGGGATTCCCTTGTGCGGCGATGAAGGGATTTGGGTTATCAACCGTATTTGCTGGAGAGATTGTGCTGTGTTGGGAAGCAGAGGATGAAAGCTTTGGAAGAAGAAGAGTTGCTTTGTGAAGCATGAGTCACAGCAGAATGAGTTCATTTTCCTCTTTGAGGCAGCGCTAGACCCTGCCTGGAGGAAAGCAACCCTAGAATCATAGAATCATAGAACAACCAGGTTGGAAGAGACCCATCGGATCATCGAGTCCAACCATTCCTATCAAACACTAAACCAAGTCCCTCAGGACCTCGTCTACCTGTGCCTTAAACACCTCCATGAAAGGTGAATCAACCACCTCCCTGGGCAGCCTGTTCCAATGCCCAATCACCCTTTCTGTGAAAAGCTTCCTCCTAATCTCCAGCCTAAATCTCCCCTGGCAGAGCTTGAGGCCATTCCCTCTTGTCCTGTCCCCTGTGCCTTGGCAGAAGAGCCCAGCTCCCTCCTCTCCACAACCTCCTCTCAGGGACTTGCAGAGAGCAATGAGGTCTCCCCTCAGCCTCCCCTTCTCCAGGATAAACACCCCCAGCTCTCTCTGCCGCTCCTCATTTAGGGGTCAAAAGGTGGTTTGAGCCCTGTGGAACCTGATCCTGGTTGCACAACTGGGGCGTCAGGCAACAAACACTCCTTGCTCCACACAGCAGGTGGATTAAAGTAAAGCAAAGCTGCCCTTACACGCTTTGTTGGAGCAGATCTTTGTCATCTGTCCATTCCTGGGGAGGATCGTGTCTTCATGCTTGGACATGAGGTGGGGAAGGAGCAAAGAGGAACTTCTCCTGCTGGATCAGGCTGCTCCAAGCCCCATCCAACCTGGCTTTGAGCACCTCCAGGGATGGGGCAGCCACAACTTCCCTGGACAACCTGGGTCAGGGTCTCCCCATCTTCAAAGGAAAACTTTTCCTCCTAAGATCTCAGCTCAATCTCCCTTCTTGCAGCTTCAAACCATTCCCCCTCATCCTATCCCTGCACTCCCCAGATCAAGAGCCCTTCCCCAGCTTTCCTGGAGCCCCTTTCCCTACTGGAAGCTGCTCTAAGGTAACCCTGGAGCCTTCTCCAGGTGGAAGAACCTCAACTCTCTCAGGCTGCCATAATAACAAATAGAAAGGTGAAAGCCCCAAAGCATCTAAACAAACCCTCGAATCCCATCATTTCCTTGTGAACAAAAGTATATATTCTTCTTTCGATATTTGCTTAATGATTGCTATTGACCTTTAAAATTCTGAATTAAAAATAAAGCGTGAGAAACCTGTTTGGACACAGGCTTAAACATCTGCTTCCTTGACATTATGATTTGTGGAGATAAAGGCAGGGCTGGGTGGGACTAGGGGCAGAAGGGCATGTGCGAAGCCATCTCCGGAATCTTCTTCTCTAGATCAGTGGAATAAGAAGGGTTTGACCCTTCAAAATCCGGTGGAATTGTTTAGAGGATTAGGATCGATGCTCAGCGAAAGAGCAAAGGGTCAGCAAATAGAATTGGAGCTGAGGTTGAAGCAGGAAAGGCATTCGGGGCATCATAGTAGGACGGAGAAGGATTGACCCTTGAAGGAAGAATTAAACAATGTACCTGAAAAAGATTAAAAAAAAAAAACCTTATTATTTGCTCTACAGGAAAGCCGGGGAGGGACTTTTTCTCAGGGAGTGCAGGGATAGGATGAAGAGGAAAGGGTTTGTGCTGAAAGAGTGGATATTTGGGTTAGTTAATAGGAAGAAATGTTTTCAGGTTTGGATGAGGTCCTGAGGGACATGGTTTAGTGTTTGATAGGAATGGTTGGACTTGATTGAATTGGTTGGACTTGGGGTTGTTTATCCTGGAGAAGAGGAGGCTGAGAGGAGACATCATTACTCTCTCCAACTACCTGAAAGGAGGTTGTGGAGAGGAGGGAGCTGGGCTCTTCTCCCAAGGGACAGGGGACTAGATGAGAGGGAATGGCCTCAAGCTCCACCAGAGGAGATTTAGGTTGGAGATTAGGAGGAACTTTTTCACGCAGAGGGTCATTGGGCATTGGAATAGGCTGCCCAGGGAGGGGGTTGATTCACCTTCTCTGGAGGTGTTTAAGGCACAGGTAGATGAGGTCCTGAGGGACATGGTTTAGTGTTTGATGGGAATGGTTGGACTCGATGATCCGATGGGTCTCTTCCAACCTGGTTGTTCTATGATTCTTTTCCAATCTCAATGATTCCATGAGAGCATTGTTTGTATATATAAACTTTGACAGGTTCAACTGTAGAACACATTTTGTCTATTTTTATATATCTATATAGCTCTTCTGGGAGCGAATTGATGAGTCTGACAGGCTGATAGAGCAACTTAATGCTCTTGTGATCCCTTGAACACAAGAAATCAATGTGTTTATTCTTCTATTTGATCACAATATGGGGATAATTTTAATATACATGTGTGTATTTGAATCACTAGTGACAGCTGGATTCTAATTTTGACTGCACTGATGATATCCCTCGAATCCTGGGTTCAGTTTTGGGTCCCTCACTCCAAGAAGGACACTGAGGGGCTGGAGCATGTCCAGAGAAGGGAACAGAGCTGGGGAAGGGGCTGGAGAATAAGGATGATGAGAGGTGGCTGAGGGACCTGGGGTTGCTTAGCCTGGAGAAAAGGAGGCTGAGGGGAGACCTCACCACTGTCTACAACTACCTGAAAGAAGGTTGTAGCAAGGTAGAGGTTGATTTCTTCTCCTAGGTGATATGATGAGAAGAAATGGCTTCAAGTTACACCAGGGGAGGTGTTGATTCGATATTAGGAAAGATTTCTTCACAGAAAGGGTTTTCGTGCCCTGGTAGAGGCTGCCCAGGGAGGTAGTGGAGTCCCCATCACGGTAAGTCTTTAAACACTGAGTAAATGAGGTTCTCCGGGATCTGGTTTAGTAGTGGACGAGTGTGATTGGACTCTATCTCAAAGGTCTTTTCCAACCAAGTCATTCTATGATTCTATGATGATTCTCACTGCAAGCAGGAGAGGAAGGAAGTTTTAGGAGGGAGTTTTTCCTTCCTTTTCCTTCCTTTCCACTTTAGGAGGAAGTTTTTCACACAGAGGGTCATTGGGCATTGGAATAGGCTGCCCAGGGAGGTGGTTGAGTCACCTTCCCTGGAGGGGTTTAAGGGACAGGTAGATGAGGTGCTGAGGGACATGGGTTAATGTTTGATAAGAATGGTTGGACTCGATGACCTGATGGGTCTCTTCCAACCTGGTGATTCTATGATTCTGTGATTCAGTTGAGTTCATCATGGAGCTTTGATTCTGGAGTAAGAACTGGATTCGGAGTGAGATACTGGGGTTGCTGGTATTGGTGGGACAAGTTATGCAATTTACAATATAAAATTACCTTATTCCAAAATATTTTGATGGATTTATATTTAGGGAAGAAATAAATAATGGCAGGATGGGGGTTAATTTATATCATAATAGGCTGCCCAGGGAGGTGGTGGAGCCCCCATCCCTGGAGGGGTTTAAAAGGCAGATAGATGAGGTGCTGAGGGCTCTGGTTTAGTAGTGGACAAGTATGATTGGACTCGATGATCTCAAAGGTCTTTTCCAACCAAGCGATTTGATGATGCTGTGATGATTCCATATGTGGGAGCAGGGGTGACTCCTGGCTTCATCCCAACCTTTTGGGGTAACAACTTGGGTTGGGGCCCCTCACCACAAGAAGGATGTTGAGGCTCTGGAGCGAGTCCAGAGAAGAGCAACAAAGCTGGTGAAGGGGCTGGAGAACAGGCCCTATGAGGAGCGTCTGAGAGAGCTGGAGGTGTTTAGCCTGGAGAAGAGGAGGCTGAGAGGAGACCTCATTGCTCTCTACAACTACCTGAAAGGAGGTTGTAGAGAGGAGGGATCTGGGCTCTTCTCCCAAGTGACAGGGGACAGGACAAGAGGGAATGGCCTCAAGCTCCGCCAGGGGAGATTTAAGTTGGAGATTAGGAGGAAGTTTTTCACAGAAAGGGTCATTGGGCATTGGAATAGGCTGCCCAGGGAGGGAGTTGTATTCACCTTCCCTGGAGGTGTTTAAGGCACAGGTAGATGAGGTCCTGAGGGACATGGTTTAATGTTTGATAGGAATAGTTGGACTCGATGATCCGATGGGTCTCTTCCGACCTGGTTGTTCTATGAGTCTATGATTCTATGATAAAAGGGCTGCAATGGCAGCCTGTGTGCAGGAAGCCAGCCCAGGGCTCATCCCCTCACAGTCATTGCACACAGACTGTGACCACCTCATCCAGCACCCCACGACCTGCAGATCCCATGATCCACACTGTCCCCATATTTCAACTGCAAGGTCCTACACCTGGGTCATGGCAACCCCCTGTTTCAGTCCAACTGTGGGATGATGTGTTTAAGAGCAGCTCAGAGGAGAAGGACTTGGGGTGATGGGGGTTGAGAAGCTCAACATGAGCCAGCAACGTGAGCTCACAGCCCAGAAACCAACCATGTCCCGGGCTGCAACCAGAGCAGTGTGGCCAGCAGGGCGAGGGAGGGGATCCTGCCCCTCTGCTCCTCTCCTGTGAGAACTTATAATAGAATCATAGAATCATCAGGTTTGAAGAGACCTATGAGATCATCAAGTCAAACCATTCCTGTCAAATACTAAACCATGTCCCTCAGTGCCTCATCCACTCATCCCTTGAACCCCTTCAGGGAAGGGGACTCAACTACCTCCCTGAGCAGCCTCTGCCACTGCCCAATCACCCTTTCTGTGAAAAATTTTTCCTAATGTCAAGCCTGAACCCCCCCGGTGGAGCTTGAGGCCATTCCCTCTTGTCCTGTCCTCTGTCCCTTGGGAGAAGAGCCCAGCTCCCTCCTCTCCACAACCTCCTCTCAGGGACTTGCAGAGAGCAATGAGGTCTCCTCTCAGCCTCCTCTTCTCCAGGATAAACACCCCCAGCTCTCTCAGCTGCAATTCTTCTTCTCCAGCCCCTTCACCAGCTTCGTTGTTCTTCTCTGGACTCACTCCAGAGCCTCAACACCCTTCTTGTGCTGAGGGGTCGGGCACTCATCTGGAGTCCTGTGTCCAGTTCAGGAATCCAGGCTGAGTTGGGGTTCTTCAGCCTGGAGAAGGCTCCGAGGAGACCTTATAGTGACCTTCCAGTACCTGAAGGGGCTACAAGAAAGCTGAGGAGGGACTGTTCCCAAAGGCTTGTGGTGACAGGACAAGTGTCAATGGGGCATATTTAGACTGGACGCGAGGAGGAATTTCTTCATCATCAGGGTTTGTGAGGCACTGGAACGATTTTTCCAGGGAAGCGGTGGCTGCCCCATCCCTGGAGATGCTCAAGGCCAGGTTGGATGGGGTTTGGGAACCTGATCCAGAGGGAGATGTTGGAACTGCATGATCTTTTGAGTCCCTTCCAACCCAAACCCTACTATGACGCTACTATTTCCCGCCAAAGTCAATTTCACGCCTCGGACTACATTTCCCACAAGGCCCCGCGCCTCCCATTGCCCGGCAGGGCCGCCCCCATCCCTCTGGGACTACAACTCCCGTCGTGCCCCGCGGCAGCTGCGGTTGGCGCCGTCCAATCAGCGCGGGGGGCGCGACGAGGCGGGCCCCGTGCGGGGGGGGGGTGGGTGGGAGGGAGAGGGAAAGGGGTGTTTAAAGTGGCGCTTGCGGGGATGGAGGAGCCGGCGGATTATCCCCCGTTCCAGCTGGGGAAGCCACGCTTCGAGCAGGTACCGCGGGGGATGGAGGGGAGGAGGGAAGACAGGGAGAAGCTATAGGAGCTGCTCGCCCCCCCGAGTCGTGTCGCCCCCACCCCAATCTCGAGGCATAGGGAAAGCGACCCCCCCCCCCCTCCCTCCCCCCCACTTCAAGCCCCGCTCCTGCAGAGCCGCGCGCTGATTGGCTCGCGCCGCGGTCAGTCCGAGCCACCGCCCACCGGGGGCTGCGGGCGGTCGGGAGGCTGGGAGGTGGGTTCGAGTCCTGGAGTCGCGGGTTCGAGTCCCGGGGCCGGCAGGTTCGGGTCCCAGTCTCAATGAATGGTTTGAGTCCCAGGCTCAGTGGTTCGCGTCCGGGGCCCGTGGGTTCGAGTCCCAGGGGTCAATGGTTTGAGTCCTGGGGTCAATGGTTCGAGTCCCAGTCTCAAGAGTTCGCGTCCTGGGGTCAGCAGTGTGAATCCCAAGCTCAATGGTTCGAGTTCTGTGGTCAGTGGTTTGGGTCCCAGGGTCAGTGGTTTGAATCTCAGGCTCAATGGTTCAAGTCCTGCAGTCAATGGTTGGGGTCCCAGGCTTAATGGCTGGAGTCCTGGGGTCAACGGTTCACAGAATCACAGAACAACCAGGTTGGAAGGGACCCATCGGATCTTCTAGTCCAACCATTCCTATCAAACACTAAACCAAGTCCCTCAAGACCTCATCCACCCGTGCCTTAAACACCTCCAGGGAAGGTGAATCAACCACTTCCCTGGGCAGCCTATTCCAAGTCTCAGGACCATGGGTTCTAGTCCTGGGACCACAGGTTAGGGTCCCAATCTCAATGGTTTGAGTCCCAGGGCTGCAGGTTCAAGTCCCAGGCTCAATCGTCCAAGTGACTTACTCAAGGGTTTGCATCCCAGAGTCAATGATTCAGGTTCTTGTGCTGTGGGTTCAAATCCAGAGGTTGTGGGTTCGAGTCCCAGGAGCATAGATTTGCATCCCAGGCTCAGTGCTTTGAGTTCATGTCCCAGGCTCAATGCTTTGTGTCACGAGGTCATGAGTTTCAATCCCAGTCTCAATGGTTCGAGTCCCAGGTCTGTAGCTCTAGGTCCCAGCCTCAATGGTTTGGGTCCCAGCATTGCGGCTCCGGGTCTTGGGCTCAGTGGTTTGGGTCCTGGTTCTGTGGGCTCAGATCTCGAGGTTGTGGATTCAAGTCCTGAGTGCATGGATTTGTGTTGCGGGCTCAATGCTTCAAGTTCTCATCATGAGGTCATGGGTTTGAGTCCCAGTCTCAATGGTTCATGTCCCAGGGCTCCATGTCCCAGGCTCAGTGGTTTGAATTCGTGTCCCAGGCTCAATGGGCTCAATGATTTGGGTCCTGCTGTGGCACGTTCTAATCCTGAGGTCATGGATTCAAGTCCCGAGTGCACAGATTCAAGTCCAAAGCTCAATTGTTTGCATCACGAGGTCGATGGTCCAAGTCCCAGCCTCAATAGTTCATATCTCAGTGTTGTGGCTTCGGGTCCCAGGCTCAGTGGTTCAGGTCTTGGTGCTGTGGGCTCAGATTTGGAGTACGTGGGTTCATGTCCTGAGTGTATGGATTTGCGTTCTGGCCTCAATGCTTTAAGTTTGCATTGTGAAGTCATGTGTTTGAATCACAGTTTCAGTGGTTCGCGTCCCAGGGCCAAAGCTCTGAGTCCCAGGCTCAATGATTTGGGTCCTGCTGCAGCGCATTCGAATCCCAAGTGCACAGATTTGCATCCCAGGCTCAGTGGTCTGAGTTCCAGGCTCAATGATTCAAGTCCTGGGCTCAGTGATTCAGGTCCTGGGGTGATGGGTTTGAGTCCAGAGGTCATGGATTTGAGTCCTGAGTGCACAGATTCCTGTCCCAGGCTCAATGATTTGAGTCCTGGGGCTGCAGGTCCGACTCCCAGGTTCAATGACTCAAGTGACAAGTTCAGTAGTCCAAGTCACAAGATGAATAGCTCGAGTCCCAGCCTCAAGGGTTCAGGTCCCAGTGTTGCAGCTTCAGGTGCTGAGTTCAGTGTTTGGGTCCTGGTGGTGTGGGCGCAAATCTGGAGGTTGTTGTGGGTTTGAGTCCCAAGTGCATGGATTCATGTCCTGGGCTCAGTGCTTTGAGGTCACGACTCAGGCTCAATGCTTCAAGTTCTCGTCGTGAAGTCACGGGTTGAAATCCCAGGTTCACCAGTGCTCTGTACTCAGCAGTGGTGAGGCTGCTCCTTGAATCCTGGGGTCAGTTGTGGGCTCTTCACCACAAGAAGGATGTTGAGGCTCTGGAGCGAGTCCAGAGAAGAGCAATGAAGCTGGTGAAGGGGCTGGAGAACAGGCCTTATGAGGAATAGCTGAGAGAGCTGGGGGTGTTGAGGCTGGAGAAGAGGAGGCTAAGGGGAGACCTCATTGCTCTCCACAATTCCCTGAGAGGAGGTTAAGGAGAGGAAGGAGCTGGTCTCTTCTCCCAAGTGACAGGTGACAGGACGAAAGGGAATAGCCTCAAGCTCCGCCAGGGGAGATTTAGGCTGAACATTAGGAAAACATTTTTCACAGAAAGTGTCATTGGGCATCGGAATAGGCTGCCCAGGGAGGTGGTTGATTCACCTTCCCTGGAGGTGTTCAAGGGACGGGTGGATGAGGTGCTGAGGGACATGGTTTAGTGTTTGATGGGAATGGTTGGACTCGATGATCCGATGGGTCTCTTCCAACTTGGTTGTTCTATGATTCTATGATTCTAAGTCCCAGGTTCAATGATTCAGGTCCCGGGGCAGTGGGCTCGAATCCGAAGGTCATGGGTTTGAGTCCTGAATGCACAGATTCCAGTCCCAGGCTCAATGGTTCCAGTTCTGGGCTCAATGGATCCTGAGTGAACGGAATCCAAGGTTTCCATCCAGGCTTGGGAATGATGTGATTGAGAACAGTGGTAAGGAGAAGGGCTTGAGATGCTGGGGGATGAGGAGCTCAACACGAGCTGACAATTTGCACTAGCAACCCAGAAACCAACCGTGTCCTGGGCTGCAACAAAAGCAGTGTGACCAGCAGGGCAAGAGAGGGGATCCTGCCCCTCTGCCCCTCTCTGGTGAGACCTCATCTGGAGTCCTGTGTCCTGTTCTGGAATCCTCAACATAAGAAGGAGATGGGGCTGTTGGAACAGGGCAAGAGGAGACCATGGAGCAATGTGAAGCTGTGGGAGGTGTCTCTACCCACACAGGTTGGACTTGGATGGGCTTTCAGGTCTCTTCAAATCCAAACTATTCTATGATCCTATGATAAAACCTCCTTCTTCTGTTCTCAAACTGGATAAGACCCCTGTGGGGAGAAAGGAGCTGTTGTGATGACCAGATGAAGGGCAGGAGTCTCCTCATGAAGAGATATCCTCCCCTTCCACTAGTGATAGTCTACAAGGAGACTCTTAGAATCATAGAATGGCTGGAGTTGGAAGGGATCTTAAAGAACATCTAATTCCAATTCCCCTGGCATGGGCAGGGACCCTTCCCATGAGGTCAGGCTGCTCCAAACCCCATCCAACCTGGCCTTGAACACCTCCCGGGATGGAGAAGCCACCACTTCTCTGGGCAACCTCAGCCAAGGTCTCCCCATTTTCATGGGGAACCCACTCTTGAAGGGGGTAAATCTACATTCCTCTTCCCCTGCTGCCTTAGCCATGTTCAAAAGGTGCTCATGGAGACCTCAGAGTGACAGGTTCCCCATGGTAAGGAAGTGGTGACTTCTCCTGCCTGAGCCAAGGGCTGCTCAGGCTGGGGAGACGGAGCTTTTTAATAAGGAGAGGAGGAGGAGGAGGAGACGCTACTCCCTTCTAGACACCACAGATGATTTGAGGCACACTTGGCAGCGCGTCAGGCACAGAATCGGTGCGTTCTGTTCATTAAGGAGCGACTGTCACTTGTAGCAGCATTTAGAAAATGTTTCGAGGGGTATGGCAGGATGTTAATGGTTGCGTGTGCCTTCGAGCGGAGATGTCCTCTCTCCTCACTGCTGCTGTTGAGAGATGAGATGGGATTTGGGGTGAGGGTTGCTCACCCTTAGGACTTAGAGAAAGCTGGAGGGGCTCTCTGAGCATTGGAAATCCCTCTGGACTCAGCACTGGTGAGGC
The DNA here is from genome assembly GCA_033558105.1 of Coccyzus lansbergi. Lineage (NCBI taxonomy): Eukaryota > Metazoa > Chordata > Aves > Cuculiformes > Coccyzidae > Coccyzus > Coccyzus lansbergi. Next base: position 150,046 of record JAUMJK010000337.1, on the reverse strand, counting down.
CGCTCCTTGAATACTGTGTTCAGTTCTGGGCCCCTCACCACAGGAAGGATGTTGAGGCTCTGGAGCAAGTCCAGAGAAGAGCGACAAGGCTGGTGAAGGGGCTGGAGAACAGATTCTATGAGGAGCGGCTGAGAGAGCTGGGGGTGTTTATCCTGGAGAAGAGGAGGCTGAGAGGAGACCTCATTACTCTCTACAACTCCCTGAGAGGAGGTTGTAGAGAGGAGGGAGCTGGGCTCTTCTCCCAAGGGACAGGGGACAGGACGAGAGGGAATGGCCTCAAGCTGCACCAGGGGAGATTTAGGCTGGAGATTAGGAGGAGGTTTTTCACAGAAAGGGTGATTGGGCATTGGAACAGGCTGCCCTGGGAGGTGGTTGATTCCCCTTCCCTGGAGGTGTTTAAGGGACGGGTGGATGAGGTCTTGAGGGACTTGGTTTAGTGTTTGATAGGAATGGTTGGACTAGAAGATCCGATGGGTCCCTTCCAACCTGGTTGTTCTGTGATTCTGTGATATCATAGAATCATATCATAGAACAACCAGGTTGGAAGAGACCCATCGGATCATTGAGTCCAAACACAAACCATTCCCTTTGTCTTCTGTAGTGATTATATTCCCCTACTTGTAAGACATTCCGTGAAGCAGTGTGGAGGCCTGATGGAAGCTGTAGGATGGGTGACGGTGCTAGTGTCCTGCAGGCTCTCATCAGGCACTTTGCTGCTTTCTCCCACACTTCCCTGCTTTCTCCTGCTTCCAGGAGGAAGTTTTTCACAGAAAGGGTCATTGGGCATTGGAATAGGCTGCCCAGGGAGGTGGTTGATTCACCTTCCCTGGAGGTGTTTAAGGGACGGGAGGATGAGAAGCTGAGGGACATGGTTTAGTGTTTGATGGGAATGGTTGGACTCGATGATCCGATGGGTCTCTTCCAACCTGGTTGTTCTATGATTCTATGATCTGCTCACGTATGAAGTGCGTATGGGCCACCCAGTTTGGGATCTGGCCACGTTGTGCGGCCGCAGAGCAAGAGGCTTGAGCGTTGCTGGGGGTTATGGTGCTTGGTTGGATCCCGTGGTTGGCTCTGCCTGAGTTGGGAACACAGAATCATACTGGTTTGGATTGGAAGGGACTGTGACGATCATCCAGTTCCACCTCTCCTCACCTTTGGCACTGAGCAGAGACATCTTCAACCAGATCAGGCTGGTCACAGTCTGACCTTCAGCTGGTGGAGCTTGAGACCATTCCCTCTTGTCCTGTCCCCTGTCCCTTGGGAGAAGAGCCCAACTCCCTCCTCTCTACGACCTCCTTTCAGGTAGTTGTAGAGAGTAATGAGGTCTCCTCTCAGCCTCCTCTTCTCCAGGAGAAACACCCCCAGCTCTCTCAGCTGCTCCTCTTCTTCTCTAGCCCCTTCATCAGCTTCGTGGCTCTTCTCTGGACTCACTCCAGAGCCTCAACATCCTTCTTGTGCTGAGGGGCCCACAACTGAACACAGGATTCAAGGAGCAGCCTCACCAGTGCTGAATCCTGAGGAGGAAGAACCTCCCTGGCCCTGCTAGTCACACCGTATCTGATCTAAGCCAAGATGCCATTGACCTTCTTGGCCACCTGGGCCACTGTTGGCTCATGTTCAACCAACCCCCCCAGGTCCCTCTCCTCCAGGCAGCTTTCTAGCCAGACTTCTCCTAGTCTTTAGCACTGCACAGGGTTGTTGTGCCCCAAGTGCAAGACCCGACATTTGGCCTTGTTGACCCTCATCCCATTGGTCTCAGCCCATGGATCCAGCCTGTTCAGATCCCTCTGGAGCCTCCTGACCCTCCAGCAGATCCAGCTTCTACCCAGCTCAGTGTCATCTGCAAACTTCCTCAGGGAGCCCTCGATGCCTTCATCCAGGTCATTGATGAAGACATTGAGCAGGGCTGGACCCAGCACTGAGCCCTGGGGACACCACTTGTCACTGGCCTCCAGCTGGAGTTAATTCCATTTCCCACCACTCTCTGGACCCTCCAGCCAACCAGTTTTCCACCCATGATAGCAATCGCCTGTCCCGTCTCATGCTGACAGTTCCTGAAGCGGAATGCTGGGAGAAACTGTCTCAAAGGCTTTACTGGAGTCCAAGAGGACTATGATTGGCTTTCTCTTCTGCAAGCACACACCTCTTGGGCAGACAGTTAAGAAAATTTTATTTCCCCCATCTTAACATTGACATTCACTACCAAACATCATGCTTGAGTGCTGCAGGATGGTGCTGAAGATGAATCATAGAATCATAGAACAACCAGGTTGGAAGAGACCCATCGGATCATCGAGTCCAACCACTCCTATCAAACACTAAACCATGTCCCTCAGCACCTCATCCACCTGTGCCTTAAACACCTCCAGGGAAGGGGAATCAACCACCTCCCTGGGCAGCCTATTCCAATGCCCAATCACCCTCTGTGTGAAAAACTTCCTCCTAATGTCCAGCCTGACCCTCTCCTGGCGGAGCTTGAGGCCATTCCCTCTTGTCCTGTCCCCTGTCCCTTGGGAGAAGAGCCCAGCTCCCTCCTCTCCACAACCTCCTTTCAGGTAGTTGCTGAGAGTAATGAGGTCTCCTCTCAACCTCCTCTTCTCCAGGATAAACACCCCCAGCTCTCTCAGCCGCTCCTCATAGGTCCTGTTCTCCAGCCCCTTCACCAGCCTCGTTGCTCTTCTCTGGACTCACTCCAGAGCCTCAACATCCTTCAATGGATGATTATGAATGATTAGATGAGCCTGAGCGCTTGGAGCACCTTAAACCCCAAGGGATCCGCACGGCTTCAACCTTCCCATTCTTTCCTATCTTTGCATTTTCCCTACACCTCTCTGCCTTTCTCATTCTTTCTGTGTCCTGTTACTGGGATTTTTCGTGGTCCCCAGATCTCTGCTTCAGTGGTCAGGCTGACAAAGGATTCCTTATTTGTTTTGGAAGGGATTAGCCATGGGTGGTTGTTTAAATTCTGGACGTGGCCCCGTGGGATGACAGCATTTACTTTTCCAGCAGGATGCTGGCCGGGAGCAGGTCTGGGGCTGTTTTAGGGGAGATTTGACTCCAGCCGGGGCTGGGAGAGGTGTGCAGGGAGCTCAGCAACGCATCTTTGTCCCTTGGAGGGTTAAAAACAAGTTGTGTGTTAGGAACAAAAGGCTTGGAGAGCAGACTGGGCTCCCTGAGGGTTTGGTTCAGAGCAGACACTGAGGTTTCCTTCCAGAGCTCCCAGGAAGCCGAGTAGAATTTAGGACAGGAGGCTCCATCCCCAGCCCTGGCTCTGGGGGATGTGAAATTCCCCTTTTCCCATCGTTGCTTTTGCAGTTCACTTCATTTTCTTGCTCTTCAAGCAAGAGGCGTTTTGTCGAGTCACCTTTTTTATTTGTTTCGTTGGTGGAAGGAGCCTCTGCCTCCCCATGGAACTGGGTTATTTTTAGGTAAAAGAAGAAATGAGGACGTTAGGCTCCAACACGTGTGATGAGGACTGAATTTTCTGATGAGAACTTCTAATTCGTGACGTATGCTCTTTGCTTTTTTTCCACAGGGATTTGCTAAATGCTCCCTCTCCTACAACTGGAGTGTGAACTGGTGTTTTGATGGGAATGGTTGGACTCAATGATCCAGTGGGTCTCTTCCAACCTAGTGATTCTATGATTCTATGATTCCCAGTTCTCTGGGGTCTTTGATCAGGCTCTCTGGGTGGAATAAATGCATTTATAGATAGTAATCATAGAATGGTTTGCGTTGGAAGGGACCTCGAAGCCCATCCAGTTCCACTCACCTTCTCCCACGGGCAGGGACACCTCCCTCTGGACCAGGTTGCTCCAAGCCCCATCCAACCTGGCCTTGAACACCTCCAGTGTTGGGGCAGCCACAGCTTCTCTGGGCAACCTGGGCCAGGGCCTCCCCACCCTCATAGGAGAACATTTCTTCCTCAGATCTCATCTCACTTTCCCCTCTTTCAGCTTCAAACTGTTCCCCCTTGTCCTATCCCTTCACTCCCCGATCAAGAACTCCTCCCCAGCTCTCCTGGAATCCCTTTCAGTACCGGAAGATGCTCTAAGCACCTTCCTGAAACCTTCTTGGCACAGGTGGATGAGGTCCTGAGGGACTTGGTTTAGTGTTTGATAGGAATGGTTGGACTCCATGATCCGATGGGTCTCTTCCAACCTGGTTGTTCTATGATTCTATGATTCTTTTCTCCAAGTTAAAAGTCCTGGAGGATAAATCAATCCCGCTTCTTGGAGAAAGCCTTCAGAAAACCCCAAGAGTTTTTCATAACGCAGCTTTTCCATTTTTAGAGTGGAAAAGCTCTGCTTCCCTTATTAGGCTGCATCATTCTGGTTGTGTGTATGGGCAACCTAAAGACATGAATGTTGGCTGAAAGCATCTGGAGGAACGACCAGCAGCTCTCCAGGGTGGAATTACCTTTTTTATTCTTGTTTGTTTTGGTTTTTTTTTTTAACTTTTCATAGAATCATAGAACAACCAGGTTGGAAGAGACCCATCGGATATTCTAGTCCAACCATTCCTATCAAACACTAAACCAAGTCCCTTAAGACCTCATCCACCTGTGCCTTAAACACCTCCAGGGAAGGGGAATCAACCACCTCCCTGGGCAGCCTATTCCAATGCCCAATCAGCCTTTCCATGAAAAACTTTCTCCTAATCTCCAGCCTAAATCTCCCCTGGTGGAGCTTGAGGCCATTCCCTCTCCTCCTGTCCCCTGTCCCTTGGGAGAAGAGCCCAGCTCCCTCTTCTCCACAACCTCCTTTCAGGTAGCTGGAGAGAGTAATGAGGTCTCCTCTCAGCCTCCTCTTCTCCAGGTTAAACAACCCCAGCTCTCTCAGATGTTCCTCATAAGGCCTGTTCTCCAGCCCCTTCATCAGCTTCATTGCTCTTCTCTGGACTCACTCCAGAGCCTCAACATCCTTCTTGTGCTGAGGGGCCCACAACTGAACACAGGATTCAAGGAGCGGCATCACCAGGGCTGAGTCCAGAGGGAGAAGAACCTCCCTGGCCCTGCTGGTCACACCATTTCTGATGCAAGCCAGGATGCCATTGGCCTTCTTGGCCACCTGGGCCACTGCTGGCTCATGTTCAGTCACTGTCGACCAACCCCCCCAGGTCCCTCTCCTCCTGGCAGTTTTCCAGCCAGGCTTCTCCCAGTCTGTAGCTCTGCATAGGGTTGTTGTGCCCCAAGTGCAGGACCCGGCATTTGGCCTTGTTAAACCTCATGCCATTGGACCCTGCCCAGCAGTCCAGCCTGTTTAGGTCCCTTTGCAGAACCTCCCGACCCTCCAGCAGATCCACACTTCCACACAGCTCAGTGTCATCTGCAAACTTGCTAAGGGACTTCTACTCTGGACCTTACTGAATTGTTCACCAGGAGCCTGGGTGAGGGCTGTTGTCCTGACCTGCTCGAATGTTTCTCTTCTGACCACAGAACGAACAGGTTCGGGCAACGCCAGCACCTGTAAATGAATCCCTCATTAAAGGTTTAGGCACTATTATCTCCTTGATTAGACGTTTGCCGTGCGGAGTGAATGTCCGTGCTGGCACGGGATGAGAGTGGAGGAGGGAACGTGGGAACAGGGTGAGTTTGAGCTGCTGAAATGTGTCCTGAGCTGAGGTTGAGCAAGGCAAGGATCAGGGTAAGAGACCTGAGCCAACCAAACAATGACCCTGGACTACGGGAACGGTGTCCCAAGGTCATCTGCAGCTTTCAAATTCTCATCTGTACTTCTAAAAGAGCAGTTGTATTCTGCATATTTGAATTTAGGGTCTCATTCCTCTGTCCTAGTGCCTTGTGCTGCCGTTTACACCTTTGTCAAGTGGGTCCAAGGTACTGATGTTCTATTTAGAATCATAAAATCACAGTATCACCCTGTTCAATGTCTTCATCAACGACCTGGATGAGGGCATTGAGGGTACCCTTAGCAAGTTTGCAGATGACACTGAGCTGTGTGGAAGTGTGGATCTGCTGGAGGGTAGGGAGGCTCTGCAAAGGGACCTAAACAGGCTGGACCGCTGGGCAGTGTCCAGCGGCATGAGGTTTAACATGGCCAAATGCCGCATCCTGCACTTGGGGCACAACAACCCTATGCAGAGCTACAGACTGGGAGAAGTCTGTCTAGAAAACTGCCAGGAGGAGAGGGATCTGGGGGTGTTGGTCGACAGTGACTGACCATGAGCCAGCAGTGTGCCCAGGTGGCCAAGAAGGCCAATGGCATCCTGGCTTGGATCAGAAATGGTGTGACCAGCAGGTCCAGGGAGGTTATTCTCCCTCTGGACTCAGCACTGGTGAGGCCGCTCCTTGAATCCTGTGTTCAGTTGTGGGCCCCTCAGCACAAGAAGGATGTTGAGGCTCTGGAGCAAGTCCAGAGAAGAGCAATGAAGCTGGTGAAGGGTCTGGAGAACAGGCCTTATGAGGAGCGTCTGAGAGAGCTGGGGGTGTTTATCCTGGAGAAGAGGAGGCTGAGAGGAGACCTCATTACTCTCTACAACTACCTGAAAGGAGGTTGTAGAGAGGAGGGAGCTGGGCTCTTGTCCCAAGGGACAGGGGACAGGACAAGAGGGAATGGCCTCAAGCTCCACCAGGGGAGATTTAGACTGGAGAGTAGGAGGAAGTTTTTCACACAGAGGGTCATTGGGCATTGGAATAGGCTGCCCAGGGAGGTGGTTGATTCCCCTTCCTGGGAGGTGTTTAAGGGACAGGTGGATGAGGTCCTGAGGGACATTGTTTAGTGTTTGATGGGAATGGTTAGACTTGATGATCTGGTGGGTCTCTTCCAACCTGGTGATTCTATGATTCTATGATTCTATGATTTTATGATTTGATTCTATGAATCTTTAAGGTTGGAAAAGACCTCGAAACTCATCCAGTCCAGTCATCAGCCCAAACCCTCTGTGCTTATGAAAACCATGTCCCAAATCGCCACCTCTACACATTCTTTGAACACCTCCAGGGGTGGGGACTCCACCACAGCCTCATGCAGTGCTTCAGGACTCTTTCAGGAATGAAAGTTTTCCTAATATCCAATCTAAACCTCCTCGAGGCCATTTCCTCTCATCCTATTGCTTGTTACTTGGGAAAAGAGATAGAAGAGCAAAGTCCTCATCTTCTCCTTTCAGGCTTCCTATGAGATATTGCTACTGAAGAACCTCGATTGCTTTTCAGTTGCTACTTCGAGGTGTTTAAGGGACAGGTAGACGAAGTCCTGAGGGACATGGTTTAGTGTTTGATAGGAATGGTTGGACTCAATGATCCGATGGGTCTCTTCCAACCTAGTGATTCTATGATTCTATGATTCCTTTTTCTGAGTCCAAGACCAGGTTGGATGAGGCTTTGAGCCACTTCATCCAGTGGGAGGTGTCCCAGCCCATGGTAGAGAGGTTGGAACTGGATGGACTTTAAGGTCCCTTCCAACTCAAACGTTCTATGAATCTATGAAACAAACCATTTCTCCGCAGCAGGCGAAAGGCAATTCGTAATTGAACATGTTTTGTTTTCTTTCCTGTCTTCCAGACTTCATTTTACGGCAGATTCAGGCACTTCTTGGACATCATCGATCCGCGCACTCTCTTTGTGACGGAGGTAATGTATCTAGGCTTTGTTTTCTCAAAGTACTGTTTATTAGACAGGCTTGGATTAAAAACAATTTCTTCTGTGAACAGCAGCAGTAAATGAAGCCAGGTTTCCAGTGGGTTTGTGTCTCACAGTTGATCGATTGCTCGGCTGAGCTCAGTTAAAGCCGGAGCACGAACTCGCTTTGTATTAGACATCAGTGAATCCCCACCTGCCGATCTCCCATCTCCCTCTGGTAACTGGGGAGACCCTGAACCGGTTTCAGTCAAACTCGCCAGTGATGTGGTCTTCTCAGAAGGGAAATTCCTCCAAGTTTACGTGGAATAAAAGGCAGTTGAGTAGATGGGAAAGCAAGTTCTCATGGTGGAATGAGCTGATTGGGTTTCACTGTGGTTTTTCAGTGACTGCTCTCCCGAAGACCTTTTCTAGGCAAAGTATTAGTGCTTGTCCTTAGTCGTTATCCTGTTTGTATCCAGCTTCTGGCTTTCTGGCCCATTAAGTTCCATTTGTAGGTACTGATGGACGAAAAGCTGGAAGGAGGTTATGGAGAGGAGGGAGCTGGGCTCTTCTCCCAAGTGACAGGGGACAGGATGAGAGGGAATGGCCTCAAGCTCTACCAGGGGAGGCTCAGGCTGGACATTAGGAAAACATTTTTCACAGAAAGGGTCATTGTTCCGTGTCAGAGGCTGCCCAGGGAGGGGGTTGAGTCACAAGCAGGACATGGAGCTGTTACAGGAAGACCGGAGGAGGCCACAAAGATCATCCAAGGGCTGGAGCAGCTCCCATACAAGACAGGCTGAGAGAGTTGGGGTTGTTCAACCTGTAGAAGAGAAGGCTCTAGGGAGACCTTAGAGCAGCTTCCAGTAATTAAAGGGACTCCAGGAAAGTTGTGGAGCTCATAGAATCATAGAATCATAGAACATCCAGGTTGGAAGGGACCCATCGGATCATCGAGTCCAATCATTCCTATCAAACACTAAACCATGTCCCTCAGGACCTCATCTACCTGTGCCTTAAACACCACCAGGGAAGGTGAATCAACCACCTCCCCGGGCAGCCTATTCCAATGACCAATTACCCTTTTCGGGAAAAACTTCCTCCTAATCTCCAGCCTAAATCTCCCCTGGTGGAGCTTGAGACCATTCCCTCTTGTCCTGTCCCCTGTCACTTGGGAGAAGAGCCCAGCTCCCTCCTCTCTACAACCTCCTTTCAGGTAGTTGTAGAGAGTAATGAGGTCTCCTCTCAGCCTCCTCTTCTCCAGGCTTAACACCCCCAGCTCTCTCAGCCACTTCTCATAGGGCCTGTTCTCCAGCCCCTTCACCAGCTTCATGGCTAAAACCAAAAACTCTTTGGTTTCCTTTGATAATTTAGGTGGCAAATTAAAGCCTAGAAAGGGTCTGATGAGAAAGCAGCCGTTTACGGAGAGCTCCTTCCCGCTGACAGATGGTTGCATCTTTCAGACCCAGGGTTCTCGGGGAACAAATAAATCGCTGTTTGTCTTGGAGGAGCTCTCTAGCAAATGGAAAATAAGTCAGTGAATGAGTCTTTAATGAGAATGAAGGTTAACCCCATGGAAAATGCTGGGAAATGTAATAATATATTTTTTTTTCCTACATCCTTTTTTTAATTGCCGGGTGTTACATCATTGCGTCCTACTGGTGGCCGTGTTTGGAGGAAGGATGAAGTGATGCCTCTGAGTGGGGGAAACCAAGCACAGTAATATTGAGTGTAATCACTCGCAAGGATGGATCTCTCTCACTAATTTGGGTTTTTTTTTTCAGTAAAGCAAATTCATAGAATCATGGAATGGTTTGGTTGGAAGGGACCTTAAAGCTCATCCAGTCCCAAACCTGCTGTCACGGGCAGGGACACCTCCCACTGGGTCTAGTTGCTCCAAGGCCCATCTAACTTGGCCTTGGACACCTCCAGGGATGGGGCAGCCACCGCTTCTCTGGGCAACCTGGGCCAGGGCCTCCTCACCCTCACAGGAGAACATTTCTTCCTAAGATCTCATCTCAGTCTCCTCTCTTGCAGCTGAAAACCAATTCCCTCTCATCCTGTCCCTGAACTTCCTTGTCAAGAGCCCCTCCCCAGCTTTCCTGCAGCCCCTTTGAGTACTGGAAGCTGCTCTAAGGTCTCCCTGGAGCCTTTTCTTCTCTAGGCTGAACAACTTCCCCAACTCTCTTAGCCTGGCCTCAGAGCAGAGGTACTTCAACCCTTGTATCATCTCCATGACCTCCTCTGGACTTGTTCCACCACTTTCATCTCCTTCTTATGTTGAGGATTCTAGAACTGGACACAGAACTCCGGGTGGGGTCTCACCAGAGCAGAGGGGGAGAATCCCCTCTTTACCCTGCTGGCCACACTGCTCTGGAGGCAGCCCAGGACACGGTTGGATTTCTGAAATAAGAGTGCACGTTGCCAGCTCATGTTGAGTTCCTCATCCTAGACTAATGGTTGGACTCAATGATCCGGTCGATCTCTTCCAACCTTATGATTCTATGATTCAGTAGAATCCAAGCATGGTCTGGGTTGGAAGGGACCATTAAGGTCATCCAGTCCAACATCCCTGCAGGAGCAGGAACATCTTCAACTGGACATGGTTTAATGTTTGATAGGAATGGTTGGACTCGATGATCTGATGGGTCTCTTCCAACCTGGTTGTTCTATGATTCTATGAACCAACTCAGGTTGCTCAGAGCCCCATCCCACCTCACCTTGAATGTTTCCAGGGATAGGGCATCTGCCACCTCTGTGGGCAACCTGGGCTAGTGCCTCACCACCTTCAGCATTAAAAGTTTCTTCCAAATAGTCCGGCCAACTCTCTCCTCCTTTAATTTAAACCCATTCCCCCTTGTCATATCACTACAGGTCTTGCTGAAAAGCTTTTTCCTATCTTTCTTATTAGCCTCCTTTAAGTACTGAAAGGCTGCAATAAGGTCTCCTCAGAGTTTTCTTTTTCCCAACTGAACAATCCCAATTATCTGTATCCAACCTCCCTACCAGTTCTTCTCGCTTTCAGAGTGTATTTGATATTGAAACAAGGTCCCCGACCTCGTGTCAATATTGCACATCACCTCTAAAGAGGAGGTTTTCTCCCATGCTAATTCCTATCATTACTGCCTTTCTAATGAAATCATCCCTTCTTTTTGGCAGCTGCAAATTTGCAAACTTTTCCAAGAGGCAGGAAACGTGTCGTTTCAGAGGTCGAGCCCAGCGAGTCCTGTCGTCGCGACTGTGAGAAACCCCTCAGTGGGTGTAATGCCTGTTTTCAAAATGTGTGAGGTTAAAATGATTGGAATAATACTTTTAATTGCACTGTAATTAAGGTCCATCGGGAGAAGCAGTGGGGACCAGCAGATATTTTCATAAGGTGAACTTATCCCTTCTGACAGGAGTCTGGACCGACTGTTAACGCTCTGCAGGGAGCTCTTGTGGAGAAAGCTGTGGCTCTGATAATAACGTGAAATAAGAAATAAACCGAGCGCAGAGAGACAGAGAGAGAGAGGACTTCTCTGCTTTTGCTTTATCTCATTGTTCGAAGCATAAATCTACAGAGCGCTGAGCATCTTGCATTCCCATATTTGGGTTTAAAATGGAAGCGGGATTAGATGTATGTTATTTATATGAACGATACCTTCTTACTCAGCAGATTGACTGTCTGTGTTTATTCAGTGTCACATCTGCTGGCTCTACTTGAACAAAAAGTTTCTGGCTCCTGTTGTCTGTCGCTGTGGATCCAATACAATAGGGCCAGCTGGAGTCAAGTCTGCCGTATGGATCATCTGTGGAGCAGGGAGACGGAAGCGGAAGCCGTTGAGATGCTGATGGCACAGAACAGCTGGATTTGGGGTGCGAGAGGTCCTGGCTTCATAACCCAAATCATAGAATCATAGAACAACCAGGTTGGAAGAGACCCATCGGATCACCGAATCCAACCACTCCTATCAAACACTAAACCATGTCCCTCAGGACCTCATCTACCCCTCCCTTAAACACCTCCAGGGAAGGTGAATCAACCACCTCCCTGGGCAGCCTATTCCAATGACCCTCTGTGTGAAAAACTTCCTCCTAATCCTCCTAAATCCTCCTAAAAATGAGCTCCCCATACTTGGCATGGGGGTGCGAGAGGTTCTGGGTTCATCTCCTTGTGGGGCCACACCTTAAATCCTAGGTTCAGTTTTGTGTCCCTCACTCCAAGAAGGACATTGAGGGGCTGGAGCAAGTCCAGAGAAGGGAATGGAGCTGGGGAAGGGGCTGGAGAACCAGGGTTATGAGAAGCAGCTGAGAGACTTGGGGTTGTTGAACCTGGAGAAAAGGAGGCTGAGGGGAGACCTCATCACTGTCTACAACTGCCTGAAAGGAGGTTGTAGTGAGGTGGGTGTTGGTCTCTTCTCCCAAGTGACAGGTGATGGGATGAGAGGAAATGGCCTCAAGTTGCACCAGGGCAGGTTCAGATTGGACATTAGAAAAACTACTTCACCTAAAGTGTTCTCAGGTCCTGGCAGAGGCTGCCCAGGGAGGTGGTGGAGTCCCCATCCCTGGAGGGGTTTAACAGCCGTGTAGCTCAGGTGCTAAAGGATATGTTAAGATAGCTATGGTTGGACTCGTTGATCTCAAAGGTCTTTTCATAGAATCATAGAATCACCAGGTTGGAAGAGACCCTCCGGATCACCGAGTCCAACCATTCCTATCAAACACGAAACCATGTCCCTCAGGACCTCATCTACCTGTGCCTTAAACACCTCCAGGGAAGGTGATTCTATGATTTCCAAATTTGTGGTGCTGTTGGCCGGAAGACTTTTGGTTTGCATCACGTGCCCATAACCCATTGTTGTTCTGAACCTGAAAGCAGTGAAACTCGCAGGTGTCATTGTTGGGCTCATGCAGCCTCAAAACGAAGACACTTGGAGCAGAGTGAGACGCAACCTGTCCCAGCACAACCTGTCCCATCACTAAGCTTTCTCTTAAAAGCCTCGAATGCAAAACTTGACTCCGTTTTTGTTGATTCTGTAACAGGAGTGTTGTAGTGCTGCTGGCATAATGACTGTTATTACGGTCTGTATGTGCACATATGGGTTTCTGGAGGCAGCTCCGAGCCATGTGTAGGCTTCAGTTGAGATCCAAGAGAAGACAAGGCACAGATCTTTGAGGCAGAAACATGGTGCCCTTGAGCAAGAAGGACAAGGTGAAAAATCTACGCGAGGGCTTACGTGCTGGCAGGAGGATAGATAGAATCCTGGAATGGTTTGAGTTGGATAGGACCTCAAAACCCATCCAGTTCTATCCCCCTGCCAGGGGCATGATCACCTCCCACTAGACCAGGCTGCTCAAAACCTCTTCTAACCTGGCCCTGAGCACCTCCAGGGATGGGGCAGCCACCACTTTCCTGGGCAATCTGGACCAGGGCCTCCCCACCCTCACAGGAAAACATTTCTTCCTCAGATCTCATCTCAATCTCCCCTCTTGCAACTTCAAACCATTCACCCTCATCCTATCCCTGCACTCACTGACCAAGAGCCCCTCCCCAGCTTTCCTGGAACCCCTTTCAGTGCCGAAAGCTGCTGTAAGGTCTCCCCACAGCCTTGTCTTCTCCAGGCTGAACAACCCCAGCTTTCTCAGCCTGGCCTCATGGGAGGTGCTCCAGCTCTTGGATCATCAGATCCATGTCCTTCCTGTGCTGAGGATTCCAGAACTGAAGAAGGACTCCAGGTGAGGTCTCATGGGGACAGAGTAGAGGAGAGAATCGCCTCCCTCACCCTGCTGGCCACACTTCTTTTGGTGCAGTACGCGTGTGCAGTTGTCTCTTGGACCCTGTACAGTTGTCCTCTTCCCTACCAGGTGGTTTTTGAAGGGTCTCAGGCACCAATAAAGGGTTCCTGAAGGTGACCATGAGCTCAGTGTGATGTGGGCTACTGTCCTGCTGACATCTCTGGCTTTGTTCTTTGTCAGTCTTTCCTTGGATTGCCAAACAAAGCCCTGATCGTTCAGCGTCTCTTTCTACGAAGACTGAAATGTTCTGCTGATGTACTTGAGGCAATGACCTTGTGAGTCAATGGCGCCTTGAGTCTGGCAGAACCGGTTACATTAACTCTTTGCACTAAAAACTAGGGGTTAAAGCTAAGTTTGTTCAACCAAACTGAGTCAGGTACTGGGTTTTGGCCATGCAGCCAGCGGACGTGGCTTGTGACATAAAGCTGAGCATCCTTCCTCTCCAAAAGATGTCATTGGACTTGATGATCTTAGAGGTCTTTACCAACCTTAATGACCCTATGCAGAGCTACAGACTGGGAGAAGTCTGGCTGGAAAACTGCCAGGAGGAGAGGGACCTGGGGGTGTTGGTCGACAGCCGACTGACCATGAGCCAGCAGTGTGCCCAGGTGGCCAAGAAGGCCAATAGCATCCTGGCTTGGATCAGAAATGGTGTGACCAGCAGGTCCAGGGAGGTGATTCTCCCTCTGGACTCAGCACTGGTGAGGCCGCTCCTTGAATCCTGGAGTCAGTTGTGGGCCCCTCAGCACAAGAAGGATGTTGAGGCTCTGGAGCAAGTCCAGAGAAGAGCAATGAAGCTGGTGAAGGGGCTGGAGAACAGACCCTGTGAGGAGCGTCTGAGAGAGCTGGGGTTGTTTATCCTGGAGAAGAGGAGACTGAGAGGAGACCTCATTGCTCTCTCCAACTCCCTGAAAGGAGGTTGTAGAGAGGAGGGAGCTGGGCTCTTCTCCCAAGGGACAGGGGACAGGACAAGAGGGAATGGCCTCAAGCTCCATCAGGGGAGATTTAGGCTGGAGATTAGGAGGAAGTTTTTCACGGAAAGGGTCATTGGGCATTGGAATAGGCTGCCCAGGGAGGTGGTTGATTCCCCTTCCCTGGAGGTGTTTAAGGCACGGGTAGATGAGGTCCTGAGGGACATGGTTTAGTGTTTGATAGGAATGGTTGGACTCAATGATCCAATGGGTCTCTTCCAACCTGGTTGTTCTATGAGTCTATGATTCTATGACTCTATGGCATTAGATTCTATGGCACTGGCAGGGGCTGCCCAGGGAGATGGTTGTGCCACCATCCTTGGAGGTGTTTAAAAAGCCAGGTAGATGATGTGCTCAGGGATCCTGACCCATGATAACTCCCAAAGTGTGGCTGGGAATCACTTGGCAGAGAGCTGGATGGCCTGAGTCAGAGATCAAGCTGGTGCAGCTCATGTCCAGGCTACCATTTGTTTAATAGCACATCCATAACCAGAAAACCAGGGTCACCATAGATCAGTGGTAGCACATCTCATGCTTCTTATGGACTTAGTGAACTAGACTGTGGTTCAAAGCTTGATGTTTTCCAACAATGACAACAACTGAGTCTTTTCCAAAGACTTCTTGGTGCCTGGAAGTGTTTCCCAGGTTGTCGTGGCTCAGGCTGCTGTGGTGGAGCACCAAACGTGGAGCACCAAGCGTTGAACACCAAGTGTGGAGCTTGTGTTTCTAAATTCCTCAGTGTGGCAGATCATTTGTGAGGCTGCAGCTTGAATCCTGGGTTCAGTTTCGAGCCCCTCACTCCAAGAAGGACATTGAGGGGCTGGAGTATGTCCAGAGCAGGGAATGGAGCTGATGAAGGGGCTGGAGAGCAAGGGTTATGAGAGGTGGCTGAGGGACCTGGGGTTGTTTACTCTAGAGAAAAGGAGGCTGAGGGAAGATCTCATCACTATCTACAAGTGTCTCCAAGGAGGTTGGAGTGTGGTGGGTGTTGGTCTCTTCTCCCAACTGGCAGGTGGTAGGACAAGAGGAACTGGCCTCAAGTTCCACCAGGACGGTTTTAGATTGGACATCAAGAAACGTTTCTTCATGGAAAGGGTTCTGAGGCCCTGGCAGAGGCTGCCCAGGGAGGTAGTGGAGTCCCCATCCCTGGAAGGGTTTAACAGATGTGTAGACGAGGAATCTGGTTTAGTAGTGGACAGATATGGTTGGACTCGATCTCAAAGGTCTTTCCCACCTCAGCAATTTTATGATTCTCTGATCTCTGGCACCACTTCTGGGCTTAGGGCTTGTGAGAACATCCTCCGGGTGCAGATGGTCTGTCTCACACCCTATTGTGAGAGCTGAGGCCCCATCATCCACCGCTAGAAGTGCTCTGCTTTTTATTGAGAAAAGGGAGTATGAAAGAAACGTTATGGTAAAACCTGTGGTCACCTTTTTTTTATCTTAAGTGATAAAAACTCAAGCACCACTTCTTCCTACAGGCAGCAGAAGAGAAATCGCGCGACAATAAATATTTAAACAGCAGCACAACCTTATGGAGAGACCTTTTTTACCTGTTAAAATAGAAATGAAGTGTAATCATAGGGTGATTGGGCACTGAACTGGGAGGGGGTTGAGTCACCTTCCCTGGAGGGGTTTAAGGGGCAGTGGACAGAGTGCTGAGGGACATGGATTAGTGTTTGATGGGAATGGTTGGGCTGGATGATCCTGTGGGTCTCTTCCAACCTGGTGATTCTATGATTCTATGATCATCAACCATCACAGTGATGCTCTCTCCTGCTAAGAGCCAGGGAGTGGTCATGATTGGTATTTGGAGCTGCTGCACTTTATGAAGTTGTTTCCTATTTTCTGGAGGTTCTGCTGAAAAGAATCAAAGGTTCATTTGGTTGTAAAAGACCTTTAAGATCATCAAGTCCCACCGTAACTGTCCACTATGGAACCACATCCCCGAGCACCTCATTTACCCATCTTTTCAACCCCTCCAGGGATGGGGACTCCACCACCTCCCTGGGCAGCTCCCACCAGTACCTAAGAACCCTTTCCATGAAAAAGTTCCTGTCACCTGTCACATGGGAGAGGAGACCGACACCCACCTTGCTACAACCTCCTTTCAGGCAGTTGTAGACAGTGATGAGGTCTCCTCTCAGCCTCCTTTTCTCCAGGCTAAGCAACCCCAGGTCCCTCAGCCACCTCTCATAACCCTTGTTCTCCAGACCTTTCCCCAGCCCCTTCCCGTCTCTGAACAGACTCCAGCCCCATAATGTTTTTCTTGGAGTGAGGGGCCCAAAACTGAACCCGGGATTCCAGGTGCAGCCTCACCAGAGCCAAGTCTAGGGCCCTGATCCCTTCCCTGCTCCTGCTGGTCACCCTGTGTCTGATCCAGGCCAAGATGCCATTGGCCTTCTTGGCCACCTGGGCCACTGGTGGCTCATGTTCAGCTACTGCCAACCAACATCCCCAGATCCTTCTCCTCCAGGTAGCTTTCCAGATACTCTTCTCCAAGCCTGGAGCTCTCCACAGGGTTGTTGTGTCCTAAGTGTAGGACTTGGCACTTGGCCTTGTTGAAGACTTTCACGAAGGGGCAAATCCAGCCGTGTCCTTTCACCAATGAAATTTAGAGGCTGCGGGTTGTTCTCTAGGGCCATCTCAACCCCTCCCAGCCCTGGGAAAGGCGTCTTAACGTTTTGTTGGCTTTGAGTCTTGCTCTTGTCTACCTCAGGCCCCATCAGCAGCGTCGCTCTAGGACTGTTTGAGAAAGTTCTCCTCTCTCCTGACGGAGCCGAAAGAGGAAATTCACGGAGACGGCAATTTTAAAAGCGAACCCAGGCTTTTTTGTTTGCTGTTTGTTCCCCTTCTAAACAAGATGGGCTCTGGCCAGGGTTGTTATAGTAACTACGAAGATTTCCTCAAGAGGAGGATTAAAAAATAGAACACAGACCCATTCATCTCTTCCTTCCAGTTTTTCATTCAGAGTTACATGCTGTTCCGTGGAGATAATTTGCAAGACACACAGGGTAGGTAATTTCAGCGACAAAAACACATACCAATAATGAGCACAAATGTCTCTCCAGAATGTTGTGCTGGCACTCCTGCCTTATTTTCTGTCTTTGAAGGGTTGTCTTCCCTGGATCTGCAGTCGGTAGTCGTTCAACTGTCTGGCTTTTCACCTCTAGTAGCTGGGCTGTCTACCTTCGTGTGCAGTTATATTTTATTGATGCTCGTGCTAGGTAATAGCGTCTTTCCTAATGGGATGTGATAATGATTCTATGGGTTTAGACAGTCATGAGGCCAACAGGGCAAGGAGCTATCACGAATGACTTCAAGTTTGCAGATGACACTAAGCTGTGTGGAAGTGTCGATCTGCTGGAGGGTAGGGAGGCTCTAAAAAGGGACCTAAACAGGCTGAATCCATGGGCTGAGTCCAATGGGATGAGGTTTAACAAGGCCAAACGCCATGTCCTGCATTTGGGGCACAACAACCCTGAGCAGCTACAGACTGGGAGAAGTCTGACTGGAAAGTGCCTGGAGGAGAAGGACCTGGTGGTGTTGGTTGACAGCGACTGACCATGAGCCAGCAGTGTGCTCAGATGGCCAAGAAGGCCAATGGCATCTTGGCTTATATCAGACATGGTGTGGCCAGCAGGTCCAGGGAGGTTCTTCTCCCTCTGGACTCAGCACTGGTGAGACCACACCTCGAATCCTGTGTTCAGTTGTGGACCCCTCAGCACAAGAAGGATGTTGAGGCTCTGGAGCAAGTCCAGAGAAGAGCAATAAAGCTGGTGAAGGGGCTGGAGAACAGGCCCTATGAGGAATAGCTGAGAGAGCTGGGGGTGTTTAGCCTGGAGAAGAGGAGGCTGAGAGGAGGTCTCATTATTCTCCACAACTACCTGAAAGAAGGTTGTAGAGAGGAGGGAGTTGGGCTCTTCTCCCAAGGGACAGGGGACAGGACGAGAGGGAATGGCATCAAGCTCAGCCAGGGGAGATTTAGGCTAGAAATTAGGAGGAAGTTTTTCACAGAAAGGGTCATTGGGCATTGGAATAGGCTGCCCAGGGAGGTGGTTGATTCCCCTTCCCTGGAGGGGTTTAAGGTGCGAGTGGACGTGGTGCTGAGCAGCATGGTTTCGAGATTGGTGAGAATGGTTGGACTCTATGATCTGTTGAGTCTCTTCCAACCTGGTGATTCTGTGATTCTATGATTCTAAGAGGTTAAAGTCCTGTTGTTATATTAGAAGCATAAGAAGCACTCACTGCAAAGCATGATGTGAACCAGGGTTGGAGAAGGACTTGGATCATAGAATCATCAAGTGGTTTGGGTTGGAAGGGACCTTACAGATCATCTATTTTCAGCCTCCCACCACGGGCAGGGACACCTCTACTAGGTCAAGCTCCTCAAAGCCCCATCCAACCTTGGCCTTCAACACCTCCTGGGATGGGGAACCTGGGCCAGAGCTTCTCCACCCTCAGGGTGAAGAATTTCTTCCTAATGTCTAATCTAAACTCCCCCTTTCCAATTTAACACCATTCCCCCTCATCCTATCACTCCAGACCCTTGGAAAAAGCACCCCCCCCATCTTCCCTGGAGCCCCTTCAGGTGTTGGAAGCTGCTCTATGGTCTCCCTGGAGTCTTCTCTTCTCCTGGGTGAATAACTCAACTCTCTCAACCTGGTCTTAGAGCAGAGATGCTTCAGTGCAATATTATATTTATTATAATAATAATTTCAAGTCTAATAAAATAGAGTGTAATATGAAGTCTAATACAAAAAAACACAGGACAGAAGTAGAGAGTGGAAAAGTTCTCCAATCAGTTCAAGCTAAATAGGAACAACTTAGGATACAAAGCGCAGCCTTGAAGTGGTTAAATTTGCTTATCCAAGCCTGTTGAAAGCTCCAGATCACCGAGCAACACCTCCCAAATATTTGGAAACCAAACAAATCACTCAACTAAGCATTTTCAAAAGCCTCCTGCAGGTTATCCGTTATCCAGATGAGGAACATCAACTTTTCTTGGGCCATTCCTGCTCCAGCCCTGTTGTTTGATCGGCTTTTCTTCTATCGCTGCCAGAGGACATTTCATAAAGAGCACATATTTTCTCTGAAATAACACGTAGGGCGATTGCGGCTCACGTGAAGCCCTGTGGGTTTGGGGTAATCGTGCCGAGGCTCCTCGCCGTCACCGCAAGCTCCTCTCTCCCAGCCCCTGAGCTCATTACCAGCTCGCGGCCATGGGATCGTTTGCAGGGAAACGACTTTGCTCCCTTTCATGCAGACTTCAAAGAGTACTTTGTTGTTTCCTGGGAAGCGCCAGCAGTTACGCCAACCTGAAGGCGCCAATTAGCGAATGACTATTGTCCTCCAAACATTCAACACGCAAGACGTACGGAATAGCGATAATTCCTTCGCTTGTAAAGCCAGCGGGTTGGGATCCGACCCACGGCCGTTTTTACGCTGCTTGAGCTCACATCATCAGTGCCACAGTATTTCCAGCCCTGCTATTTTGTTTATTTTATCTATTTTATATATTTTATGTGTTCTTGCACGGATTAGTAGCTGCGCAGAGAGGAGGAGAATATGTATGAGGAAGCCAAATGAGATCTTAGTGCCAGATAGGAAGAAACTCTGCAAAAAACTACATATTCTTAGCAAAATGAGGGCTCAGAGATGGGTAAAGTTAGACTATCATAGAATCATAGAATCATAGAATCACAGAATCATAGAACTACCAGGTTGGAAGAGACCCATCGGATCATTGAGTCCAACCATTCCTATCAAACATTAAACCATGTCCCTCAGCACCTCATCTATCCATCCCTTAAACACCTCCAGGGAACGTGAATCAACCACCTCCCTGGGCAGCCTGTTCCAATGCCCAGTCACCCTTTCCGTGAAAAACTTCCTCCTAATGTTTAGCCTAAATCTCCCCTGGTGGAGCTTGAGCCCATTCCCTCTTGTCCTGTCCCCTGTCCCTTGGGAGAAGAGCCCAGCTCCCTCCTCTCTACAACCTCCTTTCAGGTAGTTGTAGAGAGTACTGAGGTCTCCTCTCAGCCTCCTCTTCTCTAGGCATCAAGATAGGGAATGAACCCACCAGCAGTGAAGGGTGGTGTCTGAGTCTGTGCAGGCTTCCCCCTCGCTCATCCCTCCCTAGTACATGAACTGGGAGCCAAGCCAGGTCTTTGATCAAAGCAGTTTCCCTGTGGACATCACTGGGAGATATTGATCTGAGAGTCTTTTGAAGATACCAGTGTCTTAGGTGGGTGTTCCACATTGTACCTGGGCCCCTCACCACAAGAAGGATGTTGAGGCTCTGGAGTGAGTGCAGAGAAGAGCAATGAAGTTGGTGAAGGGGCTGGAGAGGAAGAGGAGCGACTGAGAGAGCTGGGGGTGTTTATCCTGGAGAAGAAGAGGCTGAGAGGAGACCTCATTGCTCTCTGCAAGTCCCTGAGAGGAGGTTGTGGAGAAGAGGGAGCTGGGCTCTTCTCTCAAGGGACAGGACGAGAGGGAATGGCCTCAAGCTCCACCAGGGGAGGTTCAGGCTGGACATTAAATAAAAAATATTTCACAGAAAGGGTCTTTGTGCACTGGCAGAGGCTTCCCAGGGAGGTGGTTGATTCACCTTCCCTGGATGTGTTTAAGGACGCGTGGAAAAGGTGCTGAGAGACATGGGTTAGTGTTTGATAGGAATGGTCTGACTTGATGATCCGATGAGTCGCATCCAACCTGGTGATTCTATGATTCTATGAATCCATTTTGCCTTCAACTGAAACAGCTATTAGGGAGAATGGATTTAAGTTGAGAGAATGGAGATTTGGGTAAGATCTTAGGAAGAAGTGTTTTCTGTGAGGATGATGAGACACTGGCACAGGTGTCCCAGAAATGTCCTGGAGGTGCAGAAGACCATGTTCAATGAAGCTTTGAGCAACCTGATCGTTGGGAGATGTCCCTGCCCATGGCAAGGGGTTGGAACTGGATGATTTTTGACGTCCCTTTGAACCCAAACTATTCTGTGATTCACTTTTCTGCCCTTAAATGAGAACTAATGAATCTCTGAGCTTTCTCTTATTTCTGGTATCACACTGGAAAGTCTCAAGTTTAATTTCTTAGAGCCATTAGATTAGACATTAGGAGGAAATTCTTCATAATGAGGATGATGAGGCACTGCCCAGAGTGGTGGTGGCTGCCCCATCCCTGGAGGTGTTCAAGGCCAGGTCGGATGGGACTTTGAACAGCCTGATCCAGTGGGAGGTGTCCCTGCTCATGGCAGGGGGTTTGGAACTGGATGGGCTCCCATGTCCCTTCCAACCCAAACCATTCCGTGTTTTTATGATTCTTCCTCTCCAGCAATCCTGCAGGTAGCAGATCTCAGCCAAGCAGGACAACAACTCTCCATTCATCCTTTTTTTAATATCATATGAGTAAAAAGCCCCAGTGTAAGGTTTGCACAAAAGATGGTGGAATTCCATCATTTAAATCCATTGCCTCCAATAAAACAATTACATGCAGGACAAGCCTTACAAGACCATGTTTTCTCCTGTTTTCTTTGCAGAGCCGCCTGAAGGAAGCGGTGCAGCTCTTGGAGGATTACAAGCACGGGACTTTGCCCCCGGGAGTCACCAACAAAGAGGTCAGAGGGAAAGGCCTTTTAACTCCTGCTTCTTTCAGCTAGGACGAGGTGGTATTTTGAACTGTTTCTGTGGTCAAATGCTCTACCGGATGTCTCTTTTTTGATGTTTCCACCGGTGAAATCCCACATAGACATTCTTCACTTCATTGTCTACTTCTGTGCTGTTGCTTCTGGTCCCTTGCAGCTCAGCTGCCAGTGCCTTATAGTGAATTTGGGCTGTTCTGAAGGTCCCACATCAGAAACGTTGCTGAGCCGAAGTGCTAGCCGGGGGCTTGCAACGCGAATGTGTAAGTCTTTTATTTAGAATATGTAGAAAGTTTGTGGTTTCTGACTTGCAGAGCGTCGTGGTTTAGCACCGACCCGGCCAGTTGTGGCAGCTAAAACTGAGCAGCAGTGTTGAGGCTCTGGAGTGAGTCCAGAGAAGAGCAACAAGGCTGCTGAGGGGGCTGGAGAACAGACCCTATGAGGAGCAGCTGAGAGAGCTGGGGGGGGGGGGGTCTAGCCTAGAGAAGGAGGAGGCTGAGGGACATGGGTTAGAGGTTTAGAGATTGGTGGGAATGGTTGGACTTGATGATCTGGTGGGTCTCTTCCAACCTAGTGATTCTATGATTCTATGAATGTTGGAAGCCCCTGGCCACACCGTATGGAAATACCTGGGGTTGCTTTTCATATATGAATCACTTGAGGTTCCCCTTCCAGCATTTCCAGACCTTGGCCCTACGGACAGGGAGTTCAGAGAAGGGGAATGGAGCTGGGGAAGGGACTGGAGAACAAATCTTATGAGGAGCAGCTGAGGGACCTGGGGTTGTTTAGCCTGGAGGAAAGGAGGCTGAGAAGGACCTTCTCACTGTCTACAACTGCCTGAAAGGAGGTTGGAGAGAGGTGGGTGTTGGTCTTCCCTGGAGGTATTTAAAAGATGGGTGGACGAGGTGCTGAGGGACATGGGTTAGTGTTTGGTAGAGATGGTTGGACTCTATCCGATGGGTCTTTTCCAACCTGCTGCTTCTGTGATTCTGTTTAGTGTGACCGTGGTGTGTGATGTACACTATCAGCCATTGCTCTCCTGGTCTTTTGGTGTCTCTGCCTTCTTTCCACCCGAATCTGCTGGGAAGAAAAAAGCAACCAGGGTTGAGGGAAGGTGAAAAGCAAAGAGTGATGCAGCAGCAGATGACTCAGTTCCCATCTGCCTTCAGGCAGATGAGATCCAAAAGTCATTTGCTGTGGCAAACCACGCAGACTTTTGACCTACATTTTGGGTCTGAGCGGTGTCTAAACTCAAAGTTCATTCACAATTGCACAGAGAGAGAGCAAACAAAGGTAGCTTGTTTCTTGTTTCCCTCAGTCATGACAAGATATGAAGGAGGTGGGCTTTGTTATGCAAGTTGTAGGGGTTTAACTGTAAAATAAAGGTATAAGCTGGAGGAGGAGAGAGAAAAAGGTGCCAAAAATGCTTTTCTTAGTGAAAACTTATCATAGGTGGACGTTGGTCTCTTCTCCCAAGTGACAGGATGAGAGGAAATGGTCCCAAATTGCAAAGAAATGGTCCCAAATCTGTGACATCCCAATTCACTCCTGAGGGACATGGTTTAATGTTTGATAGGAATGGTTGGACTCGATGATCCGATGGGTCCCTTCCAACCTGGTTGTTCTATGATTCTATGACTCTTGTTCCTCATCAGGGAGGCTCGGTAGAACTTCATGTGATGCTTGTGAGAATCATAGAATCACCAGGTTGGAAGAGACCCACCAGATCATCGAGTCCAACCATTCCTAGAGAGAAGGACTCAGCTTTATATCCTCTAAGAGCTGATTCAGCTTTTGTTACCTGAACCCCTTGGAGATGCAGTTTGCGATGGGCTCTTCAGGCATGGATTGTGCACACGGCATGTGCATCAAGAGATGCCTGAATGTGCTTCAAGGCTTCGTAATCAGAATTAAACCCATAATCACCTTGGAAGCCTTTAAAAAATACGAGTTTGGGTAGAGTTTGAATGCATGTGCTTTCTGAACAACCCAACACCCCCTTCAACTCTCAGCTTCGAGATCAAGAAGACAAGTTGTTTTGACAGGGTTGTTTCACTAATCTCCTGCCTGATCCACTTTTGTGGTGCGGAGCGTTTGACAGCGTTCGAATTCCCTTTTTTTTCCACCCCCCCCCCCAACCCCATTCAGAAATCCGTGGCTCTCGTGAAGGATGGCAGGCAGGGAGCTGAACGCATCCCGGCAGCTCAGTGCGATCTATCTGGTTTTCTGCGATGGTTTTGCCGCATGAAAAATGGAAAACAGGAGAGCCTAGAGCTATGTAACGTCAAGTATCTCCTCCACACTTCTCTTCTTGACAGGGCTCTTGTGGAGCGAGTCTTTCTCTTCTCCCTTTTCAGAGCAGATTTTTCAAAATGAGATGAAAAGGAACAATTAAGGCCTATCTGAAATAAAAAAAAAAAAAACAACAAACCCGGAAGAGCCGTAAGCATCTAAAGAAAAAAAAAAACTCTGTAGAGCCAGAAATATGCTTTGCTCCAGTTCCTCATGACCGTTTCGAAGCCAGTTCCCAAAATAAAGGCAATTCGTGGACACCAACGCTGCCAACACCTACATCTCCTCCACTTTCCTAGAATCATGGAATGGGTTGGGTTGGAAGGGACCTTCAAGCCCTTCTTGCTCAAGTTCTTGCTTCAAGAAGTTTTACTCTAGTACCTAGCACTGAATAAATATTCACCGAGCGGCTATTCTGTCTCCGTTTTGCTGCTTTATGCAGCAAAACGGAGACAGAATAGCCGCTCGGTGAATATTTTTTTTTAATAATTGCTACAGTTACGATAAAAAACATGTTTTCTAAACATTTTTTGTAATGTAGGAATAAACCCTCTAGTTTCCCTCAATAAAAAGCAATCAGCAGTCTGGCAGCTATTGACAGGTACGAGTTTGATTTGTCATTTTTACTAATGACGTCCAAGAAATAGGTTTTTACCAGCTTGAGTTAATGGTCATTTTCCCAAGCGCCGCAAACGAGAGGAAGAGGAAGGGCTACTGGATGAGTGTGAGACCTGAAAGAGGGGAGAATGGGATGAGATTGTAGGAAGAAATGTTCTTCTGTGAGGGTGAGGAGACCCTTGAGGCCGTTTCCTTTCATCCTGTCACTTCTTACTTGGGAAAAGAGCCCAACACCCACCTCACTACAACCTCCTTTCAAGGGGTTGTAGACCGTGAGAAGATCTGCCCTCAGCCTCCTCAACTCCAGGCTCAACAACCCCAGGTCTCTCAGCCGTGTCTCATAACCCTTGCTCTCCAGCCCCTTCCCCAACTCCGTTCCCTTCTCTGGATGCTCTCCAGCACCTCAATGTCCTTCTTGGAGTGAGGGACCCAAAACTGAACTCAGGATTCAAGATGCAGCCTCACCAGCACCAAGTACAGGGTCCTGCTGGCCACACCATGGCTGATCCAAGCCAGGTTGATGTTGACCTTCTTGGTCACCTGGGCCACTGCTGGCTCATGTTGAGCTTCTGTCAACCAACACCTCATAGAATCATAGAATCATAGAACAACCAGGTTGAAAGGGACCCATTGGATCGTCAAATCCAACCATTCCTATCAAACACTAACCCATGTCCCTCAGCACCTCATCCACCCGTCCCTTAAACACCTCCAGGGAAGGGGAATCAACCACCTCCCTGGGCAGCCTATTCCAATGCCCAATGACCCTTTCCATGAAAAACTTCCCCCTAATCCTAGCCTAAATCTCCCCTGGTGGAGCTTGAGGCCATTCCCTCTCGTCCTGTCCCCTGTCACTTGGGAGAAGAGCCCAGCTCCCTCCTCTCCACAACCTCCTTTCAAGGAGCTGGAAAGAGCAATGAGGTCTCCTCTCAGCCTCCTCTTCTCCAGGCGAAACACCCCCAGCTCTCTCAGCCGCTCCTCATAGGGCCTGTTCTCCAGCCCCTTCACCAGCTTATCAGCCCCATAAAAAAAGTTCTCTATCTCAGGAGCATCAGTGCTGAGGTTCAACCTCAATCCAAAAGGTTCTACCAACCACGGAGCGGAATCGTGTGGCTTTTGTCCTTTATCCTCAGGCTTCTTTCCCTGATTCCGAGGATTGCATCTGTGTCCTCTGCGCGCGTGAGTCCCTTTCCCAACCTGTCCAACAGACCAGCACAGATTGGAGGAACAGATTGACGCTGGCATGTCAGCAGTGGTAGAAAGTTAAGAGAAGCAGCACTCGGCAGCTCTCAAACGCGGAGAGATTTCAATCACTCCCGTTTTGCCTCCACAGCTGCTTTTTTAGTGCGATTTTTTTTTTTTTTCATGCTCTGCACTCCACCTTTTAAAGGCTGATGCGTAAAACACCACTTAAACCCCCAAGATCCTCCTGAGAGTTCAGGGTGAGCTTTGGGTGGCTCTTCTCGTTTGGCTTTTCCTGTCAAAAAGTGCTTTAGACGTTGATTTTCTTGGGAGGATTCCCTGGAGTCACCTGAGCTTGAGCTACGCTGGTGGCCTGGCCAGCAAAACACATCCTTTTTGGTGTGTGGTGACTCATTTTACCGTTGAAATTGGGGTAGAAATAGCTGCTGTGAAACTATCAGTCTAATATCAGTTGCTCATCAGCCTAATATCGCTCCAAATATCGAGCAGCAGCAGCCAAGCTGCTGCTGCTCGATATTTGGAGCGATATTAGGCTGATGAGCAACTGAGAATCAGAGCCTTTGTTTGCCCTTTGATAGATTCACAAAACTCTGTTCTAGAAACTTAATATATAACCAAGAAGTTGAAGGAAAAAACCACGATGAAGGTTCTTTGTCCTCTTCTACCTCCCCTCTGTCTCTTCCGTCCTGATGTCAAACCAGCACCTCGGCTTCTCCCTGTGGTCCTGCCAGCAGAGAGAGGTAAAGAGCCGCAGAAGAGGCTGACGGTGTTGAAGGAGGGTTCTTGAGGCTTTTTCCCCGTGAGGTTTGTGGTTTTGTTGTGCCCAAAAGAGGTTTAAAAATGTTTGCGATTAGCTAAACGCGGCGCTTGTGTTGAGGAAGCTGTTGAAGCATCGTGGAATGGGTTGGGTTGGAAGGGACCTCAAAGCCCATCCAGTTCCAGCTCCCACCATGGGCAGGGACACCTCCCACTGGATCGTGCTCCTCAAAGCTCCATCCAATGTGGCCTTGAGCACCTCCAGGGTTGAGGCATCCACAGCTTCTCTGGGCAACATGAGCTAGGGCCTCACCACCCTCATAGGAGAACATTTCTCCCTAAGATCTCATCTCAATCTCCCCTCTTGCAGCTTAAAACCATTCCCCAATGTCCTATCCCTGCCCTCCCTGATCAAGAGCCCTCCCCAGCTTTCCTGGAGCCCCTTTCCATACTGCAACCTGCTCTAAGGTCTTCCTGGAGCTTTCTCTTCTCCAGGTTGAGCAACCCCAACTCTCTCAACCTGCCACACAGAGACGACTCTGTCCTCAAATATGCAGGAGGCCACTCCTTGAATCCTGTGTTCAGTTGTGGGCCCCTCAGCGCAAGAAGGATGTTGAGGCTCTGCAGCGAGTCCGGAGAAGAGCAACGAGGCTGGTGAAGGTTCTGGAGAACAGACCTTATGAGGAACGGCTGTGAGAGCTGGGGGTGTTTATCCTGGAGAAGAGGAGGCTGAGAGGAGACATCATTGCTTTCTCCAACTACCTGAAAGGAGGTTGTGGAGAGGAGGGAGCTGGGCTCTTCTCCCAAGGGACATTCCCTCCCAAGAGGGAATGGCCTCAAGCTCCGCCAGGGGAGATTTAGGCTAGAGGTTGGGAGGAATTTTTTCACACAGAGGGTCATTGGGCATTGGAATAGGCTGCTCGGGGAGGTGGTTGATTCACCTTCCCTGGAGGTGTTTAAGGGACGGGTAGATGAGGTCCTGAGGGACATGGTTTAGTGTTTGATGGGAATTTTGGACTTGATGATCTGGTGGGTCTCTTCCAACCTGGTGATTCTATGATTCTATGATTCTATGCACCCGCAATCGAGACGGAAGTTATTTGATTGATCATTCCCTGAACTGCATGTGTGAACTGGTACAAATTTGTTGCATGCCCAGAATTCCACAAGGGGAAGCACGATGCCATGGCAGCGTGAGCTGATCTAAGCCAGCTCTGCTGTGGCTCTGTCTCTTCTTCTCCTGGCCATGTGTTCCCACCTCCTTGCTGGCTTGCACCAGCACAGCTGGTTCAGAGAGCTGATCTTAATAAAAACCTAAAGCTCCCTTCCCCCTCTCCCGAAACGCTTCTTGTTTTGACTTGTATTCCGTCTGCTCTGGAGCGCACGCCTGGGATGGGGAGGGATCGTTGAATCACAGAATCATAGCATCACCAGGTTGGAAGAGACCCACCGGATCATCGAGTCCAACCATTCCTATCGAACACTAACCCATGTCCCTCAGCACCTTGTCTACCTGTGCCTTAAACACCTCCAGGGAAGGGGAATCAACCACCTCCCTGGGCAGCCTATTCCAATGCCCAATGACGCTTTCCATGAAAAACTACCTCCTGATGTCCAGCCTAAATTTCCCCTGGTGGAGCTTGAGGTCATTCCCTCTTGTCCTGTCCCCTGTCCCTTGGGAGAAGAGCCCAGCTCCCTCCTCTCCACAACCTCCCTTCAGGTAGTTGTAGAGAGTAATGAGGTCTCCTCTCAGCCTCCACTTCTCCGGGATAAACACCCCCAGCTCTCTCAACCGTTTCTCATAGGATCTGTTCTCCAGACCCCTCACCAGCCTCATTGCTCTTCTCTGGACTCGCTCCAGAGCCTCAACATCCTTCTTGTGGTGAGGGGCAAGTTTGTCAAGGAAGAGATCCACTCACCACTTCACTCACCATCTAGAGCAGACAGCTTTAAACCCCTGAACTCAGATATGCAGAAACATACAGCCCCTCCAGGGCAGGGG
Organism: Coccyzus lansbergi; assembly: GCA_033558105.1. NCBI lineage: Eukaryota > Metazoa > Chordata > Aves > Cuculiformes > Coccyzidae > Coccyzus > Coccyzus lansbergi. Next base: position 121,208 of record JAUMJK010000337.1, on the reverse strand, counting down.
GGTGGGAACTGGAAGGTCTTTGGGGTCCCTTCCAACCCAAATCATTCTTGGTTTATGCAGCTGTGACATTTAAGGAATGGTTATCAAAGACTGCCACAGCCTAAAGAGATCCAAAGCTGAAGTAAGGAGGTAGAGACTCAACTTCTGGGGAAGGATGTTGAGGCTCTGGAGCGAGTCCAGAGAAGAGCCATGAAGCTGGTGAAGGGGCTGGAGAACAGGCCCTATGAGGAGCGACTGAGAGAGCTGGGGGTGTTTCTCCTGGAGAAGAGGAGGCTGAGAGGAGACCTCATTACTCTCTACAACTACCTGAAAGGAGGTTGTGGAGAGTAGGGAGCTGGGCTCTTCTCCAAGGGACAGGGGACAGGACAAGAGGGAGTGGCCTTAAGCTCCACCAGGGGAGATTTAGGCTGGAGATTAGGAGGAAGTTTTTCACAAAGTGGGTCACTGGGCATTGGAATAGACTGCCCAGGGAGGTGGTTGATTCACCTTTCCTGGAGGTGTTTAAGGGACGGGTAGATGAGGTGCTGAGGGATATGGGTTAGTGTTTGATAGGAATGGTTGGACTCGCTGATCCAACAGGTCTCTTCCAACCTGGTTGTTCTATGATTCTATGAAGAGGGAAAATGCAGCTCTTTGAAGTTGTCCCTTGGAGGCAGACACTTGCCATTCCCCAGCCAGCCCCTTCCTGCGAGCGTTGGCGGAGTACGAACCGCCGTGTGTGTGTGTCACTTGTGACTTCTCACTCTTCAGCCTTTCCAAATGCGGTTTTGGCAACTTGCTGTTTTGAGACTGTTTCATTTCTTCCCCATTAGTATCAGTGAAGTGAAAAGAGGCTCACCAGCCTAATGGGCAGATATTTATTACTGTGTTCTCCCTTCAATCATGTTAGCAGCGGGAAGAGCCGCTCATGCTGTCCCAGACACAGCAGAGAACAATGAATCTATCAGAGTCTAAACAGCATCCCTTTTGGGGAATAATAGCTTTTCTTAGCAGTGTTGATGAAGAGCGAAGAGGTCCATTTGCAGTAAACTGTACTTTTCCCCCTCCCCCCTCCGGTCTCTTGTAGGATTGGATAAAACGTGGATATATCGGTTCTCCTACCGCTTCCTTTTCTTTGTAAGGAAGCAGGGTGGTTGCTGACCTGCTGGTAGAACTTGAGAGACTCATCGAATGGGTTGGGTTGGAAGGGATGTCAAAGCCCATACAGTTCCAGCCCCTCTCCCATGGGCAGGGACACCTCCCACTGGACCAGGTCTCTCCAAGCCCCATCTTACCTGACCTTGAACGTCCACAGCTTCTCTGGGCAACCTGGGCCAGGGTCTCCCCACCCTCAGGAAAACTTTTCTTCCTAAGATCTCATCTTGATCTCCCCTCTTGCAGCTTCAAACCCTTTCCCCTCATCTCATCCTTGCACTCCGTGATCAAGAGCCCCTCCTCAGCTTTCCTGGAGCCCCTTTCGGTACTGGAAGCTGCTCTAACGTCTCCCCAGAGCCTTCTCTTCTCCAGGCTCAACAACCCCAACTCTCTCAGCCTGGCCTCATGGGAGGTGCTCCAGCCCTTGGATCATCTTTGTTGCCACCTCTGGACTCGCTCCAACAGCTCCATATCCTTCCTGTGCTGAGGACTCCAGACCTGGACACAGAACTCCTGGTGGAGTCTCATGAGAGCAGAGCAGAGGAGCAGAAGCCCCTCCATCACCCTGCTGACCACACTGCTCTGGATGCAGCCCAGGACACGGTTGGTTTTTGGGCTACAAGCACACGTTGAGCACCTGTTGAGCTTCTCACCCCCCAGCACCCCAAGTCCTTCTCTCCCAGGCTTCTCTCCATCCATTCCCTCCCCTGCCTGTAACTGTGCTTGGGATTGCACGCTTGGACCATCTCTTTTCTCCAGTCTAAGCATTGTCTATGATGCTAAGATAAGTCAAACGTTTTAGACATAATTTCTGGACCTTCAGAGGAGAAAAGACACCACTGGAGCTCAGGCAGGAGTAAAGAAACCACGTTCGCTGCTGCTGTTAATGCTCTTACTCACTTGCAAACTGGCTTTGCTTCATCCCATCATTTGTGGATTAAGAGAATTTATCTAAAGTCGCATCTAGATTGCAAATCAGATTAGATCTGCAAGCTCCATATGGCTAAAATAGGCTGAAACCAATCTGATCTTGAGCAACCTGGTTGGATTCTAGACATTAGGAGGAAGTTTTTCACAGGAAAGGTCATTGGGCATTGGAACAGGCTGCCCAGGGAGGTGGTTGATTCACCTTCCCTGGAGGTGTTTAAGGGACGGGTGGATGAGGTCTTGAGGGACTTGGTTTAATATTTGATAGGAATGGTTGGACTCAATGATCCGATGGGTCTCTTCCAACCTGGTTGTTCTATGATTCTATGATTCTATGAACTCAAACCATTCCCTGATTTTGTGATCTAAGTCCCTCTCCAGCCCTGGTGCACGTAATGGTTTTCAGCGAATGCTTCTTGTTCTGCTTAAATCTTTCCATTAGAATGCTGCCAGGATTAATTAGTTAATGTTTATTGAGTGCTGAGAAGCTGCAAAGTGTTATTTAAGTGCTATCTTTTTTTATCGGCTGGGACTTGATTCTGGTTCCACCTACGCTTGGTTTCGTATCTGTGCAAATCCATGTCTTTCACTGGAATTGCTCACCATTTCCAAGCCAGTTCCCATCCCTGTGGGAAGTTCTGCCGTCCAGGGAGGAGCCTCAGCTGATCCTCTTCAACAGGAATTGTTTCTCAAAGGCTTTATGGTTCAGCTCATGATGCTGTGACTCAACGGTGCTTAGAATCATAGAATAATAGAACAACCAGGTTGGAAGAGACCCATCGGATCATCAAGTCCAACCATTCCTATCAAACACTAAACCATGTCCCTCTGGACCTTGTCTACCCATCCCTTAAACACGTCCAGAGAAGGTGAATCAACCACCTGCCTGGGAAGCCTATTCCAATGCCAAATGACCCTCTGTGTGAAAAACTTCCTCCTAATCTCTAGCCTAAATCTCCCCTGGTGGAGCTTGAGGCCATTCCCTCTTGTCCTGTCCCCTGTCATTTGGAAGGCCAGCTCCCTCCTCTCTACAACCTCCTTTCAGGTAGTTGTAGAGAGTAATGAGGAGGATAATTAGGACAGAGGAGTCTTCCATTGGAGTCCCAAGAAGAGGGACATGGACAGAGGGACCTGGACAGGCTGGGTCAGTGGGCCAAGGCCAATTGTGTGAGATTCAATAAGGCCAATTGTGAGGTCCTGCACTTGGGTCACAACAACCCTGTGCAGCTCTCAGGGCTTGAGGAGAAACGGCTGGAAAGCTGCCTGACAGAGAAGGACCTAGGGGTGTTGGTTGACAGCAGCTGAACATAAGGCAGCAGTGGCCCAGGTGGCCAAGAAGGCCAACGGCATCTTGGCTTGGATCAGAAACAGCATGGCCAGCAGGACCAGGGAGGTGATCGTGCCCCTGGACTCAGCACTGATGTGGCTGCACCTCGACTCCTGCATTTGGTTTTGGATCCCTCACTCCAGGAAGGACCTTGAGGGGCTGGAGCACGTCCAGAGAAGGGAATGAAGATGGGAAAGGGGTCTTTGAAATTACTGTCCCTCTTCGCCCAAGTGATAGAATCACAGAATCTCTAGGTTGAAAAAGACCCACAGGATCATTGACTCCAACCATTCCTATCAATAGGTGATAGGATGATAGGGAATGGCCTCAAGTTGCACCAGGGCAGGTTCAGATTGGACATTAGAAAAACTTCTTCACCTAAATGGTTCTCAGGCCCTGGCAGGGGCTGCCCAGGGAGGTGGTGGAGTCCCCATCCCTGGAGGGGTTTAAAAACCGGGTAGATGACGTGCTCAGGGATCTGGATTAGTTGTGGACAGGTACAGTTGAGCTTGATGATCTCAAAGGTCTTTTTCAACGTAGGGATTGTATGACTCTACGATTCTGTGCGTGTTCAACGTGCAGTTAATGAGAAAGGGGGTTTCTCTGCAGAGTTATTCCTAACGTGGCATATGGACAGCACTCACACATGGATTTAAAGATTGTTTCAGTGTCTACTCCAGCGTCGTGCGAGGTACTCGGATCCTGTTGGCATGTACAGTGAGGGAGGGAAGCGTTAGAGCATCTATTACAGATTCCCGACACCGGATCTGCCTCTGTGTCTCTCCCTTGACTGCAGGGAGGTGGTTGCTGGCAACGGGAAGGAGTAGGTGGTGTGAATCTCTCGGTGCTGTCCTGACCTCAAGCAGCCGAGGCCAACTTCAGTGATTTAGTAGGTGGTTTGGATCCCACCGACTGCACTCACTTAGGGTGGAGCTGACTGCTTGTTTTAGTGACATTGAAGTTGGTTGTAAATAAGGGTGACCCATTTGTAAACACAGTTTATCACTGAGTCATAGAATGGTTTGAGTTGGAAGGAACCTCAAAGCCCATCCAGTTTCTACCTCCTCACTGTGGGCAGGGACACCTTCCACTTGATCAGGTTGCTCCAAGCCCCATCCAACCCGGCCATGGACACCTCCAGGGATGGGGCAGCCACAGCCGTGTCAGTGTCTCACCACCCTTGAAACCATCTCATCACCCTAGGTTTGCTAATCAAGGTGAAACTTTGTGTAGAACGAAAAACCAAATTCCATCTTTGAGTCCAGGACCATGAAATCAATGAAACCTCAAAAGGGCTCTCAGGCCCTGGCAGAGGCTGCCCAGGGAGGTGGTGGTGTCCCTGTCCCTGGAGGGGTTTAAAAGCCGGGTAGAAGAGATGCTCAGGGATCTGGTTTAGTAGTGGACAGGTAAGGTTGGACTTGATGATCTCAAAGGTCTTTTCCAACTAAATGTTTCTGTGGTTCAATACTTACTGCGTTTAACAGGAGGGAGATTAGTCCTCAACACAGGGAGGACGTGGATCTGTTAGTGAGTCCAGAGGAGGACCTCAAAATGATCTGAGGGCTGGAGCGCGTTCCATACAAGGACAGGTTGAGAGAGTTGCAGTTGTTCAGCCTGGAGAAGAGAAGGCTCTGGGAGACCATATAGCAACCTTCCAGTCCTGAAAAGGGGAAGACTGGGGAGCGGCTGTTGATCAGGGCTTGTAGGGTTAGAGTGAGGGGGATGGTTTTAAGCCTAAAGAGGGGAGATTGAGATGGGATGTGAGGAAGAAATGTTCTCCTGTGAAGGTAGTGAAGGCCCTGGCCCAGGTTGCCCAGAGACGTTGTGGCTGCCCCATCCCTGGAGGTGTTCAAGGCCAGGCTGGATGAGGCTTTGAACTGATCCAGTGGGAGATGTCCCTGCCCATAGCAGGAGGGGTGGAACTGGATGGGCTTTAAGGTCCTTTCCAACCCAAATCATTTTGTGATTCTATGATTCTGTAACCTCCGAAGAATCTCTGGTTCCTGAGCTTGTTTCCGAGCGGCAGGTGTTGGTTAATAGATTTCGACTGGATGTGTTCTTTAAATAAATACTGTTTTTGAAAGCTATCTCCGAGCTGTGATTTTGCTGCTAAATAAGGAACACTAATGAGTGTCCTGTCAACCTAAGATCAGAGCTGTTCCCCAGAAGTTGTTTGAGTCTCTACCTCCTTACTTCAGCTTTGGATCTCTTTTGGTTGTGGCAGTCTTTGATAACCTTTCCTTAAATGTCACGGCCGCATAAACCAAGAATGATTTGGGTTGGAAGGGACCTTAAAGACCTTCCAGTTCCCACCCCCCTGCCATGGAAGGACTGTATGTTTCTGCATATCTGAGTTCAGGGGTTTAAAACTGCCTGCTCTAGATGGCGAGTGAAGTGGTGAGTGGATCTCTTCCTTGACAAATTTGCCCCTCACCACAAGAAGGATGTTGAGGCTCTGGAACGAGTCCAGAGAAGAGCAATGAGGCTGGTGAAGGGTCTGGAGAACAGGTCTTATGAGGAAGGGCTGAGAGAGCTGTGGGTGTTTAGCCTAGAGAAGAGGAGGCTGAGAGAAGACCTCATTGCTCTCTACAGCTACCTGAAAGGAGGTTGTAGAGAGGAGGGAGCTGGGCTCTTCTCCCAAGTGCCAGGGGACAGGACAAGAGGGAATGGCCTCAAGCTCCACCAGGGGAGATTTAGGCTAGAGATTAGGAGGAAGTTTTTCATGGAAAGAGTCATTGGGCATTGGAATAGGCTGCCCAGGGAGGTGGTTGATTCCCCTTCCCTGGAGGTGTTTAAGGGACGGGTAGATGAGATCCTGAGGGACATGGTTTAGTGTTTGATAGGAATGGTTGGATTCTATGATCCGGTGGGTCTCTTCCAACCTGGTGATTCTATGATTCTATGAAACAGTAGGAAAACCAAGAAAGCTGTGAAGGATGGCTGGAAATCTTATCCATGAGTTCGTGCTGGGAGCACTTGCAAACAGTCCTGGAGCTGGTTCCTTCACAACCGTTGAGGGTATCTCCATGAAGCAGAGGCTGATCTGTCCTAGTAGAAGGTTGCAGTGGACACAGCCTGGAGGAGGATGCTGAGGTGCTGGAATGTGGCAGAGAAAGGAAAGAGAGTTGTGGAAGGGTCCGGAGAACAAGTCTAATGAGAAGTTGCCAAGGGGACCTGGGGTTATTTAACCTGGAGAAAAGGAGGCTGAAGGGAGACCTTATTGCCCTCTCCAGCTCCCAGGTTGTAGTGAGGTGATTGTTGGTCAATTCTCCCAAGTGACAGGTGATAGGACGAGAAGAAATGGCCTCAAGTTGCAGCAGGGCAGGTTCAGATGGGACATGAGGAAAGATTTCTACACAGAAAGGGTTCTCAGGCCTGGCAGAGGCTGCCCAGGGAGGTGGTGGAGTCCTCATCCCTGGAGAGGTCTAAAATCCAGGTAGATGAGGTGCTCAGGGATCTGGTTTAGTAGTTGACAGGTCCAGTTGGACTCGATGACCTCAAAGCTCTTTTCCAACCAAATGTGTCTACAATTCTGTGAAATGGTTGGACTTGATGATCCAATGGGTCTCTTCCAACCTGATTGTTCTATGATTCTATGAAATCTACTACAAAGCGAGCACCGATCTTGAATGGTTCCACTTGTTCCAGTGAAGACGCTTTGGATTCACGCTCGTGCAAGTGACATCGAAATCTGGATGCTTCTCGAAGGTGACCAGAAAGGGCGTTAATGAAACCTCCAGCAAAACGAGAGCCTCGCTCACAGAAACGAGCCCCCCCAGCTGGCAAGAGCCACCAGAGTTCTGGAGCGACGGGAAAATGCTGCAGACAGAAACTGAATTAGAGGATGAAAAAAAGAAAAAAAAGTGAAAATGAGCTGGCAGAATCTTTAGGTGACTCATCAGGTGCATCTTGTAAAGTCTCTTTCTGAGAAGTAATGAAATCACATGTTCTAACAATATTTGCACTGCAGCAGGAAAATGCATAAATATTGGGATCAATTAATGAAATTAGATAATTTGACCAAAAAAGCCATAGCGCTGGCTCAGAAACCATCCCTCTTCCTTTTTGCTGGTCTCGGTGCTTATAGTCAGAGAGAAAAAAATCCTATTTTTTCATTTCACATCTAAGATAGGCTAGACCTAGGCAGTCACAGGGTTATAGGAACACTTCGGGTACCCTCCTGCAGCTGGAGAACTTCCATTTTCGCCTCATGGAAGTCCTCCAGCTGATAGGAGGGCAGGTTTTGGCAAGTCCTGGGAGCTGTTGGGGCACACAGCCTAAACCCCTCCAGGGAAGGTGAATCAACCACCTCCCTGGGCAGCCTCTGCCAATGTCCAATGACACTTTCTGTGAAAAATGTTTTCCTAATCTCTAGCCTAAATCTCCCCTGGTGGAGCTTGAGGCCATTCCTTCTAGTCCTGTCCCCTGTCCCTTGGGAGAAGAGCCCAACTCCCTCCTCTCCACAACCTCCTCTCAGAGAGCTGTAGAGAGCAATGAGGTCTCCTCTTCTCCAGGATAAACACCTCCAGCTCTCTCAGCCATTCCTCATAGGGCCTGTTCTCCAGCCCCTTCCCCAGCTTTGTTGCTCTCCTCTGGACTCACTCCAGAGCCTCAACATCCTTCTTGTGCTGAGGGGCCCACAACTGAACACAGGATTCAAGGAGCGGCCTCACCAGTGCTGAGTACAGAAGGAGAATCACCTCCCTGGACCTGCTGGTCACACCATTTCTGATCCAAGCTAGGATGCCATTGGCCTTCTTGGCCACCTGGGCACACTGCTGGCTCATGGTCAGTCACTGTCAACCAACACCCCCAGGTCCCTCTCCTCCTGGCAGCTTTCTAGACAGACTTCTCCCAGTCTGTAGCACTGCATAGGGTTGTTGTGCCCCAAGTGCAGGATGCAGCATTTGGCCGTGTTAAACCTCATCCCATAGGACTCTGCCCATGGATCCGGTGTGTTTAGGTCCCTTTGCAGAGCCTCCCTACCCTCCAGCAGATCCACACTTCCACCCAGCTCAGTGTCATCTGCAAACTTGCTCAGGCAGCACTCGATGCCTTCATCCAGGTCATTGATGAAGACATTGAGCAGGGCTGGACGCAGCACTGAGTCCTGGGGACACCACTTGTCACTGGCCTCTAGCTGGATTTAACACCATTTACCACCACCCTCCTTATGTACCTCAGCCTCTGTTCTTCAACTGTAAAATGAAAATTAATGCTTTTCCTTATAAAGGGAAGTTTCTCTTAGGCAAGAGCCCTGTGGATATGGGACATTTAGGAGTTCAAGTAACAGGTTGTAGCCAGGTGGGGTTGGTCTTTTCTCCCACGCGACAGGCAACAGGACAAGAGGACATGGCCTCAAGCTGCACCAGGACAGGTTCAGATTAGACATCAGGAATAATTTCTCCATGGAAAGGGTTCTCAGGTCCTGGCAGGGGCTGCCCAGGGAACTGCTGAGTCCCCATCCCCAGAGATTTTTAACCGCTGGGTAAATGAGGTGCTCAGGGCTCTGGTTTAGTAGTGGACGGGTATGTTTGGACTTGATGATCTCAAAGGTCTTTTCAGACTGAGTGATTCTATGATTCTGTGATGATTCTCATTGCACGCAGTTGAGTTCATCATGGAGTGTTGATTCTGGAGTGAAAACTGCATTTGGAGTGAAAAACAGGGGTTACTGGTATTGGTGGGACATTTTCTGCAATTCATAATATAAAAGTACCTTATTCCAGCAACATTTTGATGGATTGATATTTAGGGAAGACACTAAACTTTGGGTGAAGAGGAATGGTAGGATGGGGCTTTATGACCTGGGGGTGTTGGTCGACAGCCGACTGACCATGAGCCAGCAGTGTACCCAGGTGGCCAAGAAGGCCAATGGCATCCTGGCTTGGATCAGAAATGGCGTGACCAGCAGGGCCAGGGAGGTGATTCTCCCTCTGTACTCGGCACTGGTGAGACCGCTCCTCGAATCCTGGTGTCAGTTGTGGGCCCCTCAGCACAAGAAGGATGTTGAGGCTCTGGAGCGAGTCCAGAGAAGAGCAACGAAGCTGGTGAGGGGTTAGAGAAGAAGAGGAGGAGCTGAGAGAGCTGGGGGTGTTTATCCTGGAGAAGAGGAGGCTGAGGGGAGACCTCATTGCTCTCTACAACTCCCTGAGAGGCGGTTGTGGAGAGGAGGGAGCTGGGCTCTTCTGCCAAGTGACAGGGGACAGGACGAGAGGGAATGGCCTCAAGCTCCACCAGGGGAGATTTAGACTAGAGATTAGGAGGAAGTTTTTCACACAAAGGGTCATTGGGCATTGGAATAAGTTGCCCAGGGAGGTGGTTGATTCCCCTTCCCTGGAGGTGTTTAAGGCACAGGTAGATGAGGTGCTGAGGGACATGGTTTAGTGTTTGATAGGAATGGTTGGACTCGATGATCTGATGGGTCCCTTCCAACCTGGTGATTCTATGATTCTATGATTTATATCATAATAGGCTGCCCAGGGAGGTGGTGGATCCTTCATCCATGGAGGGATTTAAAAGCTGGATAGTTGAGGTGCTCAGGGCTCTGGTTTAGTAGTCGACAAGTACGGTTGGACTCGATGATCTCGAAGGTCTTTTGAACCAAACCCTTCTCTAATAACGATAACATTTGAGGTGTAAATGCCTGTGTTTTGCACATGGCATACGGGTGGGTTTTCGGGTGGGTAATCCAAGCAAAAAGAGCTGTCACCGTCTTTGGATTTATCAACAGCAAGAGCAGATCTCATCAGGTTAAGCCTGCTCTTCCTTTGGCACCGGGACAGCCGTTGTTGGAATCATTTGTCTGGTTTCTGGCGTCCTCGATTCGAGAGGATGTTGATGAATTGGAAAGATGTAAAAGAGCCACGAGCGTGGTTTAAGAGATTGGCAACAACGCCTTGCCAAGGAAACAGCCTGTCTCCTGGCTCGGCTGAATCTTATGTTTTTTCTTCTTTAAGTGAAGGTTAAAAGGTGCCATTAGCAGCTCCGAGGACCTGCATGAAGAATGAAAATAGACAGCGCTGAAGGTGATCCTATAGAGGTGTAGCACAAATCGGTGTCTGGAGGTTGAAATCAGATTTAAGCTGAGTGGAACAGTTCTTAATAGAAAGAGTTGGGCTTGTTCAGCCTGGAGAAGAGGAGGAGGAGACCGTAGAGCAGCTTCCAGTATCTTAAGGGGCTTCAGGAAGGCTGGGGAGAGATTTTTTCAAAGGACCTGGAGAGATAGGATAGGGGGAATGGGTTTAAATTGGAAGGGGAAAGATTTAGATGAGACATTAGGGAGAAATTCTTCACCATGTGGGTGGGGAGGCCCTGGCCCAGGTTGCCCAAGGAAGTGGTGGCTGCCCCATCCCTGGAGGTGTTCAAGGCCAGGTTGGATGGAGCTTGGAGCAACCTGGCCCAGTGGGAGGTGTCCCTGCCCATGGAAAGGGTTCAAACTGGAGGGGCTTCCAACCCAAAACCATTTCATGATTCTGTGACTAATAGAAAGGCAAATGAGCTGTTGTGAAGTTGCACGCATCCCGATTTTTCGTTCTTCTCTGAAGTTATACACATCAAAATTGGGATTTTCTTTCTCATTACAATTTGCTTTTAGGCATAATTAATTGAGGAAAGTCCTCCGGCTTTAATAAGGAGGAGGGAAAATGTGGGATTATGCATCTAGAGTCATAGACTCACAGAATGAAAACCAGTGGCTGCCTTATTCTCAATTCAGGACTCGATGATCCGATGGGTCTCTTCCAACCTGGTTGTTCTATGATTCTATGATTTGAAGAGCTACTTCCATGACAGGTTCAGATTAGACATCAGGAAACATTTATTCAAGGAAAGAGTTCTCAGGCTCTGTCAGAAGCTGCCCAGGGAAGTGGTGGAGTCCCCACTTGTCCCCCAAGTCCCCACACTTGGACTCGGTGATCTCAAAGGTCCAACCAAACAGGTCTATGATTTTATTTCCCTTACTCCACCTTTGTTCCCCAGTGATCCTCATGTTCCGCTGGGAGCTCGTCCAAGGAGAGGCTGTGCTAAATTTACCTTGAGATCGACACGTGGCAGAGTTACCGAGATAATTCTTGGTTTGTAGAGCAGAGCGTGATGTCTGGCTGCTGTTATTCAGTGTCAGAAAGAATATCTTCTCTGCCTCTTTGCTCTTAATAAGACACGGATTTTGTGGAAAATGTCTTTAAATACATCCTGGAATTGATGCAGGAACTGAGTCTGGTTTGAGTCCCTTTAAGAAGGACATTGAGGGGCTGGAGCACATCCTGGGAAGGGAACGGAGCTGGAGAAGGGGCTGGAGAACAAGGGTTATGAGGAGCAGCTGAGAGACCTGGGGGTGTTCAGCCTGGAGAAAAGGAGGCTGAGGGGAGACCTCATCACTGTCTACAACTCCCTGAAAGGAGGTTGGAGTGAGGTGGGTGCTGGTCTCTTCTCCCAAAGGAAGAAGTGACAGGATGAGAGGGAATAATCTCAAGTGGCACCAGGGCAGGTTCAGATTGAGCATCGGGAAAATTTCTTCACTGAAAGGGTTCTGAGGCCCTGGCAGAGGCTGCCCAGGGAGGTGGTGGAGTCTCCATTCCTGGAGGGGGTTAAAAGCCTGGTAGATATCACCCTGGGGACACAGTCTGGTAGTGGACTCAGCAGGACTTGATCGATGATTGGACTCCATGATCTTAAAGGTCTTTTCCAATTGAAACCTGAGGGACATGGTTTAGTGCTTGATAGGAATGGTTGGACTAGAAGATCCGATGGGTCCCTTCCAACCTGGTTGTTCTATGATTCTATGTTTCTATGATTCTAAACCATTCTACGCTTCTATTTCCTTCACCAGCTAAAAGATGACAATTTGGGGTTTGGGTTAAAACTGCTTGTTTTAAATGCAATATTCTCTTTTTTTTTTCTAGCTCTGGGGAGCTCAGAAAATAAAGCAGGTAATGTGGTTTTTTTTAAATTTTTATATTTCACCATCGTTTCATTTATGTTTCATTTTGCTCAGCGACGCTGCCCTCTTCTCCACTCTCGGCTTTTCCAGTCGCTCTTCTGTCTTGCCACAGAGACAGAAATGCAGAGAACACTGTTGCCACAGCCCAGACTTTTTTTTTTTTTTTGCTTTGTATTTATATATTTTGATGTCTTCATTTTCTCCTTCCTGTCTAGTCAAGAGATTTCTCATCTCTACTCTTTGGAAAACAGTTTGACAGATCTTTGGGAAGGCTTCTCGCTGTGTCGTACCTTCCTCCTCTGCAGCCCCAGATCTCTTGGGGATGGATTTTTCCTCCCTCAGCCAGTTCATCCCAGCGCAACCTCCTGTAAAATATGAGAAAATGGGGCCAAGCGACTATCATCGTTTATTGGTCCAGCAGATCGAGCATTTCCACGCAGGGTGGGCTGCCCACAGCCGCCAGCGTTGGTTGAAAAGCTGTGGAAAGACATAAAAGTTGAATTATTTGGTGAATCCGAGCCCCGTGGGGTGCAAGGGGCTTTTATTTCGGTGACCTCATGCCACTCCTGCTTGGTTTGACCCCAGTTAGAACAGATTCTGGGGCAGAGATAGAAAACTGGTTTCCCTTTTCTCCTCCTAAACCTGTATTTCCCTCCTTGGGGTTAAGGTGAGTGGCCTTTGAGGACATTATAGTCCCAAGGAGACACTTTATATGTGAATAATGATTATATTGAATAATGATGATGATGATGGATTTGGAACTAGATGATTTTGATAGGAATGGTTGGACTAGAATATCCAATGGGTCCCTTCCAACCTGGTTGTTCTGTGATTCTATGATCTTTAAGGTCCCTCCCAGCCCAAACTATTCTATGATAATAAAAATAATAATAATGAAGTTAAATTATTTCATTTCAATTATTAAAAGCAGTGGTAGGAGGAGGTTTTGCGTAGGCTACCAAGCCATGGGTTGGAGCTGCAGAAGCAAGGAAGGTGCTGAGAGGCAGGAAGCCTCCTGGTGCTCCCTGGTGGAAGATGCTGTTTGTAGAGGCTGAGCGCTTGGCCAGATGTTGAGGTGCCTGAGGGACATGGTTTAGTGTTTGATAGGAGTGGTTGGACTCGATGATCCGATGGGTCTCTTCCAACCTGGTTGTTCTATGATTCTATGATTCTATGATTCAATGTCTGTCTTTGCTGATTGTTTTTCAGGCCATCATCCACCCCGATACAAATGAGACCATCTTCATGCCATTCCGAATGTCAGGTAGGGTTTGTCCTGATCAAGTAATGATTCGTTTTACTGGGAATCTCGACAAAATGTGGTATTTTATCTCCTGGCTTTGAATTGCATCTTGTCAACATGTCGACCAAGGTCATTCAGATCGAAAATCCCTTTGCAGTCAGGGAGAGTTAGGATCCTAAATGCCCACGTGAGGCCTAGGGCTTAAATATTTTCCTTTCCTTTAAATGTTTTAACATGGACTCAAGCTCAGGGACCTGCTTTAGTCATGGACAGGTAGTGTTGGACTTGATGATCTCAAAGGTCTTTTCCAACCGAAATAATAGTCTATAATTTTATTTCCCTTGATTTTCTTGCATTTTTGAGGTGTCCCTCACTACAATGGACGTTTTAATCAACAAAGCCTGATGCCCAACAACCACAGGACAAGAGGGAATGGCCTCAAGCTCCGCCAGGGGAGATTTAGGCTGGAGATTAGGAGGAAGTTTTTCACGGAAAGGGTCATTGAGCATTGGAACAGGCTACCCAGGGAGGTGGTTGATTCCCTTTCCCTGGAGGTGTTTAAGGCACGGGTGGATGAGGTCCTGAGGGACATGGTTTAGTGTTTGATAGGAATGGTTGGACTCGATGATCCGATGGGTCTCTTCCAACCTGGTTGTTCTATGTTTCTATGATTCTATGACTTATTTAAATAAGCAGGATGTTTTCCGTGTTTTGGAGGGGAGAATCCTGGGGAGTTCTCCAGGGCTCAGTGCTGGGTCCACTTCTGTTCAAAAGCCTTATTGATGATGTAGATGAAGGGATTGGGTGCGTCTTGGTAAGTTCACAGATGCCACCAAGCTGAACGGAAGTGTTGAACTGCTTGAGGGCAGGGAGGGTCTGCAGAGGGATCTGGACAGGATGGATCCATGGGCTGAGACCAATGGGATGAGGTTCAGCAAAACCAAGTGCCGAGTCCTGCTCTTGGGACACAACAACCCTGCGCAGCTCCAGGCTTGGGGAAGAGCGACTGGAAAGGTGCCTGGAGGAGAAGGACCTGGAGGTGTTGGTTGACAGTGGCTGAACATGAGCCAGCAGTGTGCCCAGGTGGCCAAGAAGGCCAACGGCATCTTGGCTTGGATCAGAAACGGTGTGACCAGCAAGAGCAGGGAAGGCATTGTGCCCCCAGATTGAGTTCTGGTGAGGCTGCACCTCGAATCCTGGGTTCAATTTTGGGCCCCTCACTCCAAGAAGGAAGAAGGAATTTGAGAATGAAGCTGGGGAAGGGGCTGGAGAACAAGGGTTATGTGGCTGAGGGACCTGGAATTGTATAACCTGGAGAGAAGGAGGATGAAAAGGAGGTTGCAGCAAGGTGGATGTTGCTCTCTTCTCCCCAGCGACAGGCAAGAGGATCAGAGGAAATGACCTCAAGCTGCACCAGGGCAGGTTTAGATTAGACATCAGGGAACATTTCTTCATGGAGAGGGTCCTCAGACCCTGGCAGAGGCTGCCCAGGCAGGTGATGGATTTCCCATCCCTGGTTGTTTAAAAGCTGGGGAGATGAGGTGCTCAGGGGTCTGGTTTAGCATGAGCAGGTACGCTTGGCCTCAATGATCTCAATGGTCTTTCCAACCAAGTGATTCTACGATTCTGTTTTCACAGAGGAGTAACAACAGGGTTGGTGGGTTTTGTTCTCCAGTTCCTTGAAGCAAGATGATGTTGAGGGCGAAGTGGAGGGGAGAAAAACCAGGACTCGCTCCTTCACTTCCTCGTTCCGTATTCTTTTTCGCATTTTTCTTCCTTTCTGGTCTTTGCCCCTTTCCGGCTGGAAATTGGACCCACGAGGCTTAATGTTGGGAAAATGCTCTGAGACCTTCTCGTGGAAGTCAGAGAGATGAATTATAATTAGCACCAAAAAATTGGCAGACTTAGCAGAGGGAAAATGTGAAGCGTTTGATTTTCGTGGCACTCAACGAGATTTGGGGTAAAGGCTTCTCTCTAATATAAATTAAAGTAGTCCTGCTCTTCTCCACGATGCAAATATGTTTTCTTCAGGTTGCTTCTCCCCTGCTCCTTTTTTTACTTGACCTAGAAGTAAATGAGCCCTCCTGGTGTAAAAACCCTAGCGGAGAGGTTCCTAAAGCAGGCGGTGAGAGAAAGAAGCTCCACCAATGGTGACATCTTCCTTCTCCTCAGCTGCCATGGGTTTGTGAAGCTTATTCCATGGCTTCAGAAGCACCTTTGGGCTGCTAAGCTGGTGGGACCAGGCTCAGCAAGAGGGGAAGGGGCACAGAACGCTGGAGAGCTTTCTCCTGGGCTAGGGAGGGTAGGTTGTGGGAGGGTCTGATGAGCAACCGAGTTGGCACGAAGCAGGGAACAGATTGTGTGACTGAGCCTGGGAAGTTGGGGGTTGGGGGGGTGGGGGGGGGGCAGGATCTCCCCCCTTTCCGTGGCAGCGAGCCACTAGGTCAGCTCAGTTAACGCCACCACGGCAGCATCCAGCGCCTTCTGGACTGGACTGAGCAGCTCCTGGTCTGAGCTGTCAACCCTTCGCTTCTGCTGCTGTGAGTTGCCCACAAGACCATGCCCTCTGAAGCACTAATGCCAGGTACTGGCACAAACTGACTTTACTGGAAACTGAGGCGTGGAGTTTGGCCCCAGATCACTCCAAATTGATGCTGGAAGGTGGCCGGTCCTCTTAACCACCAGCTCTTGGGGCTGTTTCTTAGAGAAAATGGTTGGAAGAGCAAAATGCTGAATTTAATCTTCCTAAACCCAGCGGACCAAGAGTCTAGAGGTTATAAGTGGGGAAACTCTTAGCCCACAAGCCAAGAAAAGTAAATAGAGGATGGGATAAAGACTGGGTGAAAATCAGGAGGTGCCTCCGTTGATGCTTGGTGCATCAAGTGGAGGTTGTTGAAGATCCACAGGCATCCTTAGCCTAGAGAAGAGGAGGCTGAGAGGAGACCTCATTACTCTCTACAACTACCTGAAGGGAGGTTGGAGAGAGGAGGGAGCTGGACTCTTCTCCCAAGGGACAGGGGACAGGACAAGAGGGAATGACCTCAAGCTCCACCAGGGGAGATTTAGGCTGGAGATTAGGAGGAAGTTTTTCATGGAAAGGGTCATTGGGCATTGGAATAGGCTGCCCAGGGAGGTGGTTGATTCCCCTTCCCTGGAGGTGTTTAAGGCACAGGTAGACAAGGTCCTGAGGGACATGGTTTATTGTTTGCTAGGAATGGTTGGACTTGATGATCCGATGGGTCTCTTCCAACCTGGTTGTTCTATGATTCTATGACTCTATCATCCCCGTGGTGAGATGGAGCTGATGGAAGTGAGCTCAGCCCATCATGCCCGATGTGGCTTCTACCCTAAACCAATAGATGTGCTTTTTTTCCATCACCGACCTGTGTATTTGAATACATTCACCTCTGTTTTTTTTTCCCACAGGTTACATTCCCTTTGGAACCCCCATCGTAAGTACTTTTGCTTGGCTTTGTTCGCACGTAACGAGAAATGTGTGTTGTGGCGTTTGTGGCCGATTCTCCATGTGCTACCTTGCTGGGTTCACTCAGGGTTCCCACCTTTCCCATTGCTCGTTATCATTATGGTGCAAATCCTGCCCGACAAGCTCTGCATTCAAGGTTATTTACCTATTTCATTCCGCTTGCCCAGCAACATCTCCAGCTTTATCCTCCCCTTCTGGAAAGAGAAGACCAAGATGAGCTCATCGCCTTCCAAATGCAGCTCCTGCAACTCTCAGATTTCATCTTCGGGCACTTTTATGGATTTTATTTCATTCGCACGTTGGTTGTTTTTTTTTTTTTTAAGTCCTTCCCAAACGTGACGAGCTACAGCACGGCTAGACCGGTGTCGTGCGCTCTCGTTTGGATTAATTAAACCTGCGAGCGCTTTCTGTCGGGTTATGAAGGGCGTTTTGCATTTGTACTTGTTATTGTGCGATTCGTAAGCGTTTGGGTGCTCTTGAGAGCGAAAGCCAGAAGGGAGGGAGTTCTGCCTGTCTTCCTAACGCGGAAGCTTCAGGAATGGAAACAATTAATTAACTTATTTTCGTGGATGGGGAAACTGAGGCACGGAGTTTTGCCCAGCATCACCTGAAGTTGGTGCTGGAAGGTTGCTGTTTCTCTTGGATCTGTTTAGTAAATTAAATGGTCGAAAGAGCAAAATCTGCTGAATTTATTCTTCCTAAACTCAGTGGACCGTGCGGTAGGACTTGCTTAAAGGCAACGAATCTTATCTGAATGGGTCCAGAGGAGGCTACAAAGATGGTCCGAGGGCTAGAGCACCTCCCGTATGAGGACAGGCTGAGAGAGTTGGGGTTCTTCAGCCTGGAGAAGAGAAGCCTATGAGGAGACCTTATAGTGACCTTCTAGTACCTGATGGGGCTACCAGAAAGCTGGGGAGGACTGTTCACAAAGGCTTGTGGTGGCAGGATGAGGGGCAATGGGGATAAACTGGAGAGGGGCAGAGTTAGACTGACATAAGGAGGATTTTCTTCATGATGAGGATGGTGAAGCCCTGGTCCAGGTTGCCCAGAGAAGCTGTGGCTGTGCCGTCCCTGGAGGTGTTCAAGACCAGCTTGGATGGGGCTTGGAACAACCTGATCCAGGGCGAGATGGAACTGGATGGGCTTTGAGGTCCCTTCCAACCCAAACCATTCTATGATTCTCTGATCCTATGATTCTGTGGTTCTCTGATTCTGCTTAAAGGTAAAGATCCTCACTTAAAGGTAAGATCCTTGCTTCATGGTCCTTTCCTAAAGGCAAAGAAACACCTACCAGCAGAAACCCTGGTGGCTGTTGGTATTTGTTGTCCTGGCTTTGGTGGCAACTTTGTATTGGGGCATTTTGAAAGAAAAGGTTAAACAAAAATGAGTTAACGATCAAATTGACAATGAAATCGGCCCAAATCCAGAGCTGTCAGAGGAGCCGAGAGCTGTCAGATGAGCCCAATTTCACTCGCTCTAAAGGATAAACTGGAACCTCTTGTCATTTAGAGAAGAAGAGAAAAAAAAAAAAAAACCCAAACGTTTCAAATGTTAAAATTAAAATGTAACATTTATGCCAATCGATCTGTGAAATTTAGTGACAAAATTGGCAGCCTGCTCTAGCATAAAAACAGTTTGAGTCTTGCATTTCGCATAGGGGGGGATGGGATTTCCTCAAGAGAGACTTGGTGTGCCTGCGGTGGGCTCTGGCTGAGCCAGGGGGCTCCAGCGCTCGCCAAACCCCCCCATCCCCTCCTCGTCCTGGTGTTTGGGGGCAGTGAAACACCCTGCAGGGCTTCCAGCAGGTCATATGGCAAGAGCTTTATTGCCTGTCGGTCAATACGTGATGAAATGAAACGCTAATTCTGTCGCGTTTAGATCATTGTGAAAGGGATTGAGATCTTGCCGAACATTAAGAGAACCGTGGAATGGGTTGGGTTGGAAGGGACCTCAAAGCCCATCCAGTCCCAACCCCCTGCCAGGCAAGGACACCTCCCACTGGATCAGGTTGCTCCAAGCTCCATCCAATCTGGCCTTGAATACCTCCAGGGACGAGGCAGCCACAGCTTCTCTGGGCAACCTGGGCCAGGGCCTCCGCGCCCTCAGTGTGAAGAATTTCTTCCTAATGTCTCATCTAAATCTTCCACTTTCCACTTTAATGACATTTTGCCTTGTCCTGTCACTCCAGGCCCTTGGATAAGGTCCTTTGCCGTCTTTCCCGAAGCCCCTTTGGGTACTGGAAGCTGCTCTGAGTTGTACCCTGAGCTTCCTCTTCTCCAGGCTCAACAACCCCAACTCTCCCAGCTTGTCCTCCTAGCAGAGTTTCTCCAGATCTTGCATCATCCCTGTGGCTTCTTCTGGACTTGTTCCAACAGCTCCATCTCCTTCTTCTTTTGGGGATTCCACAACTGGACCCAGGGCTCCAGGTGGGGTCTCACCAGAGCGGAGCAGAGGGACAGATTCCCTCCCTCTCCCTGGTGGCCACAAGAGCAGAACTTGTAATTCAAAACCCTCCACTAGGCTTCTTCCAGCCAACAGCTGTCGGAGCAGCGTCTCCAGCCCTGGCTTTGGGGTCACCAAGAGCCCTTCGCACCTGATAGGCAATTAAATTTTCTCACTGGTACTTTTCGAGCGTTTCAAAGCTTTTTTTTTTTTTTTTTTTTTTTTTTTTTATTTTGTTTTCCTTCTTAGTTATTTTTTTCCCATGACAGTAATTAAAAGTGAAACTGTACATTTCTTGACAGACTCTCGCACATATGGGGAGTTTGCATTTAAACGTGCCTCTTTCAGTCATACAGATTTTGGGTGCTCTTTTTTATTTATTTATTTTTTCCCTCTTGTATTTCTCTCGGTGCTCAGCTTCAGCTGACAATGTAAGCGCCGGCAGCCTTCCCTCTCCTCCGGAGCCTCATTAGCCCGAAGCCTTCGGGGACGTAAGTCAGTCCCGGGGCGAGGAGGTTCCTCGCCTGTTGAATTCGCTCGGCTAAAAGCGGCGACGGAGTAATTAATGACGAGATCCGCGTGTTGAATGGAAGCGGTAAATTAGTGGAAGTTGCCCGGCTTGGCGCTCGGCCAGCGCGCAAAGTAGCTGCAACTTCACGAAAGGCTGTGGGAGGGAAAACTGGAGGAGAAGGTGGAGGAGGAGAGAGGAAAGAAGATGGATATGAAATGAGGGCTCCCAGCCCTATTACCCTTTTGTTTGTTGTGATGTCCTGAAGCGTAGAAGTTGCCTCCTCTTCAACTGATGCTGCGGCAGATGTGCAGAGACGCCTTTAGCTCAGCCCTCCTTGCCTCATCTCCGTGCACTAACAGGGGAGCTTTCCTTTCTTCTCGGCTTCTCGGGAGCAAACGTCAAGGAAATGGTGCAGAAGGTGGTCTGAGTTGGGTAACGAACTCACAACCTTCTTGCCCAGTGGCCTCAAAGATATTTCAGATCATGAGCATCCTGCAAATAAATGTATGGAATTAAAAGGGTTTGGTCTTTATGCTCTTAACAAAGATGGGAGTGTGGTTGAACAACAAGAAGACCATCTTCTTTGGAAATGATCAGACATTGGAGATACAAGAGGGGAGAAAACAGTGATATTAGGAAGCATCATTTCCCCTGACCACAAGAAGGATGTTGAGGCTCTGGAGCAAGTGCAGAGAAGAGCAATGAAGCTGGAGAAGGGGCTGGAGAAGAAGAGGAGTGGCTGAGAGAGCTGGGGGTGTTTATCCTGGAGCAGAGGAGGCTGAGGGGAGACCTCATTGCTCTCTGCAAGTCCCTGCGAGGAGGTTGTGGAGAGGAGGGAGCTGGGCTCTTCTCCCAAGGGACAGGGGACAGGACGAGAGGGAATGGCCTCGAGCTCCACCAGGGGAGATTTAGGCTGGAGATTAGGAGGAAGTTTTTCACAGAAAGGGTCATTGGGCATTGGAATAGGCTGCCCAGGGAGGTGATTGATTCACCTTCCCTGGAGGTGTTTAAGGGACGGGTAGATGAGGTGCTGAGGGACATGGTTTAGTGTTTGATAGGAATGATTGGACTCCATGATCCAATGAGTCTCTTTCAACCTGGTTGTTCTATGATTCTATGAACATATGCACGTGTGGACTCGTGTGCTGCATCGGGTGACCTCGCAAAGTCGGTAGCATCTTGCACTGATTTGCAGCAGGCAACATCTGGCCACATGTGCCAGGAAAGGCAACCGCAAGCCTCCGGCAGACAGTGCTAATCAGCCTGAGCTCCAGAAACCAGGCAGGAGTTTCTTTGCAGCTCAGAAAATGAAACATCAACAATTCTCTTCAAACAAAATCCAGGCTCCCAAACAGAAGCACATGTGCTTCCAGGTGGCACTCCTGTCTTCAGATGTTCAAATTGCATTTCTTTCCTCGTGCTTGAAACAGCCAACGTGCCAAAGGAAAACAAGAAAACCCCTCTCCATTGCCAATAATAACAACTTTGAACTCTTGCTTCCTTGAAATATGTGCATTATCCTCCAGAAACAGCTGGAGGAAAGAATTCTTTAGATTCGAATCAGCTGATCTTTGGACAATCATAGAATCACAGAATTGTTTAGGTTTGAAGGGATCTCACCACTCTCATTGGGAAAAATTCCGTAGAATCATAGAATCATAGAATCATCAGGTTGGAAGAGACCCATCGGATTATCGAGTCCAACCATTCCTAGCAAACACTAAACCATGTCCCTCAACACTCATCCATCCGTCCCTTAAACACCTCCAGGGAAGGTGAATCAACCACCTCCCTGGGCAGCCTATTCCAATGCCCAATGACCCTTTCTGTGAATTAGGAATTTCTTCCTCATGTCTTCCCCCTTTCAATTTAAAGCCATTCCCCCTCATCCCATCACTCCAGGCCCTTGGAAAAACTTCCTCTCCATCTCTCCTGGAGCCCCTTCAGGTACTGGAAGCTGCTCTCAGGTCTCCTGAGAGCCTTCTCTTCTCCAGGCTGAACAATCCCAACTCCCTCAGCCTGACCTCATAGCAGAGGTTCTCCAACCCTCGGATCATCTCCATGCCCTCTTCTAGCCCCGTTCCAGCACTTCCATCTCATTCTTATATTGGGGCTTCCAGAACTGGACTGAGGACTCCAGGTGGGGTCTGCTGTCTGCATGCTTAGAAAAGCACCAAGAGCAAACCCCTCATGCCTTTGCTAATGAGAAAAATCTCTTCTCTTGCAGGTTGTTGGTCTTCTCTTGCCCAACCAGACGCTGGCGTCCACTGTGTTTTGGCAGGTAATGAGCTCATTTTGTCACCATGATCTGAGTGGGTGGAAAACGTGATGGAAAGGAAAGGAGCAGTTGGGTTGTGTCTACAGGGCAACATGATACGCAGGGACCTGGGGTTGTTGGTCAACAGCCGACTGACCATGAGCCAGCAGTGTGCCCAGGTGGCCAAGAAGGCCAATGGCATCCTGGCTTGGATCAGAAATGGTGTGACCAGCAGGTCCAGGGAGGTTCTTCTCCCTCTGGACTCCACACTGGTGAGGCCGCTCCTTGAATCCTGTGTTCAGTTCTGGGCTCCTCACCACAAGAAGGATGTTGAGGCTCTGGAGCGAGTCCAGGGAAGAGCAACAAAGCTGGTGAAGGGGCTGGAGAACAGACCCTATGAGGAATGTCTGAGAGAGCTGGGGTTGTTTAGCCTGGAGAAGAGGAGGCTGAGAGGAGGTCTCATTATTCTCTACAACTACCTGAAAGGAGGTTGTAGAGAGGAGGGAGCTGGGCTCTTCTCCCAAGTGCCAGGGGACAGGACAAGAGGGAATGACCTCAAGCTCTGCCAGGGCAGATTTATGCTAGAGATTAGGAGGAAGTTTTTCATGGAAAGGGTCATAGGTTCTGTTCTCCAGCCCCTTCACCAGCCTCGTTGCTCTTCTCTGGACTCATTCCAGAGCCTCAACATCCTTCTTGTGCTGAGGGGCCCACAACTGAACACAAGATGCAAGGAGCGGTCTCACCAGTGCTGAGTACAGCGGGAGAATCACCTCCCTGGACCTGCTGGTCACACCATTTCTGATCCAAGCCAGGATGCCATTGACCTTCTTGGCCACCTGGGCACACTGCTGGCTCATGTTCAGTTGGCTATCGACCAACCCCCCCAGGTCCCTCTCCTCCTGGCAGTTTTCCAGCCAGACTTCTCCCAGTCTGTAGCTCTGCATAGGGTTGTTGTGCCCCAAGTGCAGGACGCGGCATTTGGCCGTGTTAAACCTCATCCCATTGGACTCAGCCCATGGATCCAGCCTGTTTAGGTCCCTTTGCAGAGCCTCCCTACCCTCCAGCAGATCCACACTTCCACACAGAGAGCGCAAGGATAGGATGAGGGAGCACATTTTAAGCTTCAAGAGGGAAGATTGAGGTGAGATCTTAGGAAGAAATGTTCTCCTGTGAGGGTGGGGAAGCCCTGGCCCAGGTTGCCCAGAGCAGTGGTGGCTGCCCCATCCCTGGAGGTGTTCAAGACCAGGTAGGATGGGGCTTGGAGCAGCCTGATCCAGTGGGAGGTGTCCCTGCCCATGGTGGGAGCTGGAACTGGCTGGGCTTTGAGGTCCCTTCCAACCCAACCCATTCCATGACCCTTTGGTGAAAACGTAGGCCCTTCAGCTCATGCACCTGCTGATTTCAAGACACCTTGTCAAGTAGTTGGCATCTTCCTGGGTGAATTCCTGTTGGAATTGCAACGTGTGCACAGGGCTGGGGGCGGCAGGAGACCCAGTGCCCAGGAATTTTGGGAATAGATATTGATTTTGATAGGAATGGTTGGATTCGGTCATCCGGTGGGTCTCTTCCAACCTGGTGATTCTATGATTCTATGATTGCAAAAGCAAAGACCTCTCTAGTCAAGTGCCCTGTGGAGGTGTTTGGCTAAAAAAGTAGGTGCTTAGGGAGATGTTGGTTTTATTTCCCTATTAAAATTCTGGGAATTAAGAGTAAGGGCAGGAATTGTGCACGTGAATGAGTTACATCCATAGTAAACACCCCACTTAAGTATAATTTCAGCACTAGCTGAGATGAAGATCAAGTTATTTTCAGGAGTATTTTTAGTTGCAAATATCTTTTTATTGTCTGCACTGTAAGTGGTGATAGAGGATTATGCAGTTGAGACATATCAAAGCAGGATGGGATCTGCCTGGCATGTTAGAAAGACTGCAGAGCCGAGAATATATTGGTCGGTGCCAATAAATTGTGGTTTGAATGAAGGGATTGAGTGCAGCCTCAGTCAGTTTGTGGATGACACTAAGCTGGGTGGAAGTGTTGATCTCTTTGAGGACAAGGAGGCTCAGCAGAGGGATCTGAACAGGCTGGATCCATGGGCTGAGACCAGTGGGATGAGGTCCAACAAGGCCAAGGGTTGAGTCGTGCGCTTGGGACACAACAACCCCATGCAGCTCCAGGCTTGGCGAAGAGTGGCTGGAAAGCTGCCTGGAGGAGAAGGAGCTGGGGGTGTTGGTTGGCAGTGGCTGAACATGAGGCAGCAGTGGCCCAGGTGGCCAAGATGGCCAATGGCATCTTGGCTTGGATCAGAAACAGTGTGACCAGCAGGAGCACGGAAGTCCTGCTGACTTGTCCCTGAACTCTGCACTGGTGAGGCCACATCTCAAATCCTGGCTTCAGTTTTGAGTCCCTCACTCCAAGAAGGACATTGAGGAGCTAGAGCGTGTCCAGAGCAGGGAAACGGAGCTGAGGAAGGGGCTGGAGAACAGGGTTTATGGAAGCAGCTGAGGGAACTTGGCCTGCTAATGTTGAGATGAGCTGTTGGGTTTAAAAAAACCTGAAATCTGGAAAATAGAGGTGGATTTCCAGCAGGTATCAGCCGGATGACTTTGTAATTATTATTTAAATAAAGCAATAAAGTAAGGTTTGCTAGATCCAAAGGGTGGTGAGGGCTTGGCCCAGGTTGCCCAGGGAAGGCTTGACTGCTTCATCCCTGGAGGTGTTCCAGGCCGGGTTGGATGGGGCTTGGAGCCCCTGATCCAGTGGGAGGTGTCCTTGCCTGGCTGGGGGTGGAACTAGATGGGCTTTGAGATCCCTTCCAAACCATTCTGTGATTCTATGATTCAAAGGGAATTAGCTCAGATGTTGGGTAAGCAGAAGAGGTGGCAAGTTGGGAGCTGGTCCAAAATGAGATGATTTTCCTGCCGTGCTCCCATGTTTATAGATCTTTCATTTTTAGGGATATTTTGTTAATGCCTTTCTCTTCTTGTTCCCTCTTCAGTGGTTGAACCAGAGCCACAATGCGTGCGTCAACTATGCAAACCGCAACGCGACAAAGGTGAGGAGACCCAAGAGAAGCGGCACTTTAGGTCTTACGGAAACACAACTCTTGTTTCTTCACTATTAATTGAAACTCGGGGGTTGTCCCTGTGAGGAATGGATAGATTGGACGTTCTCCAGCGGAGACTCGGTCATAAACCTTGGCTGTAAATGGCTGGAGGATCCCAAAACCACTCAAGGCACTTAAATAACACTTCGTGCCTTTGGGATATACCACTATATAGTCACAGCTGGTATGAAATGGTTTAATTGGTTATGTAAATGAGCACAAACCAAAATGGTATCTGGGTTTTAGGGGAGCAGAAGGCAGCTCCTTGATCACCCTGTCGTCTCCTGAAGACTTGATATACGCTACCAGCAGAGGTGCTGGAGACCAGGGGCCACTCCTGCTCTTTTCCATCTCTTTTGCCTTCATGTCGGGGTGGGAGTGGGAAGCTCGAGACTGGAAACGGAGTTGGAAACCATCCAGCCCATCGCGATAAGATTTCAAAGGCAAATATTTAGTGCGGAGAGTTTGGGGTTCGTGACGAGCCTGCGAGGATGCTAATTCTGTTCCATTTGCTGCGTTTCATTCACGTCCTTCCTTGGAGCTGCTATTATTGCAATTCTCTGAAGCCAATTAATTTTCCGTTCCCTTTAACCCTGCTCGTGAGGCCACAGCTTCCCTTCCTTTTGCCGCTGTTAGATGACAGCCCGCGTGTCATGGAACAATATGACAACGTTAAACCTGTCTCCGCTTTGAAACAAATACGACGAGAAACAAAAAACAAATATGACAACAAACCAACCAAACAAACAAAAGCTCGAGTTGCATTTTTCATAACCAGAAGTTTGTTTATTGAAAATATGTTTTCTTTTTTCTTTCCAAAGCCTTCTCCGACGTCCAAGTTCATCCAGGGCTACTTGGGAGCTGTCATAAGTGCTGTCTCAATAGCAGTGGGTAACGCTTTATATCTCTTTATTTCCCTACTGAGTAGCTGCTCCCTTACAGCAACTCTTTTTTGAGATGTTTGTTTGAATTGCCAAGCGTGTTTCTCCTTCAATTGACAGAATTCAGTCGGCAGAACCAGAAAATATTTTAACCATGAGGTGTCTCTGTCCGTGCATGCTCAAACTTTCCAACACAAAGAGGCTTCTCCTGCTGCTTGCTTCCCGCACGTCCTGCTCCGTGCGCTGCTGGGCTGTGCTGCTGGGTGAACTCAGATTGTCCCTGGAGGTGTTCAAGGCCAGGTTGGATGGGGCTTGGAGCAGCCTGATCCAGTGGGAGATGTCCCTGCCCATGGCAGGGGATGGAACTGGATGAGCTTTGAGGACCCTTCTGACCCAACCCAGAGAAGAGCAACGAGGCTGGTGAAGGGTCTGGAGAACAGGCCTGATGAGGAGCGGCTGAGAGAGCTGGGGGTGTTTATCCTGGAGAAGAGGAGGCTGAGAGGAGACCTCATTACTCTCTACAACTACCTGAAAGGAGGTTGTAGAGAGAAGGGATCTGGGCTCTTCTCCCAAGGGACAGGGGACAGGACAAGAGGGAATGGCCTCAAGCTCCACCAGGGGAGATTTAGGCTGGAGATTAGGAGGAAGTTTCTCACGGAAAGGGTCATTGGTCATTGGAATAGGCTGCCCAGGGAGGTGGTTGATTCCCCTTCCCTGGAGGTATTTAAGGCACAGGTAGACGAGGTGCTGAGGGACATGGTTTAGTGTTTGATAGGAATGGTTGGACTTGATGATCCGGTGGGTCTCTTCCAACCTGGTTGTTCTATGATTCTATGATTCTGTGTTCTCCTGCAGCTGGTAGGCAGCTTTGCACCTGTGGTAGAAAAGAGTTGGTTCCTTGTTTGTTTGAGTGGAAATTCTCCCTCCTATTGGGGCACTTCTGCTTGATAGTTTTTACAGGTTAGCGTGACTTGCTCACTGGTTGCCCTACTGCTCCTCTGATCACCTGTTTTACCTTAGAATTAAACCACACTGTGCAGACAGGGCAGGGATGTGCTGATGTGAGCTCCCACGCTTCATAACCCCATGAAGATGTGTCCACACCAGCTTCACGCTTCTGCAACCAAGGTAGAGTCTTGAGTCCCTGTCCCACCAACCTCAACGCTTCGGTTAGCAGCTCTTCCCTTTCTGCTGTTTCCTGCTGTAACATGGGAGAAGTTGACTGTCCTCCTCAATCTTTAATTCAGAACTTGTTCCAGGGTTGAGATGAGTAAAGCAAAGCTCTCCCGCTTGCTGTGGTGCTGCCCCTCACAACCTGCCTGTCAACCTCCACCACAGCTCAGCCAAGGAAAGTTGGCTGGTTCCGTGTCGTTGGTATTAATGTTCCTCTCCGTTTTGGCCACAGGGGCAGGCAGAGGGCAGGAGACATGGAGGATTGAGGTTAGCAGAGTTTTATCACCCTGAGAAGCTGATGAGCTGTGGTAAGGAAACCACTCAATGAGCAGAGATGTCTTGGGACAGCTGATGTAGGTCTTTAAAATCACCGGTTCCTTGTAGGCTGACTGCTAAGGAACTGAAACATAGAATCATGGAATGGTTTGGGTTGGAAGGGACCTTAAACACCATCCAGTTCCAAGCCCTCTGCCTCTCCCACCCAATCAGGATGCTGAAAGCCCCATCCAACCTGTCCTTCATGGATACCTTCTCCTTCCTGCTGCTGGAAGTAGGTCTTCTTTGTAAGTGGAGGACATAAGGAAGAATTTCTTCGCTATGAGAAGCACTAGAATAGGTTGCCCAGGGAAGCTGTGGCTGCCCCATCCCTGGAGGTGTTCAAGGCCAGGTTGGATGGAGCTTTGATCAACCTGATGCAATGGGAGGTATCCCTGCCCGTGACAGGAGGTTGGAACTGGATGATCTTCAAGGTCCCTTCCAACCCAAACTGTTCTATTATTCTATGATACTATGGCTCTCAGAGTGCGTGAAAATGAGATGAAGTTGCTGTCCCTGTGTAGACAAGCTCTTGGAGACACTATCAATATAGAATCATAGAATCATAGAACAACCAGGTTGGAAGGGACCCATCGGATCATCGAGTCCAACCATTCCTATCAAACAATAAACAATGTCCCTAAGGACCTCATCTACCGGTGCCTTAATGTGTGTAGCTGCAGCATAACTTGTGCCCTGATAATCCAGAGCCTTTGGCCCGTGTCGGAAAGAGTGTGGCCAGCAGAACCAGGGAGATGGTTGTGCCCCTGGGCTTGGCGCTGCTGAGGCTGCACCTCAAATCCTGGGCTCAGTTTTGGGCCCCTCACTCCAAGAAGGACATTGAGGGGCTGGAGCTTGTCCAGACAAGGGAACGGAGCTGGGGAATGGGCTGGAGAACAAGGGTGATGAGAGGTGCCTGAGAGACCTGGGGTTGTTGAGCCTGGAGAAAAGGAGGCTGAGGGGAGACCTCATCACTGTCTACCACTGCCTGAAAGGAGGTTGTAGTGAGGTGGGTGTTGGTCTCTTCTCCCAAAGCAAGAAGTGATAGGAAACATTTCTTGATGGAAAGAGTTCTGAGGCCCTGGCAGAGGCTGCCCAGGGAGGTGGTGGAGTCCCCATCCCTGGGAATGTTTAAAAGATGGATAATTGAGGTGCTCAGGGAGCTGGTTTAGTAGTGAACCAGTAGGGTTGGACTCGATGATCTCAAAGGTCTTTTCCAACCAGGCGATTCTGCAACCTCTTACATTGTGCTCAATCCCCAATGTGGAGCAGCCCAGAGGGAGTGATTTTTATATCCTAAATGTCTGGATTAATAACCAGCATCATCTCGAGTATGGTGGCTTCTCTAAAGGATGATGGCAAATAACATCGAAACAGCCCTGAGGTTCATTACGTCGGATCGTAAGGCTTCAGCCCTCATTAACCGATCTCTGCTGTCAGTTAGTGGCAAATCACCTCCTAGTGTGAGCCTATTAGGACCAGATGACCTGAAAACAAGTGCCACTGCCTCCACCGGTCTGCTGAGACCTGGTATTAATTAAACTGAGCCCCTTCCACGTCTGCAGTTGGCAAACGACGCAGGGAGAAGGCTTGTGAAATGACAGATTAGTTTGCCTGTGATTGTGCTTCCCATCGTCTTCACCCTCTGTGTAATTTATCTAACAAGAGGGACAAACAAATTGCTTTCTCACGTGTTGGGAAGAGCAGATTTCAGCTTTATGCTTCTTGCAATTAAACCAGAAGTCGGAGCAAATCTTTGCAAATAACCTCATTCTTTGCCCTTTTCAGAGAAGAACTGCTGCCAGAGAGGCAACGCCCCTCTCTTTGATCCCATGAGACATCTGGGACTCCTGATTTGCAGCCCTTGGGGATGAGTTTTTGGGGGAACCAGTATTCCTTTTTTCAATATTTCAATATTTCAATTAGTGTTTGATAGGAGTGGTTGGACTCGATGATCCAATGGGTCTCTTCCAACCTGGTTGTTCTGTGATTCTGTGATTCTATGAAATACTTTCTCCCTGGATTAGCATCTGATCCTCCTCCTCCTCCTCTTGTGAGGAAGCTGCAGACCATGAGGAGGTGTCCCCCAGGCTGATCAGACCAAGTGACTTCAAACCGTTTCTCTTACAACTTCCCCTCTAAACCCTTCACCAACCCCATACCCTCCTCTGGATACTCTCCAGTAGCTTCTGATCCTTTTTAACCGGTGGCACCAAAACTGCACTTGAGGTGGGGCCACACCAATGGGGAGCGGAGGGGAACAATCCCCTCTCTCAACCGCTTGATGATGCTGTGCTGCATGCACCCCAGGACACAGTTGTCCTCTTGGCTGCTGGGACTCACGGTTGGCTCGAACTGAGGTCCTGAGGGTCCTGAGGGACATGGTTTAATGTTTGATAGGAATGGTTGGACTCAATGATCCGATGGGTCTCTTCCAACCTGGTTGTTCTATGATTCTATGATTGTTCTATGAACAGAACCCCCAGGCCCCTTTCTGCAGGGCTGCTCTCCAGCCTCTCACTGCCGAGTCTGTCTGGGCAGCCAGGGCTGCAGTGTCCCAAGTGCCAAACCCACCAGCTGCCCTCATTCAACTCCATGCGCTTGGAGATTGCCCAGCTCTTCCGTTTGTCCAGATCACTTTACAGGACCTCTTTGCCCTCAAGAACATCAAGAGCTTCCCCAAACTCACGTTGTCTGCAAACTGGGTTGGTTAATCTTCAAGTCCTGCATCCAGGTCATTTATGAAGGTGTTAAAGAGCATTGGTTCTAGGATGGATCCTTGTGGAGACCTCATGGGACTGGTCACCAGACTCATGTCAGCCATTCACTAGGACCCTTGGAGCCCAGCTCGTCAGCCAATTCATAGAATCATAGAATCACCAGGTTGGAAAAGACCCACCAGATCATTGAGTCCAACCATTCCCATCAATCACTAACCTATGTCCCTCAGCACCTCGTCCACCCGTCCCTTAAACCCCTCCAGGGAAGGTCACTCAACCCCCTCCCTGGGCAATCTATTAAATTGCTCTCAGGGTTTCAATTACACACCAACCCTTTCCAGCAGACACACACGCACACACTCTTGCTCTGCTGATGTGACACTTTTAAAAGGTTAAAAAGCTTTAAAAGTAATCAAACCCATTTTTATTATTGAATCAGAGAATCGTTAAGGTTGGAAAAGACCTCCAAAAATCATCCACTCCAGCCATCAGCCCAACACCACCGTGCCTACTAAACCATGTTCCCAAGTGCCACATTCCACATGTTTTAACACCTCCAGGGATGGAGAATCCACCACTGCCCTGGGCAGCCTTTGCCAACGCTTCACTGTTCCTTCTGTAAAGAATTTTTTCCTAATATCCAATCTGAACCTCACTTGTCACAACTGAAGGCCATTTCTTCTCATCCCGTCTCTTCTTAATTGAGAGCAACACCCACATCTCCACAACCTCCTTTCAGGTAGTTGTAGAGAGCAATGAGGTCTCCCCTCAGCCTAACTCTTCTCCAGGATAAACAGCTCTATCTCCTTTACTCACTCCTCATAACCCTTGTTCTCCAGCCTCTTCCCCAGCTCCGTTCCCTTCTCTGGATGCGCTCCAGCCTCTCAATGTTCTTCTTGGAGTGAGGAGCCCAAAACTGAACCCAGGATTCAAAGTGAAGTCTCACCAGTGCTGAATATCTTCAATGCACCAAGCTGCTCACTCCCAGCTCCCAGTCAGGAGCTCCTGCCTCCACACTTCTAACCACCCACAGTTGGCTCCAGACAGACATTCTACCTTGTAAAGAAACCTGAAGAAGCCCATGTAGCTTCTTTTCAAAGGTGAATTGGGAACTGTGGGTCCAAATGGCCTGGAGAGCAGCCTGGGTGCTGGTGTCCTTGCATGGCCCCAAACACAAACTGCTGTGGGATCTTCAGTGTTCCAGCAGAAAAGGCGCAACCGCACATTGTAAAGGCTAATCTACACCTTCATGGATGGTGACTCCACCACTGGGCAGCCTCTTCCAGTTCTTGACCAGTCATTTTAAAGAACTCTGGTTTTTTCCATATTTTATTAGTAGGTTTCTTAATTTCAGCTCCAAACTCAATTTGCTCCAAACTCAATTTGTTCCTGGAGTGCTGCTCCCTTTTGCCTCTTCCCAACTCCTCAGTCCTGTGGCCTGAGACTGGACCTTCACTACGAGGTCAGAAGTGATTCCTGTGGCTGCATTTAAGTGCCTGCAAACAAGACCAGATCCAGACAGGGTCTGGGAGCAAGGGTTCTGCGGTGTCTGGGTTGTCACTGGTGTGAAGCTCTGCAGGCTGGAGACCTGCAGGGTTAACCCAAAGGTTTGCTCACCTGGAGCTCCTAGAGCCATCAGGTTTCTCTGTACGTTCTCCTTGAAGCATCTCACAGCACCAGTGTTGTTGCTGTTGGGTTCTGTAGTCTTTGGATCCAAGCTTGTCATAGAATCATAGAATCATTAGGTTGGAAAAGACCTTTGTGATCGTCAGCTCCAACTGTACCTGTTCACTATAAGAGGTAGGAGGCTGGCAGCAGAACCTCTCTCCTGTCCCCTTGCTGTGAACTGCTCCGTGGGGACCACGTTTGTCCTGTTGTTCTTAGTCACATTAGCTTGTATCAGAAATGGTGTGACCAGCAGGGCCAGGGAGGTTCTTCTCCCTCAGGACTTGGCACTGGTTAGACTGCTCCTCGAATCCTGTGTTCAGTTGTGGGCCCCTCACCACAAGAAGGATGTTGAGGCTCTGGAGCGAGTCCAGAGAAGAGCAACGAAGTTGGTGAAGGGGCTGGAGAACAGGTCCTATGAGGAGCGTCTGAGAGAGCTGGGGGTGTTTATCCTGGAGAAGCAGAGGCTGAGAGACCTCATTGCTCTCTACAACTCCCTGAGAGGAGGTTGGGGAGAGGAGGGAGCTGGACTCTTCTCCAAAGGGACAGGGGACAGGATGAGAGGGAATGAACTCAAGCTCCACCACTGGAGATTTAGGCTGGACATTAGGAGGAAGTTTCTCACAGAAAGGGTCACTGGGCAGTGTCAGAGGCTGCCCAGGGAGGTGGTTGATTCACCTTCCCTGGAGGGTTTAAGGGATGGGTGGACGAGGTGCTGAGGGACATGGGTTAGTGTTTGATAGGAATGGTTGGACTCGATGATCTGGTGGGTCTCTTCCAACCTGGTGATTCTATGATGTTCTTAAACTCTTCATCTACTCATCTTTTAAATACCACCAGGGATGGACACTCAATCACCTCCCTGGGCAGCCTCAGCCAGTGCTTGATAATCATTTCAGTGAAGAAGTTTTTTTCCTGATGTCCAATCTGAACCTCCCCTGGAAGAGTTTGAAGCCATTCCCTCTGTCTCCTGTCACTTGGATGATGAGACCAACACCCACCTCTCTACAACCTCCTTTTAGGTGGATGTAGGCAGTGATAAGATCTCCCCTCAGCCTCCTCTTTCCTAGGCTAAACAACCCCAGTCCTCCTAGACGCTCCCTATAATGTTTCTTCTCCAAGCTTTGCACATCAGGTTTTTAATTTCCCACAATTACAGCTTCAAGGTCTGCCAAGACCAGCTCCAAATCTTGCTCCCTGTGACAGTGAAGACCTCGTGCAGGCTTTCCAAGGCATTTCTCTCTTCTGCCAGTATGGTTTGGCCCCGTTTCTGACGTCTCCCAGTAAGGAGTTTATTGTCGCTCAGTGAGGGGCGCAGGTCATGAGCTTGTTGTCCATCTGTTATCTGCTCCGTGTGCCCTGGGGGTGCCACTTGCATCGGATGCTGCTGGCATTGTCCTCCCTTCTTGGCAGACGAGGCTCTAATTAGACCACAAGAAGCCTGGCAGGCAGCAGGGTGTGTT
Organism: Coccyzus lansbergi; assembly: GCA_033558105.1. NCBI lineage: Eukaryota > Metazoa > Chordata > Aves > Cuculiformes > Coccyzidae > Coccyzus > Coccyzus lansbergi. Next base: position 87,622 of record JAUMJK010000337.1, on the reverse strand, counting down.
TTGTATGTATAGGTTTATGGAACCTAAACAGGGATCCTCCACCGCTTTGGAGTATCTCCACTACAGGACCAGGCTGAGAGAGTTTGGGGTTGATCAGTCTGGAGAAGAGAAGGCTCCAGGGAGACCTTACAGCAGCTTCCAGGACTGAAAAGGGCTCCAGGAAAGCTGGGGAAAGGCTCTTCATCAGGGAGTGCAGCGACGGGACACAGGGGAATGGTTTTAAGCTGCAAGAGGAGAGATGAAGATGAGATCTTGGGGAGAAATGTTCTCATGTGAGGATGGGGAGGCTCTGGCCCAGGTTGCTCAGAGAAATTGTGGCTGCTCCATACCTGGAGATCATAGAATCATAGAATTATAGAATCATAGAATCATCAGGTTGGAAGAGACCCACTGGATCATCTAGTCCAAGATGCTCAAGGCCAGGTTGGATGGGGCTTGGAGCAACCTGGTCTAGTGGGAGGTGTCCCTGCCCATGGCAGGTGGTGGAACTGGATGGGCTTTGAAGTCCCTTCCAACCCAACCCATTCCATGATTCTCTGACTCTGTGGTCCTGTGACTGCCCCGGCCTGACACTGAGCTTCAGCTTGTGACACGGAACCGATTCTCCCATGATGAAAGGCAAAACAAAACCATATCTGCGAGATCTTAAGTTGAGAGATTAGCGGAGTTTGCCCCTGCTCAAAAACTCTTCCAGCTCCTCCCTTCCCCCTTTCAAACCTACCAAGGTTTGTAACATCTCCGAAGGTTTTTATTAAGTGCAGGTTTGGGATTGATGGTCTTGTCAGTACAGAGGCAAACAAATACGTCGCTCTCACTTAGCAACCTGAGCTAAATTCTGACAAAAGTAGGTGTTTTGTCTTCTTCTCTAGGAAAGATTGAGATGCGATGTCATGTAACCATGACTGCCAGTCAGGCTGAGTATTTTGTAATGATCTCTTCACTTAAAATGTACCTGGCCAGGACGGGAAATGGCGCTTTTTTTTACCTTATTGGGTTAAAACCCCTCACTGATTAATGCCATTAATAACATTGGTGCTGTCACCTATGAATGACTCACCTTGGAGTCACTGCTGGCTGTACAGGAGGTGTTGAAAGCATCTCTTCACATCAAGATCCAGGTATATCTTCTCAGTATAGAAGTCCCTCTGTGCTTCCTGACCTAAAATCCTGACTTGGGACAAGCCAGTGGAGGCAGGAAGATGGTTCCTGGTATGGTTTGGTGATGCTCGGGCTTCTTGTATGGAAGGGTCTGGAGAACAGGCCTTATGAGGAACAGCTGAGAGAACTGGGGGTGTTTAGCCTAGAGAAGAGGAGGCTGAGAGGAGACCTCATTACTCTCTACAACTCCTTGAAAGGAGGTTGTAGAGAGGAGGGTGATGGCCTCTTCTCCCAAGTGACAGGGGACAGGACAAGAGGGAATGACCTCAAGCTCCGCCAGGGGAGATTTAGGCTGGAGATTAGGAGGAAGTTTTTCACACAGAGGGTCATTGGGCATTGGAATAGGCTGCCCAGGGAGGTGGTTGAGTCACCTTCCCTGGAGGGGTTTAAGGGACGGGTTGACGAGGTCCTGAGGGACATGGTTTAGTGTTTGATGGGAATGGTTGGACTCGATGATCCGGTGGGTCTCTTCCAACCTGGTGATTCTACGATTCTATGAACAGGTCCATAGGAGGCCATGAAGATGATGCAAGGGCTGAGGCACCTCTGCTGTGTGGACAGACTGAGGTGCTGAGGGACATGGTTTAATGTTTGATAGGAATGGTTGGACTTGATGATCCGGTGGGTCTCTTCCAACCTGGTTGTTCTATGATTCTATGAGCTTTCATGAACCATTAAAGGAGATGGAGGCAAACTTGAGTAAAACCAAACTAGGCAAAAACTGGAGGGAAGCAAGTCAGTTTTAATGACTGTGTGAAATCACAGAATCGTCAGATGGTTTGGGTTGGAAGGGACCTTAAAACCCATCTAGTTCCAACCCTCTGCCAAGGGCAGGGACTCCTCCCACTGGACCAGGCTGCTCCAAGCCTCATCCCACCTGGCCTTGAACACCTCCAGGGATGGGGATCTTGATTTTTTTTCCCCACATTCAGGAAGGACAGGAGCTCGTTGGACCAAGTTTTCAGTCTGGACTGTATGCAAGTCAGGCCAGGCTTGCAGTCCCAACCCTGCTCCTTCCTGTGCTGTCGGTGCCACCGACCATGGGTTGTTCTTCCTTTCCCACTCTCATCGCACACAACTCACACACACACACACACGCAATTTTTCACTCTCCTCTCTAGGTGCAGGCGCCCCTGTGGATTTTTCTAATCCCAGCTCCTTCTTCCTGATAATTGTTTGTGAGCCGTGTGGAGCGGCTGCATTGACAGCCTGTGAATTTGGTGTGATGCCCATAATCAGCTTGTGAGACGGCACGGGAGGCCACCCACTGCCCTCAGGACTAGCTGCCACTTAGTGCGGTAAAGAAACACTTAGAAGCTGGAGGAAGCCGGTGCAAAACGGGGCGAGGGATGGGAGGGGAAGGAGCTTGGCCAGGCGGGGAGCCAGGAGCAGGGGGAACATCGCAGTAGATTGGAGAAGCTGGTGATGAGCTGCTGTTTGCTGCTTAAAGTTTTGAAGGGAAGTTTTGCCTCCCTCTGAATCATAGAATCATGAAATGAGTCGGATTGGAAAGGACCTTAAAGACCATCCTGTTCCAAGCCACCTACTGTGGGCAGGGGCACCTCCCACTGGATCAGGTGGCTCAAAACCTCAAAGCATTTTCACCCCATGCCCTTTCCTTCTGCCCTGGACGCCCCACAGCACCCGACTGTGGTCTTGCCTGTGCACAGGATCAAGATGTGTGGAAAACAGTGTTGAAACAACCATTTCTCTTGGGCATGAGACTCCACCATCCACTTTTCTCTCTCACTTGTGACATCGCTGTCCCATGCTCCTCTTTCCGAGACTCATTACTGTTTGATAACTCTAGAATTAAGTCAAAATCATAGACACGCAGCTGGCACAAGCTAATGTCCGTATCCCAGGCAGTGAGTTGGCTATGTGTGCCTCAGGCATAGTTTGCTCATGGGATTTCATAGAATCATAGAATCACCAGGTTGGAAGAGACCCATCAGATCATAGAGTGCAACCATTCCTATCAAACACTAAACCATGTCCCTCAGGACCTCATCTACCCGTCCCTTAAACAACTCCAGGGAAGGGAACTCAACCCTCTCCCTGGGCACCCTGTTACAATGTCCAATGAACCTTCCTGTGAGAAACTTCCTCCTAATGTTCAGCCTAAACCTCCCCTGGTGGAGCTTGAGGCCATTCCCTTTCGTCCTGTCCTCTGTCCCTTGGGAGACGAGCCCAGCTCCCTCCTCTCCACAATCTCCTCTCAGGTAGTTGTAGAGAGCAATGAGGTCTCCTCTCAGCCTCCTCTTCTCTAGGCTAAACACCCCCAGCTCTCTCAGCCATTCCTCATCAGGTCTGTTCTCCACCCCCTTCACCAGCTTCGTTGCTCTTCTCTGGAGTTGCTCTGGAGTCTTTTGCAGCTCTGCCTCTGGGATTGTTGGTATAAACAGGTCTGAGCAGACCCCAGGTAGTTCCAAGCCTTGCATGATTTCCAGTGGTGGCAGAGCCTTCTCCTGGAAAGGTTTTCTTTGTCACACAGTTCTGATGTGCTGTTAATAAAGTCACTTTGGGTTTAGCTTGCATGAAATTCCATTTCCTTGAATACTCCTTGAATCCTGTGTTCAGTTGTGGGCCCCTCACCACCAGAAGGATGTTGAGGCTCTGGAGAGAGTCCAGAGAAGAGCAACGAAGCTGGTGAAGGGGCTGGAGAACAGGCCCTATGAGGAGCGTCTGAGAGAGCTGGGGTTGTTTAGCCTGGAGAAGAGGAGGCTGAGAGGAGACCTCATTACTCTCTACAACTACCTGAAAGGAGGTTGTAGAGAGGAGGGAGCTGGGCTCTTCTCCCAAGTGCCAGGGGACAGGACAAGAGGGAATGACCTCAAGCTCCACCAGGGGAGATTTAGGCTAGAGATTACGAGGAAGTTTTTGACAGAAAGGGTCATTGGGCAGTGGCAGATGCTGCCCAGGGAAGTGGTTGATTCCCCTTCCCTGGAGGTGTTTAAGGGACGGGTGGATGAGGTACTGAGGGACATGGTTTAGTGTTGGGTAGGGATGGTTGGACTCAATGATCCAGCGGGTCTCTTCCAACCTGGTGGTAATATGATTCTATGATTCTATCAGGTTTACTGATTATCAGTGTTAATTCCCTCTTTTCCTACTCACACCTCTCCAGAAATCTTCCTTCTTTCTCAAGACTAAGCCCTTTTCTTCCATTGAAGCATCCAACTGTGAGGTTAGTGTGGTCACCATCCCTTCTGCACTCCTCTTGGGTGTGACTCACATTAGCTCCTTTCCTTATTGTTGCTCCTCTCCAAATTCCTTCTCCGCTTAGATCGTTCTTCCTTTCCCTTCCCTTATACTCTTCCATTCTGTTCTCCTTGACTTGGTAAAGCTCCAGTTGGTAAACAGCCCAGTTTTCCATCTCTCTGCCTCAATCTTCACCTCTCAGCCCTAATGAATGATTTTTTTCCCTTGCTTTTCGTACTGCTCTTTTCATTAGCTTGGCTGGATGGGACTCCTCAGATCCAAACCGTGTGTTAATTCAGCAGTCTGGGGATTTGAGGGCTGAAGCAGAGACTTCTTCTGGAGCCAATCCCTCCTTCCAATATGACTTTCTGCAGCTGCAGTGGTCAGGGTTCACAGAATCACAGAATCATAGAATCACCAGGTTGGAAGAGACCCATCTGATCATCGAGTCCAACCATTCCTATCAAACACTAAAACATGTCCCTCAGGAACTCATCTACCCGTCCCTTAAACCCCTCCAGGGAAGGTGAATCAACCACCTCCCTGGGCAGCCTGTTCTAATACCCAATGACCCTTTCCGTGAAAAACTTCCTCCTAATCTGTAGCCTAAATCTCCCCTGGCGGAGCTTGAGGCCATTCCCTCTCGTCCTGTCCCCTGTCACTTGGGAGAAGAGCCCAGCTCCCTCCTCTCTACAACCACCTTTCAGGTAGTTGTAGAGAGTAATGAGGTCTCCCCTCAGCCTCCTCTTCTCCAGGTTAAACAACCCCAACTCAGATGCTCCTCATAAGGCCTGTTCTCCAGACCCTTCACCAGCTTCGTTGCTCTTCTCTGGACTCGCTCCACAGCCTCAACATCCTTCTTGTGCTGAGGGGCCCAGAACTGAACACAGGATTCAAGGAGCGGCATCACCAGTGCTGACTACAGAGGGAGAATCACCTCCTTGGACCTGCTGGTCGCACCATTTCTGATCCAGGTCAAGATGCCCTTGGCCTTCTTGGCCACCTGGGCACACTGCTGGCTCATGTTCAGTCAGCTGTCGATCACCACCTCCAGGTCCCTCTCCTCCAGGCAGTTTTCCAGTCAGACTTCTCCCAGTCTGTAGCTCTGCATAGGGTTGTTGTGCCCCAAGTGCAGGTTTCCTCACTGCTACTGGAACCCAGGAAAGTTCAAGGAGGTTCAACCTGGAGGTGTTCAAGGCCAGGTTGGATGGGGACCAGGGCAGCCTGATCTAGTGGGACATGTCCCTGTCCATGGCAGGGGTGGGTGGAACTGGATGATCTTTAAGGTCCCTTCCAATCCAAACTATTCTATAAGCCTGTGATTTATCATTCTATGGAAGCTGAATCCCTTAAGTCAGTAGACATCTCATGAGTGTGCCCAGGTGGCCAAGAAGGCCAATGGCATCCTGGCTTGGATCAGAAATGGTGTGACCAGCAGGGCCAGGGAGGTTCTTCTCCCTCTGGACTCAGCACTGGTGAGACTGCTCCTTGAATCCTGTGTTCAGTTCTGGGCCCTTCAGCACCACAAGGATGTTGAGGCTCTGGAGCAAGTCCAGAGAAGAGCAATGAGGCTGGTGAAGGGTCTGGAGAACAGGCCCTATGAGGAGCATCTGAGAGAGCTGGGGGTGCCTATCCTGGAGAAGAGGAGGCTGAAAGGAGACCTCATTATTATCTACAACTCCCTGAAAGGAGGTTGTGGAGAGAGGGAGCTGGGCTCTTCTCCCAAGGGACAGGGGACAGGACAAGAGGGAATGGCCTCAAGCTCCACCAGGGGAGATTTAGGCTGGAGATTAGGAGGAAGTTTTTCCCAGAAAGGGTCATTGGGCATTGGAATAGGCTGCCCAGGGAGGTGGTTGATTCACCTTCCCTGGAGGTGTTTAAGGCACAGGTAGACGAGGTCCTGAGGGACATGGTTTAGTGTTTGATAGGAATGGTTGGACTCGATGATCCGATGGGTCTCTTCCAACCTGGTTGTTCTATGATTCTATGAGTGTAGTTACTAAAGCCTAGAGAGCCACTCAGTGATGTTTAAATGTCATCTGCCAACCAATGTCCACCTTGCTCACTGGACGTCCGTTACTCCTTATATTTATACAAATTCCCTCTCAGTATTAAGTGAAATAAATAACTTCTTGTACTATTGATGTATTTACTGCTCTACAATTCATATAAAAGGAGCGGGGTTAGACCTTTTTCCAACAGCTCTGTCGTTGCCACCTTCAGACCTTCAAAAGCCATTTCTCAGGCTTTAAAAGTATTAATGTTCAGAAAGGCAAAAACGTTTGGGTTTTTTTTCAATGTAGAATCATAAAATCAACTGGTTGGAAAAGACCTTTGAAATCAAGTCCAACCCTACCTGTCTGCTACTAAACCAAGTCCCTGAGCACCTCGTCTACCCAGGTTTTAAGCCCCTCCAGGGATCGGGACTCCACCACCTCCCTGGGCAGCCTATTCCAATGCCCAATGACCCTTTCCATGAAGAAGTTTCTCCTGGTGTCCAATCTGAACCTACCCTGGTGCCACTTGAGGCCATTTCCCCTCATTCTCTCACCCATCACTTGGGAGAAGAGACCTACATCCACCTCACTAATAGAATCCTAGAAGCGCTTGGTTGGAAAAGACCTTTGAGATCATCAAGTCCAACACACAGGGATTTGTAAAACAATTCCTGAGCTCCTAAAATTCCTGCCTTGGAGGACATGAGGTCAGAACTTGTTGAAGGAAGGAAAAGCAAAGGAAACGGAAGCCTCAGTTTATTATTACAGTCACTTGATGCCAGAAATTGGTGCCGTGGTACACGTACGGTGACACCACAAACCCTCCTTCTCCTGAGATAACATTGTTGATGTTGAAAACAAAACCGGTAAAAAAAAATAAAGAGCAGGAACTCTCAGCACTTGAAGAAGAGGGAGAGAGGAAGGGCCGAGTGCAGCCAGAGGCATAGTAGAGCCCTGAGTAGGGTTGATCTCCCATCAGCAGGATGCGGCCCTGGTTTCATGTTGCGCGACATTAGCAGTTGTGGTGTAATGGATCCCCCTTCCTGGGCTCCTTGGGTTGCTCTGTCAAGCCTATCAAGGAAGAGCTCTGGAGAAAGAAGCCTCAAAAAATAGGTGACTTGAGAGTGGTGGATTCGTCCCCTGACCTGGCTCGCAGTGCAGGAATATCCCAAACTGAAACCAATGTGGCTAATCCATGGCAGGAAGACGGAGCTCTTGTCCTGGCTGGGGCGAGACATCCCTTCCAGTACCTGAAGGAGGCTATTTGAAAGCTGGAGAAAAACTTTTTACAAGAGCATGGAGTGGTAGGATGAGCAGGAATGGGTTAAATTGGTAACAGGAAGATTTAATCATAGAATCATGGAAAAGACCCATCTGATCATCAAGTCCAACTGTTCCTTTGAAACACTAACCCATGTCCCTCAGCACCTTGTCCACCCATCCCTTAAACCCTCTCCAGGGAAGGTGAATCAACCACCTCCCTGGGCAGCCTCTGACAGGGACCAGTCACCCTTTCTGTGAAAATTTTTTTTCTGATGTCAAGCCTGACCCTCCCCTGGTGGAGCTTGAGGCCATTCCCTCTCGTCCTGTCCCCTGTCCCTTGGGAGAAGAGCCCAGCTCCCTCCTCTCCACAATCTCCTCTCAGGGAGTTGCAGAGAGCAATGAGGTCTCCCCTCAGCCTCCTCTTCTCCAGGATAAACACCCCCAGCTCTCTCAGATGCTCCTCTTCTTCTCCAGCCCCTTCCCCAGCTTTGTTGCTCTTCTCTGGACTCACTCCAGAGCCTCAACATCCTTCTTGTGGTGAGGGACCCACAACTGGTTAATTTAGATTAGCATTTTAGTTTTTTAGATTAGACATTAGGAAGAAATTCTTCAAGGTGAGGTGGGGAGGCCCTTGCCCAGGTTACCCAGAGAAGCTGTGGCTGCCCCATCCCTGCAGGTGTTCAAGGCCAGGTTGGATGGGGCTTGGAGCCCCTGATCCAGTGGGAGGTGTCCCTGCCCATGGAAGGTGTTGGAACTGGATAGGCTTTGAGATCCCTTCCAACCCAAACCATTCCATGATTCTCTGACCACCAGCATAGATATCTTCATCTGAGCAGCATCTCTGGCCTCCTTCGCTAGTCAGCAGTGACGAACAGGCACCACCAGAGCTGTCTCACGTGAGCATCCGCAAATATTTGTCTTGGGAGGAGATGAAAAACCCTTAAAAAGGCTGATTTCTCTGCACTAAGGGAGCCCATCTGGAGGTTCCATGTTGGGTGTGATGAATCCCACCCAAGTCTTGTTACGTGTTTGTACAGCACCAGTGTTGTCGATCCCAGATCCATGACTCAGGCCGTAGGCAGGGGGATGATGATAATAATAATACTCCTGTGGTTGTTTTCTCAGGGATGAATTTCCCTTGACAGTCGAGCTCCTAGGAATTAAATTCATTAAGCTGTCCTCGTTGACCACCCTTCTATTTACGGTGGTCTGAGCTCCAACCTGCTCGTTGTTGGATGCTCTCCTTGACCTGTTTGCCCTCATCCCGCTTCGTGACCTGTGGGAAGGAGTTTGCAGATTGGTTCGAGCCGTTTCAAAACTGTAAAAAAAAACAAACCCTCATTAGTTCCCTAAAAGGGGGCCTCGCCTCGGGAATTTGGGAGATTGGATTTAAATCTCTAGCAACATTTAATTTCATATGCACAGCGGGGTGGTTGCTGGAAGTGGAGGAGCCACTTCATCTGCGGCACCAAATTGAATCTGAAAGAGAAATGCTTTTATTACCGCCAGCCTCACAGCGGTGTCTCTCCCAGGCTTGGCTGCGGCTTTTCTGTTTCAAAAGCTGCTGCTCTTCCACTTCACGCTCAAATCATAGAATCATAGAATCATAGAACAACCAGGTTGGAAGAGACCCATCGGATCATCGAGTCCAACCATTCCCATCAAAAACTAAACCATGTCCCTCAACACCTCTTCCACCCGTCCAAATATTCCAACTTTCCTCATAGAATCATAGAATCACCAGGTTGGAAGAGACCCACCGGATCATGGAGTCCAACCATTCCCATCAAACACTAAAACATGTCCCTCAAGACCTCATCCACCTGTGCCTTAAACACCTCCAGGGAAGGTGAATCAACCACCTTCCTGGGCAGCCTATTCCAATGCCCAATCACCCTTTCCGTGAAAAACCTCCTCCTAATCTCCAGCCTAAATCTCCCCTGGCGGAGCTTGAGGCCATTCCCTCTTGTTCTGTCCCCTGTCCCTTGGGAGAAGAGCCCAGCTCCCTCCTCTCTACAACCTCCTTTCAGGTAGTTGTAGAGAGCAATGAGGTCTCCTCTCAGCCTTCTCTTCTCTAGGCTAAACACCCCCAGCTCTCTCAGACGCTCTTCATAGGGCCTGTTCTCCAGCCCCTTCACCAGCTTTGTTGCTCTTCTCTCGACTCGCTCCAGAGCCTCAGCATCCTTCTTGTGGTGAGAGGCCCAAAGCTACGAGGAGAGGCTGCAAACCCCATAAAATTTGCCTTTGAATTGTAGAATCATTAAGGTTGGAAAAGATCTCCAAGATGATCCAGTCCAGCCACCAGCACGATGTCACCGTGCCTATGAAGTCCCCAAGTGCCACATCTACATCTTTTTTGAATTCCTCGTGGGTGGTGATGCCACCACCTCCCTGGGCAGCCTCTGCCGGTGCTTCACTGCTCTTTCAGGAAAGAAGTGTCCAAGCTGAACCTGCCCTGGCATGACTCGTAGCCATTTCATAGAATCATAGAACAACCAGGTTGGAAGAGACCCATCGGATCATCAAGTCCAACCATTCCTATCAAACACTAAATTAAGTCCCTCAGGACCTCATCCATCCATCCATCCATCCATCCATCCATCCATCCATCCATCCATCCATCCATCCATCCATCCCTCCCTTAAACACCTCCAGGGAAGGTGAATCAACCACTTCCCTGGGCAGCCTATTCCAATGCCTAATGACCCTTTCCGTGAAAAACCTCCTCCTAATCTCTAGCCTAAATCTCCCCTGGCCGAGCCTGAGGCCATTCCCTCTTGTCCTGTCCCCTGTCCCTTGGGAGAAGAGACCAACACCCACCTCACCACAACCTTCTCTCTCAGGCAGTTGTAGACAGTGATAACAGAGCCCTCATGCTCCTCCAGACTCAACAACCCCAAGTCCCTCAGCCATAAACCGTGTTCTCCAGCCCCTTCCCCAGCTCCGTTCGCTTCTCTGGATGAGCTCCAGCCCTTCAATGTCCTTCTTGAATCATAGAATCATAGAACAACCAGGTTGGAAGAGATGCACCGAATCATCGAGTCCAACACCCACTCCAGGTCCTTGTGAAAAGTCCCTCCCCAGCTTTCCTGGAGCCCCTTCAGGTACTAGAAGCTGCTCTGAGGTCTCCCCAGAGCCACCTTTTCTCCAGGCTGAACACCCCCAGGTCTCTCAGCTGCTCCTCATAACCCTTGTTCTCCAACCCCTTCTCCAGCTCCGTTCCCTTCCCAGGATGTGCTCCAGCCCCTCAATGTCCTTCTTAAAGGGACTCACACCAGACTCAGTTCCTGCATCCTTCCAGGATATATTTAAAGACATTTTCCACAAAATCCATGTCTTATTAAGAGCAGAGAGGCAGAGAAGATATTCTTTCTTATACTGAATAACAGCAGCCAGACATCACGCTCTGCTCTACAAACCAAGAATTGTCTCGGTAACTCTGCCACGTGTCGATCTCAAGGTAAATTTAGCACAGCCTCTCCTTGGACGAGCTCCCAGCGGAACGTGAAGATCACTGGGGAACAAAGGTGGAGCAAGGGAAATAAAATCATAGACCTGTTTGGTTTGAGCTTTGAGATCATCGAGTCCAAGTGTACATGTCCATACTAAATCACATCCCTGAGCACCTCATCTACTTGGCTTTTAAACCCCCCTAGCTCCTTCAGGTGCTCCTCATAACTCTTGGTCTCCAGACCCTTCCCCGTCTCCATTCTCCTTCTCAGGACACGCTGTAAACACCTAAATCCATGGGGCAGCGCCAGCTATGCTTGGGTGTCCTAGCTTTACTCTTAAATCCACCCATTTTGTTCTGCTTTTCAGTCTCTGAAAGCATATGAATTTTGCAAATACACCTCCCAGAACTTGGAAAAATGTGAAAACAAAATCCTTCAGTCGTCTTTGAGGGGGAGGATTAGGAGAAAACCCTCATTCTTGCCTCAAAGAACCACCGTGGCTCTTCCAGGCTCATCACCAGAGTCACAGTGGCTGAGAAGAAGGGGAAGGGATCCCTTTAGGTTCCTCCTTAGGATCCTGCTTGATCTCCTGGCGAAAGCCTCGTGGGGCTTTGGAAACGCTCTACAGGTTTGAAAACCCAGCACACGGCTTATGCAGGGCTTACCCACCAGTTGTGCTTCTCAACATCTTCCCCTTCAGCCTCCAAAGAGACGAGATGCATGTATAATGTAGCAGCTTGCAAAATATGTTCTCCCATGCTTTGCTTTCCTTTTCTTTTAACCCCCCTCCCAAATCCTTATTTTCTGGCAGGTTTTTGGCTTTCTCTGATTTTTTTTTTTTTTTTAAATTTTGCTGCATTTTTGGCTGAAAACTTTTTGGTCGAGTGTTGCTAAAGACTTCCATTTTCGGCCTGAAATTCCTGATTTGGGGCTGTTGGGTTTTGTTGGCATATTTTAAGCTGAAAGAAGGGAGAGTGAGATAAGAGCTGAGGAAGAGATGTTCTCCTGTGAGGGTGGGGAGGCCCTGGCCCAGGTTGCCCAGAGAAGTCTTGGATGCCCCATCCCTGGAGGTGTTCAAGGCCAGGTTGGATCCAGCTTGGAGCAACCTGGTCCAGTGGGAGGTGTCCCTGCCCGTGCCAGGGGGTGGGACTGGATGGGCGTTGAGGTCCCTTCCAGTCCAAACCACTCCATGATTCTATGATTTCATACAATTATGGAATCATTTCGTTGGAGAAGACTTTTTGAGATCTTTGAGTCCAACCATACTTATCTACAACTAAACGAAATCCCTGAGCCTCTCGTCTACTCAGCTTTCAAACCCCTCCATGGATAAGGACTCCATCACCTCCCTGGGCAACCTCTGCCAGGGCCTCAGAACCCTTTCCATGAAGAAATTTTTCCTGATGGCCAATCTGAACCTGCCCTGGAGCAGCTTTAGGCCATTCCCTATCCTTTTGCCTGTCACTTGGGAGAAGAGACCAACATCCGCCTCACTCCAACCTCCTTTCAGGCAATTGTAGACAGTGATGAGGTCTTCTCTGAGCCTCCTTTTCTCCAGGCTAAACAACCCCAGGTCCCTCAGCAACCTCTCACAACCCTTGTTCTCCAACCCCATCCCCAGAACCATTTCCTTCTCTGGACATTCTCCAGCTTCTCAATGTCCTTCTTGGAGTGAAAAGCCTTGTAGTGACAGGGGACAGGACAAGAGGGAATGGCCTCAAGATCCACCAGGGGAGATTTAGGCTGGAGATTAGGAGGAAGTTTTTCACGGAAAGGGTGATTGGGCATTGGAATAGGCTGCCCAGGGAGGTGGTTGATTCCCCTTCCCTGGAGGTGTTTAAGGCACAGGTGGATGAGGTCCTGAGGGACATGGTTTAGTGTTTGATAGGAATGGTTGGACTCGATGATGCGATGGGTCTCTTCCAACCTGGTTGTTCTATGATTCTAAGCCCAAAACTGAATCCGGGTTTGAAGGTGCTTGGATGAAAACGAGAAAATAGAGAGGGCGGCAATTTGAAGGCAGAAACCATTCCCTGTGAAGAGATTTGTTGAATTAAGACCCCCGGTTCTGCTTGAAGGAAATTTTGGAGGAAAATCTCTGACTACCACTACTCCCCAAGCACACCGAGGCTGACGAGGCAGCAGCTCTCCTCCGTGCTGTTTTTATTACCATACGCAATGACTTCTATCCCTGCAAAGCTGCGGAGAGCCCTGCATTATTCAAGCGTCGGAGGAGGCAACCAAAAAACGCTCTGTGGTTATAATAAACTCCCTGCTACTTCTTCCTTCTATTAATAGCTCCTTTATAGCCCAAACGGTTGCAGTGGAGTCGGAGTTTGAACAGACCCTTCCCTGGAGGTGTTTAAAGGTAGACGAGGTGCTGAGGGACATGGGTTAGTGTTTGATAGGAATGGTTGGACTCGATGATCCGATGGGTCTCTTCCAACCTGGTGATTCTATGATTCTGTGATTCTATGACCCTGGGAGGAGGAACAAATTGTGTTGTGCCAACCACCACCACTGCTATTTGGCACTTTGCTGGTTGGGTGATGGTTTCCAGTCTTAATGACTTGTTGCTGGATGGGAGAAGTGCTGAAGAACTGGGTAGAAACACACCTACAGACATTTCCAGAAGGACTGAATAGCTTTGCAGTGGTTTCTATCCTGTCTTTTGGCTGGAAAGGGTTTAAACCCAACGATTGGGTTCAACCTAATGGTTGTGTTCAACTCTTCGTGTAAAGCTGGGTTCAACACAACTGTTGACATCAGCCTTTCATTTAAAATCAGTGATTGGGTTCAAGTCCTTCATTTAAACCAAATAGTTGGGTTCAAGCCTTCATTTCATAGAATCATAGAATCACCAGGTTGGAAGAGACCCACCGGATCATCGAGTCCAACCATTCCTATCAAACACTAAACCGTGTCCCTCAGCACCTTGTCCACCCGTCCCTTAAACCCCTCCAGGGAAGGTGACTCAACCACCTCCCTGGGCAGCCTGTTCCAATGCCCAATGACCCTTTTTGTGAAAAACCCAACAGTTGAGTCCAAACCCTCATTTAAGCCCAGAGGTTGGGCTCAGCCCAGCAGTTGGGTTAACCCTTTGTTTAAAGCCAGTGGTTGGGCTCAACTTTTCATTTTAAGTCAACGTTGGGTTCGCCACAGTCATAGAATTGTGGAGTGATCCGAGTTGGAGGGGACCTTAAAGATCATCCAATTCCAACGTTGAACACTGGATCATGTTGCTCAAAACCTCATCCAACCTGGCCTTGAACACCTCCAGAGGTGAAGCAGCCGTGACTTCTCTGAGCATCTTGTTCCAGTGCTTCACCATCTTGTTGAATAAAGGGTTGAACCCAACACAGTTAAGCCCTATCACATCTATAGGGGTTTTAGTTCTCAGACACTTCTGCCCTGCTCCTAAACATTTCTGCTCCTCTCTTTTCTTTCTCTTCTCTTCCCAGGTGGGCCTTAATGTTCTAATTCAGAGAGCAAACAAGTTTACCCCTGCCACTCGTCTCCTGATCCAGAGGTTTGTGCCATTCCCTGCAGTCGGTAAGAATTAACTTTTTTTCTCTCTATTGAAGTGTTGACTGTAAACCTCTTGATGGGTAAAGGTCTCTGGGATGGACACCTATCTCCTGCCGTCCTGCTTTGTGCTGTCATCCCTGAGTTCATAGAATCATAGAATGATAGAATCATAGAATCACCAGGTTACAAGAGACCCATCAGATAATCAAGTTCAACCATTCCTATCAAACACTAACACATGTTCCTCAGCACCTCATCTACCTGTGCCTTAAACACCTCCAGGGAAGGTGAATCAACCACCTCCCTGGGCAGCCTGTTCCAATGCCCAATGACCCTCTGTGTGAAAAACTTCCTCCTAATCTCTAGCCTGAACCTCCCCTGGTGGAGCTTGAGGCCATTCCCTCTTGTCCTGTCCCCTGTCCCTTGGCAGAAGAGACCAGCTCCCTCCTCTCTACAACCTCCTCTCAGAGAGTTCTAGAGAGCAATGAGGTCTCCCCTCAGCCTCCTCTTCTCCAGGATAAACACCCCCAGCTCTCTCAGACACTCCTCATAGGGCCTGTTCTCCAGCCCCTTCACCAGCCTCGTTGCTCTTCTCTGGACTCGCTCCAGAGCCTCAACATCCTTCTTGTGCTGAGGGGCCCACAACTGAACACAGGATTCAAGGAGCAGCCTCACCAGTGCTGAGTCCAGAGGGAGAATCACCACCCTGGCCCTGCTGGTCACACCATTTCTGATCCAAGCCAGGATGCCATTGACCTTCTTGGCCACCTGGGCACACTGTTGGCTCATGGTCAGTCGCTGTCAACCAACATCCCCAGGTCCCTCTCCTCCTGGCAGCTTTCTAGACAGACTTCTCCCAGTCTGTAGCTCTGCATAGGGTTGTTGTGCCCCAAGTGCAGGACGTGGCATTTGGCCGTGTTAAACCTCATCCCATTAGACTCAGCCCATGGATCCAGCCTGTTCAGATCACTTTGCAGAGGCTCCCGACCCTCCAGCAGATCCACACTTCCACCCAGCTTAGTGTCATCTGCAAACTTGCTAAGGGTACACTCAATGCCTTCATCCAGGTCATTGAGTTGGTGCAGAGAGCGACAGGATGGTCCAAAGCCACATTTTGGCTGGAAAATGCTGCAAAGCTGCTGGCGGAGGCAGCTCGCAAATTTTTTTTGAGCGGCACTTTCTACTCTCAAGCAATTTAACAAGTGATCAGTGTTGGCTGGTCCTCGACCAACTAAATTCGGAGCATTTTAATTTGCAAGATCTGGTTTGAATCATGTCAGATTGGTGAATAAGCGGTAGCAGTGGGGTTTATTTACATGAAAAATGAAATGCTCTGAATATGCAGATTTCTGGGAGGCACGGACTGAGATTAAAGACCAAAGCGTGTGAAGAATTAAGGCTGCTGAAGGCTTGTGGGAGCCCAAAAGCCACACTTCTCTTCACCAGCTGACAGTTGGGTGTTTGAGGGAGGGGACACATGGGGCCGGGGCTTTGCTGCAGCCTGTGGTTACAGCGATTGGCACGTGATGAGTCATAGAATCATAGAACAACCAGGTTGGAAGAGTCCCATCGGATCATCGAGTCCAACCACTCCTATCAAACACTAAACCATGTCCTGTGAAGAAATGGCCCATGACATCAGGGGGGTTTGTCATATGAGCTTGTTTGCCTATTAAGATCATGGAATCATAGAATGATTTGGGTTGGAAGGGACCTTAAAGACCATCCAGTTCCAACCTCCCTGCCATGGACACCTCCCACTGGACCAGGTTGCTCAAAGTCCATCCAGCCTGGCCTTGAACACCTCCAGGGATGGAGCAGCCGCAACTTCTCTGGGCAGCCAGGGCCTCCCCACCCTCATCATGAAGATTTTCTTCTTAACGTCTCATCTAAATCTTTCCTCTTCCAATTTAAAGACTTTCTCCTTCATCCTGTCACTCCAGACCCTCATAAATTGTCCCTCCCCAGCTTCCCTGGAGCCCCTTTGGGTATTGGAAACTGCTTTACATTCTCCTGAGAGCCTTCTCCAGGCTGATCAACCCCAACTCTCTCAGCCTGGCCTCATATGGGAGGTGCTCCAACCTTCAGGTCATCCTCCTTCAGACCCATTGCAACAGTTCCATCTCCTTCTTATGTTGAGGATTCTCAAACTGGACACAGGAGTCCAGATAAGGTCTCACCAGAGCAGATCAGGGCAGCAGAATCTGCTCCCTGGCCCTGCTGGACTCGCTGCTTTGGACGCAGCCCAGGACACAGTTGCTTTCTTGACTACGAGTGCACATCACTGACTCATGTTGAGCTTCTCATCCCTCAGCAACTCAAACCCTTCTCCTCAGTGTTGCTTTCGATCTGTTCTCCACCTAAACTGTATTTATCTTTGGGATTGCCCCGACCCAGCTACCAAACCTTGCTCTTGGCCTTGTTGAACTTCATCAGGTTCATGAACTTCATCTTTTGCTGGTGCATCCTCTCTGCTGTCATGGTTTGATATGTTCAGTCTAACCCTTCCAAAACTTTCAGTTCCCAAGTTCTGACCTTTTTTTTACCTTTTTCTGCCACAAGAAAACAGCTTCTTCCCCTCTCTTCAGAGCACTGCTGGGCTGCAGGTTGCACTCAATCTTCTTTCTGAGCACTTCGCTCGGACACAGGGGATCTGCGACCATTAGTATCGTTTTCCTGGAACTTTCCTGGAAGATATTTTTAGAAGGTTTCAGCTTTCGTTTGATTTTCAGAACCCAGAGGGCACTAGAGGTGAGCGCAGGACCTGAGAAGCAGCTCCCAGGCTGGGTTTGAGTCAGCGATGCACGTGGGAAGTCTTTGCCACCGAGCTGGTCTATTTTCATACCGAGGTGTAAGGAGAAAGAGGTTACGTTTATGTCGGCGTTGATTGAGGACCCATAATTAAATTGTTTTCGCCTGTAATTAATTCCCTGGTTCTTATTTTGTGTGCTGTCATGCTTCGTTAAGTGCCAGGACATCAGGAATCCTCCCACTAATTGCTGTTTTGTGGTTTTGAAAAGCTGCAAGTGAATGGTTTGTAGACCTGGACAAGCTCTTTGACTAAGAAAAGTATCTCCATTGACTTTTGAACAGCCGAACGTCAGCAAAAGGACACAACTCCACCTCTTCTGCGTGAAAAGCCACATCATAGAATTAAAGAAGGGGTTAGATTGGGAGGGACCTCAAAGTCCATCCAGTTCCAACCCTCCTGCCACGAGCAGGGACACCTCCCATTGGATCAGGTTGCTCCAAGCCCCATCCAACCTGACCTAGAACACCTCCAGGGATGGGGCAGCCCTAGACTCTCTGGGTAAACTCAGTGAGGGCTTCCCCACCCTCATCATGAAGAATTTCTTCCTAACATCTAATTTAAATCTTCCCCCTTCCGATTTAAAGCAAATTCCCTCATCCAAACACTCCATGATCTTGTAAAAGGTCCCTCCCCGGCTTTCCTGGACACTCTTTGGGTACTGGAAACTGCTCCAAGGTCTCCTGAGAGCCTTCTCATCTCCAGGCTGAACAACACCAACTCTCCCAACGTGTCCTCATAGCAGAGGTTCTCCATCATCTCTGTGACCTCCTCTGGAGTTGCTCCAACAGCTCCATCTCCTTCTCATGTTGAACATTCCAGAGTGGGACACGGGACTCTAGGTGAGGTCTCAGCAGAGCAGAGTACAGATGTAGGATCCCCTCCCTGGCCCTGCTGGCCACACTCCTCTGGATGCAGCCCAGGACACGGTTTCTGGGCTGTGAGCTCATGTTGGTGGCTCATGTCAAACTTCTCATCCCCCAGCACCCCAAGTCCTTCTCCTCAGAGCTGCTCTCAATCACAATATCCTCCATCCTGGATTGAAACTGCAATCACCAGACCCCAGATGCTTAACTTAATGAGCTTCTCCTGAACTTCACCTCGTGCCGGTGCATCCTGGCTTGGCCAGAGCTGCTCCGCTGGTGCATTTTGATACGTTCAGTCGTGACTGAAAGCTGGAAAACTGACACTACGAGTGTCAAATAAAAGAAAAAGAGAGGCTAAACTTGCTTTGAACGAAATTACCTCGTCTTTTTTGTCTTGAATTAGGAAGCTGGAGGGTTGGTAACACAGATATTTTGATCGATGGGGGAGAGTGGTCCCGTAGTTTGAATATTAAAGAGAGAGACAGAGTGTGCGTGTGTGTATGTTCCTCTTCTTCTCGAGCGCAAGGAGCATTTGTCACCACAAATCATCCTTGATTGCAGCGAAGCTGCGTTCGTATAGGGCTCACCCACCCACCACCCTCAAAAAAATTAGACATTTGTTATATGACATGAGTTGAGATTAATTAGCGAATATTAACCTATCAAGCAGTACAGAAACACATTTTTGGAAGCCGTGGTACTTGCAGCAGCAGCAGTGGGTTTGTGAGAGTTCTGGTTGGAAAGTTTGCAACAAAATGTGCTTGGGGGGGGGGGGGGGATCGTGGAAAATGCCAGTTTATCAAAAGCAAAACTTTTCTAGGAATTAGCAGCTTTTCCTTGGAAAAAATATTAACGAGGCTTCTGGGCCCTGGAGAGGAGCTGCACCTGGGGAGGATGTTCCTCAACCCCAACTCGTAACCCCCTACTTGAGGAGCAGAATTTGGGGTCACACTGAGGAGGCTACAAAAGTTCGACGCTTGTCAGAAAACGTCCCAGGAAAGAAGTCCACGGAGCCATTTTCCCACTAAAACATGTGAAATTGGGGCAAATTGTCAACCAGACCATGACTAGTGGGAGATGTGTCCATGGGAACAACCCAAGCTTGTCTTGTTTGATTAAAAGAAATAATTATATCCTCTTTCAGAGCTCAGGTCATAGAATCATAGAATCATAGAACAACCAGGTTGGAAGAGACCCATCGGATCATCGAGTCCAACCACTCCTATCAAACACTAAGGTCTAAGCTGTCCTTCCTAGCTCAGTGCAAACCCTTGCAGTTTGTTTCCATCGTGGCTGCTAAAATCCAGTATTTAAGAAGAATTTCTCTGCTGGCTTGGTCAGGGTAGTTAAGACAAACTCTGGGATGTCCCAGCAGAAGAGGCAACTCTCAGTCATAGAATCATGGGCTGGATTGGGTTGGAAGGGACCTTAAAGATCACCCGATTCCACCCCGACCTGCCAGGGGCAGGGACACCTCCCACTGGATCAGGTTGCTCCAAGCCCCGTCCAACCTGGCCTTGAACCCCTCCATGGATGGGGCAGCCACAGCTTCTCTGGGCAACCTGGGAGAATATTTCATCCTAAGATCTCATCTCAATCTCCCCTCTTTCAGCTTCAAACCTTTCTCCCTCATCCCATCCTTGCCCTCCCTGATCAAGAGCCCCTCACACCTTTCCTGTAGACAATGACCAGTACCTGGCTGGCCAAGACCAACTGGTCTTGAGCAACGAAGCTGGTGAAGGGGCTGGAGAACAGGCCCTATGAGGAGCGGCTGAGAGAGCTGGGGGTGTTTAGCCTAGAGAAGAGGAGACTGAGAGGAGACCTCATTGCTCTCTACAACTACCTGAAAGGAGGTTGTAGAGAGGAGAGAGCTGGGCTCTTCTCCCAAGGGACAGGACAAGAGGGAATGGCCTCAAGCTCCGCCAGGGGAGATTTAGACTAGAGATTAAGAGGAAGTTTTTCTCAGAAAGGGTCATTGGGCATTGGAATAGGCTGCCCAGGGAGGTGGTTGATTCCCCTTCCCTGGAGGTGTTTAAGGTACGAGTAGATGAGGTCCTGAGGGACTTGGTTTAGTGTTTGATAGGAATGGTTGGACTCGATGATCCGATGGGTCTCTTCCAACCTGGTTGTTCTATGATTCTATGATTCTATGGTAGTCTAGTGGAAGGACATTTGACTTAGCAGGTTAACATTTGAGACTGAGAATCACCATGGGAGTTGAGAACGTACCTGAGCACCAGCATCAGGGAATGTTGGTGTTTCTTTGCGTCAATACGTTTCTGATTGTAGCAGTGAATTCATTTGCAAAGTGAAGCCACCTGACCATGAGCCAGCGGTGACCCAGGTGGCCAAGAAGGCCAATGGCACCTTGGCCAGGATGAGAATGTGACCAGTAGCAACAGGGAAGCGATTGTGGCCCTGGACTTGGCTCTGGTGAGGCTGCCCCTCAGAACTTCTTTCAGTTTTGGGCCCCTCACTCCAAAAAGGACCTTGGGGTGACGGAGAGAGTCCAGAGAAGGGAACAGAGCTGGGGAAGGGGTTGGAGAACAAGGGTTATGAGAGGCAGCAGAGGGACCTGGGGGTGTTTAGCCTGGAGAAAAGAAAAGGAGGCTGAGAGGAGGCCTTATCCCTGTCTGCAACTGCCTGAAAGGAGCTTGGAGTGAGGTGGATGCTGGGCTCTTCTCCCAAGAAAGGAGTGATAGGATGAGAGGGGTTGATCTAAAGCTGCCCCAGGGCAGGTTCAGATTGGACATCAGGAGTAATGTCTCCATGGAAAGGGTTCTCAGGCCCTGGCAGAGGTGGTGGAGTCCCCATCCCTGGAGGAGTTTCGAAGCTGGGTAGATGAGGGATTTAGTTTAGTAGTAGACAGGTAGGGTTGGACTTGGTGATCTCAAAGGACTGTTCCAACCAAGCAATTTTATGAATGTATATAAATAATATGATCTTGATTCTTATTGTCCTTTTAAGAATCACTTCTTTCTCTCCATCTGAGTGTGGTTTCTTGACTTGCAGAAACTTCTTGGCAGGCGGATGCAAGCAAAGCTGAAGGGCTGTCACGGCGAACAGACGCTTGCCATTTGGTATTGACCAGGGCCGCATCGCTAATCATCCTGCTTTTCTCATCTTCAGCTAGTGCCAATATCTGCAACGTTGTCCTGATGAGGCACACGGAGCTGGAAGAAGGAATTGACGTTTTGGACAATAACGGAAACATCGTCGGGTCTTCCAGAATCGCTGCAAAGCACGTACGTACCTGTGATGTCCCTTGCACCCAAGTGGCCCTCAGGCTCGATGAATCCCGAATTTTGATAGGAGTGGTTGGCCTCGATGATCCGATGGGTCTCTTCCAACCTGGTTGTTCTATGTTTCTATGATCCTGCAGCCGTAGGAATCGATGACTTTGAAAGAGCTGGAAATAGATGAGCTGGAGATCATGCAGAAGGAACCAAGCCCAGAAACTTAATGCCTGCTTTCTAGCCACCCGTGGGGTTGGGTAACCACAAAACGGAGTGCGATGGTGGACATGGGCTTGGGTCAAGCTGCAGATCCATCTCGATGGTCTGGAAAGGGCGCAGGGTGACACCAGGCAAATCATAGAATCATAGAATCATAGAACAACCAGGTTGGAAGAGATCCATCGGATCATCAAGTCCAACCATTCCTGTCAAACGTTAAACCATGTCCCTCAGGACATCATCTACCTGTGCCTTAAACACCTCCAGGGAAGGGGAATCAACCACCTCCCTGGGCAGCCTGTTCCAATGCCCAATGACCCTTTCTGTGAAAAACTTCCTCCTAATCTCTAGCCTAAATCTCCCCTGGTGGAGCTTGAGGCCATTCACTCTTGTCCTGTCCCCTGACACTTGGCAGAAGAGCACAGCTCCCTCCTCTCTACAACCTCCTCTCAGGGAGTTGCAGAGAGTAATGAGGTCTCCTCTCAGCCTCCTCTTCTCCAGGATAAACACCCCCAGCTCTCTCAGACGCTCCTCATAAGACCTGTTCTCCAGCCCCTTCACCAGCTTTATTGCTCTTCTCTGGACTCTCTCCAGAGCCTCAACATCCTCCATGTGCTGAGGGGCCCACAACTGAACACAGGATTCAAGGAGCGGTCTCACCAATGCTGAGTCCAGAGGGAGAAGAATCTCCCTGGCCCTGCTGGTCACACCATTTCTGATCCAAGCCAGGATGCCATTGGCCTTCTTGGCCACCTGGGCACACTGCTGGCTCATGGTCAGTCGCTGTCGACCAACACCCCCAGGTCCCTCTCCTCCTGGCAGTTTTCCAGCCAGACTTCTCCCAGCCTGTAGCTCTGCATAGGGTTGTTGTGCCCCAAGTGCAGGACCAGTGCTGCTTCGATTCGTTCACAGCCTTCGGCTTTCTTTGTGGAGACTTGTAAGCAGTTCATGTTGAATATGAAGGAAAGACAACTTACACCTTTTTCTAAATGAGGAAGACTTCATTTGCTAGCAGAGCAGCTTTTTAACCCCTACCACACCAGAGCCGCCGTCACCATTGCCAAGCGAAGCTTGGCGCGGGGAGCCAGATGTTTTCATCCTCCTGCTCACACCTGGTTTCTTTTCCCCCTCTAACCTTCTCCTCTCTGCCATCTGCCTGCAATTATTCTTTTTTTTTTTTCCCTTCTCCTTCTCACACAGCTTTGTCTTCTGAGCATCATCTGATTGTCTCAGGCATGTTGTTTCCGAGTGGGCTTTGAGCTGCAATGTACCGAGGCACACGCCCAGGCAGAGGAGTTAATAATATAATGCTTGGCATTTCTCTCGCTCCTTCTGTCCAAGGCTCTTAAGGCTCTTCATAGACAGCAATTAATGTACAGATTTACAGTCCTCGGCAAGAAATGGGAGATCTCTAATACATCTCCATATTGTTGTTTAGCAGGGAGCTTCAAACAATCTGTTGAAGGGCTCGGAGATACTTCTTGGAGCCAGTTTTCTTCACTTACATTAAATGGTTTCCCTTCCCCATCCTCGTGGTCGAGGGGGAGACAGCACAGAAAATAAATATTAGAAGTGAAGGTAGCGTTAGGAGGATTGAGGTGGAGTTTAAACCAGGCTGGATGGGGCCTTGGATGGCTTGATCTAGTGGGATGTCCCTACCCATGGCAGGGGGTTCGGAGCTAGATGATCTTTGAGGTCCCTTCCAACCCAAACTACTATTGCATGATTCTAAACATCAAACTTGAGACTTAGTATCATAGAATCACCAGGTTGGAAGAGACCCACCGGATCATTGAGTCCAACCATTCCTATCAAACACTAAACCATGTCCCTCAGGACCTCGTCTACATGTCCCTTAAACACCTCCAGGGAAGGTGAATCAACCACCTCCCTGGGCAGCCTATTCCAATGCCCAATGACCCTCTGTGTGAAAAACTTCCTCCTAATCTCTAGCCTAAATCTCCCCTGGTGGAGCTTGAGGCCATTCCCTCTTGTCCTGTCCCCTGTCACTTGGGAGAAGAGCCCAATCTTCTGAGACCTTCTGCTCAGCTGCCACTCAGTCCCAACGCTTCATCTCATGTAGCTTAGTCCTGGGCTTGTGTGGAATCATAGAATCCCAGAACGGTTTGTGTTGGAAGGGATCTCAAAGCCCATCCACTTCCACCCCCTTTGCCATGGGCAGGGACACCTCCCACTGGCACTCACGCCTTTATTGCTCAGTGCAGATACCTCCTGAGATTTCTTTGAAATTGGGTTGATTTCTCTGTTTTTCCTTTCCAGGCACTGCTAGAAACAGCCCTGACTAGAGTGGTCCTGCCAATGCCTATACTGGTTCTACCTCCGATTATTATGTCCATACTGGAAAAGTAAGTGTTGGGTAACAGCAGGGAGGGGAGTTTTTCAGGGGGCAAGGAGAAAAGGTGCCTAGGAGGTTTCATTCGTTGCTATTTCTTAGCATGGGTCCATCCAAGACTTTTTTTTAATTAGTAAAATGTTGATGTTACAACATTTTTGAGCGGTTTTGGGCACAACAACCCCATGCACTGCTCCAGGCTCTACGAGAAGTGGCTGGAAACGAGAAGGACCTGGAAGTGATGGTTGACAGCAGCTGAACATTAGCCAGCAGTGGCCCAGGTGGCCAAGAAGACCAGTGGCATCTTGGCTGGGATCAGATACAGTGTGGTCAGTGGGAGCAGGGAAGAGGTTGTGCTCCTGGACACAGCTCTGGTGAGGCTGCACCTAGAATCCTGGGCTCAGTTTTGGGCCCTTCACTCCAAGAAGAGCATTGAGGGGCTGGAGCGAGTCCAGAGAAGGGAACGGAGCTGGGAAAGGGGCTGGAGAACAAGGGTTGTGAGAAGCGGCTGAGAGACTTGGGGGTGTTTAGCCTAGAGGAGGCTGAGGGAAGACCTCATCGCAACTGCCTGGATGGGGGTTGGAGCAAGGTGGAGGTTGGTCTCTTCTCCCAGGTAACCAATGACAAGATCAAGGGGAAACGATACACTGGGGCCTTATGAGGAATGGCTGAGAGAGTTGGGGGTGTTTATCCTGGAGAAGAGGAGGCTGAGGGGAGACCTCATTGCTCTCTGCAACTCTCTGAGAGGTGGAGAGGAGGGAGCTGGGCTCTTCTCCCAAGGGACAGGGGACAGGACAAGAGGGAATGGCCTCAAGCTCCACCAGGGGAGGTTTAGGCTAGAGATTAGGAGGAAGATTTTCAAGGAAAGTGTGATTGGGCATTGGAATAGGCTGCCCAGGTTGGTGGTTGGTTCACCTTTGCTGGAGGTGTTTAAGGGATGGGTAGATGATGTCCTGAGGGACAAGGTTTAGTGTTTGATGGGAATGGTTGGACTCGATGATGCGATGGGTCTCTTCCAACCTGGTTGTTCTATGATTCTATGATTCTATGACCAGGGGAGATTTAGGTTGGGTATCAGGAGGCATTTCCTTACTGAAAGGACTGTCGAGCACTGGCAGAGGCTGCCCAGGGAGGTGGTGGAGTCCCCATCCCTGGAGGCGTTTAAAAGAGAAATAGATACTGTACTTGGGATTCTCGTCTCATGGTGGAATTGGCAAGGCTGGATCGATGTTTGGACTCAATGATCCTGAAGGCCTTCAACTGACACCATTCTATTATTCTGTGATGTGGTTATTCTAAATCATCTTTCTGAGACCCAAGAGCTGGAATAACCCTGTTCTGTAGTGTCAACGTGAGCCCAAACTCCCTGAATTCTACGGAAAACCACCTTAAAGTTTTCAGTCCTCTGTTTAGGAAACATTCAAGCTGCCACGTGGGGTCAGACTGAAGGGCTCGGTGTGCATTCAAACAGTGATAGAGACTTGCTGACCACGCGCTGCATCTACCTTGATAGGAATGGTTGGACTCGATGATCCGATGGGTCCCTTCCAACCTGGTTGTTCTATGATTCTATGATTCTGTGACCACTGTTGGATTTGCTTTTGCCCTGTTTGTACTTCCTTTCGATTATGTCCTGTGGCTTGAACTTCCCCAGAGTCACAGTATCAATCATAGAATCATAGAATCATAGAATCATAGAATCATAGAATCACAGAATGGTTTGGTTTGGGAGGGACCCTTATGGGTCATCCAGTGAGCAGGAACATCTTCAACCAGATCAGTTTGCTAGAAGAACACACACTTCACATATCCTGCAGCATTTCTCTTTCTAAGCCAGAACCTCTCCTGGCAGAGGTCTCTGCAGAGCAGAGAGTGAGCAGGACTGGGCCAAGTGATTATTTCAGATCTAATTATCTGCTATCTGAGTTCCTCCCCTCTCCACTGGCCACTCTCTCACCTTGCTTTCCAACACCTCTACCCAGAGCTTCAGTTTGGAGCCGTTGGGTTCCTGTGGCTCCTTAGGAGACCCACCAGCTCCTCATTCGACATGGGATTCACCTTATCAGGCTCTGGAGACTGATGAGGGCATTGAAAGCTGGAGGTGCTAAGGGGCTCAGCCAAGCTGGAAGCTCTCCTGAAACAAATCTGTTGACAATGCTGCTCTAAATGTCTCCAGTGACAAAGTAAACAGCAATTAGTACAATTAGGGATTGACCCAGAGCTTCGGTTTGGCCTCTTTACCCTTGTAGAAACAGCCTTGGGCGGTTTTCTTTCCAAAATGAAAGGGTCTGGGCTGCTTCAGTGAATTTGGAGTCTGTTGTTTAACATCCGAATAGAAAAAAACAGAGGTGGAGTCTGGTACCTAGAGGGTCTCACTAAGATTAGTTCCTCCCCTGGGCTGGGTTGGGGGAGAAACAAGGTGACAAATTAGGTTTCCGGAACTGTGAATATCTTCTTGCAGCCCTTTTTGGCTGGAATGTGCCGTTTTCCTCTCTTTTCCAAAGGGTCTGTGGTGGTTCCTTGTGGTAGAGAACAACGTTGGTGGCGCATTTTGCAAGTTCTCTCTGTTTGGAGAGAGCTGCTGGAGGCTCACAAGGACAAGGGGTAGATTCTGATCCCCCTAATTTTCATAGAATCATAGAATCACCAGGTTGGAAGAGACCCATCAGATCATCGAGTCCAACCATTCCTATCAAACATTAAACCATGTCCCTCAGGACCTCATCTACCTGTGCCTTAAACCCCTCCAGGGAAGGGGAATCAACCACCTCCCTGGGCAGCCTATTCCAATGCCCAATGACCCTTTCTGTGAAAAACTTCCTCCCAATCTCTAGTCTAAATCTCCCCTGGTGGAGCTTGAGGCCATTCCCTCTTGTCCTGTCCCTTGGAAGAAGAGCCCAGCTCACTCCTCCATTTTGTGCAAAACATTCTATTTTTTCACTTCATGCTCCTCCGTGACAAAAGCTCTGCAGCTTCCTTCCTGCTCCTAAACCCTGTGTCACCCACACAGTCCTCCAGCCTTGAACTTGATGATCTGGTGGGTCTCTTCCAACCTGGTGATTCTCTGATTCTATGATCAACCACAGGATCTACTGGGCAGGTTCTCAGGATTGACCGTGCCTTCCTCGCCTCTGGAGTGTCTTACTCAGGGCTTACTCAAAGTCATTGTAAGAGCAAGGATTGTTACCTCTCTTTGCTCCTCAGCATCATGACAGATTCTGTGCTTCTAATTCAGACGCGTGATTCCAGCCTCTCTGATCTCATCAAAGCTGCTTCGGTGTTGTCAGTGGAGAGGACTTCTGTCTTCATCTGTCGGCACACCAGATACTTCAGAAATCATAGGATCATAGAATCATAGAACAACCAGGTTGGAAGAGACCCATCGGATCATCGAGTCCAACCATTCCTATCAAACACTAAACCATGTCCCTCAGCACCTCATCCACCCGTCCCTTAAGCCCCTCCAGGGAAGGGGAATCAACCCCCTCCCTGGGCAGCCTATTCCAATGCCCAATGACCCTCTGTGTGAAAAACTTCCTCCTAATGTCCAGCCTAAATCTCCCCTGGTGGAGCTTGAGGCCATTCCCTCTTGTCCTGTCCCTTGGGGGAAGAGCCCAGCTCCCTCCTCTCTACAACCTCCTTTCAGGGAATTGTAGAGAATGCCACCAATGTTCTTCCTAAAGAGCTTTCTTTTCACCTTCCTGTCCTGCTAAGGTTTTGTGATGAACTGGCAGTGGTTCCAGTCCAACCCAACCTTGGTGATGAGTTCATCCAGGGAAGATCACCCCAGAGGACCAACTATTCTATCCCTGCAGTTAGAATCGTAGAGTCACAGAATGGTTTGGGTTGGAAGGGACCTTAAAGATCATCCAGTTCCAACCCTTTGACATGGGCAGGGACACCTCCCTCTGGATCAGGTTGCTCCAAGCCCCATCCTACCTGACCTTGGACACCTCTAGGGATGGGGCAACCACATCTTTCCTGGGCAACCTGAGCTAGGGCCTCCTCACCCTCGTTGTGAATTTCTTCCTAATGTCTCATCTAAATCTCCTCCTTCCAATTTAAAGCCATTCCCCTTCATCCTGTCACTCCAGACCCTTGGAAAAAGTCCCTCCCGAGCCCCTTCTGGAGCCCCTTCAGGTACTGGAAGCTGCTTTAAGGTCTCTCTGAAGCCTTCTCCAGGCTGAACAATCCCAACTCTTGGCCTTGTGGTGGAGATGCTGCAGCCCTCTGATTCAGAGCATCTTTGCTGTTCTGGTTATCAATGTGAGCAGCCAAAAAACTTTATGTGCAGGTAGTCGAAGTCTGTAGAAAAATGGTCTATAAATGCTTTTCTGCAACCAAAAAAAACCTTGAGGACCATCATGGGTCTTGCTAAGCATCCTCAAGTTTAAATTAATAGTAAAATTTACTTCATAGTCCGGAGTATCGGTACTTGAGTTTTACCCAATGAACCTGTGCTCTGTGCAAGGCTTATAGAATAGAATCATGGAATCACTGAGGTTGGAAGAGACTTCTAAGCTCATCCAATCCAAGTGTTTGATAGGAATGGTTGGACTTGATGATCCTATGGGTCCCTTCCAACCTGGTTGTTCTATGATTCAACACCTTTGCCTGCTAAACCATGTCCCCAGATGCCATGTCAACGTCTATTTTGAACCCCTCCAGGGATGGAGGCTCCACCACTGCCCTCCACAGCCTCTCCCAGTGCTTCACCACTTTTTCAGTAAAGACATTGTTCCCGATATCTGATCTAAACCTGCCCTGGTGCAGCTTGAGGATGTTTCCTCTCATCCCATCATTTGTTACTTGGGAGAAGAGACCAGCACCCTCCTCACCACAACCTTCTTTTAGTTGTAGACAGTGATGAGGTCTCCCCTCAACCTCCTTTTCTCCAGGCTAAACATACCCAGGTCCCTCACCTGTTCCCCATAACCCTTGTTCCCCAGCTCTGTTCCCTTCTCTGGACACGCTCCAGCCCCTCAAGGTCCTTCTTGTACTCATTCAAGATGTTTCCACATGAATTTATCTCCCTCTGTACTCGGCACTGGTGAGACTGCTCCTTGAATCCTGTGTTCAGTTGTGGGCCCCTCAGCACAAGAAGGATGTTGAGGCTCTGGAGCGAGTCCAGAGAAGAGCCACAAAGCTGGTGAAGGGTCTGGAGAACAGACCCTATGAGATGTGTCTGAGAGAGCTGGGGGTGTTTAGCCTAGAGAAGAGGAGGCTGAGAGGAGACCTCATTACTCTCAGCAACTACCTGAAAGGAGGTTGTAGAGAGGAGAGAGCTGGGCTCTTCTGCCAAGGGACAGGGGACAGGACAAGAGGGAATGGCCTCAAGCTCCACCAGGGGAGATTTAGGCTGGAGATTAGGAGGAAGTTTTTCACACAGAGGGTCATTGGGCATTGGAATAGGCTGCCCAGGGAGGGGGTTGATTGACCTTCCCTGGAGGTGTTTAAGGCACAGGTAGATGAGGTGCTGAGGGACATGGTTTAGTGTTTGATGGGAATGGTTGGACTCGATGATCCAATCGGTCTCTTCTAACCTGGTTGTTCTATGATTCTATGATTTATAGAGTCCTCATAGGGTCTGTAAATGAGAAAGAGGAGAGCGACGGCTCATTATTTGGCGGCTGGAGAGCTGCAACCAGAAGTCGCAAGCTGGATCCTCTACCAACTCATTTGCATTTAGGATTGTGGCGAAGGAGGAGAACAGTTCCTCCTGCGTCACGTTTGAGTCCGAGTGGAAGTGGCTGAAGGTGCCGCACTTGAGTGGGTCTCATATGACCCCAGGAGCAAGCTACATCCTCCCAGCAGCGGTTTATCCTTTGGTAGAAAACCTTCTCCCTCCTTTCATCTCGGCGTTCAAAAAGTTTATTTTAAGTGGCCAGTTCCCGGTCGCCGTCTTTCCACTTGGATCCAGGTCTTTCCTCTCTCTCAGCCATCTCTCCATCTGCATGTTTTAACTCCCCCAGCTGCCTCTCTCGTCTCTTGTGCCATTTTTTTTTCAGCTCTCTTGGCTTCTCTCCGTCTCTTTGCCTGCTGTGTATTTTAACTCCCGGGGCCGCCTTCTCTGCTCTCCAAGTAATTCAACGTTGCCTCCCACTGCCGAGCTCCGCCGAGCGCCATTCTTTCCCCATGTTTCATGCATTCCCTGCTGCTTGGACGCTCTGTTGGAGCAGCGAACATATAGAATCGATGTTTATTTTGAGACCACATATGCCACCCAGGGAAGGCGGCGTCAGTTAGTCCGTGCAGATGTATTCCCATTGAAGTTTTATAAATAATAGCAATGTTGGCAACTTTAATTGGGGGGGAAAAAATGCTCGTTTCGCATCGTCTACAGGACCAGGAAGACTCATCTGTGGGATGTAGCTCACTTTGGAGCAGACAATGGGAATTTTATTAGTACCTTCATCTCATGGATGTGTGGGGATTGCTCCGTCCACTGCATTAAGTCAGTCTTCTTGTCCCTCAAACCTCCGCTTTTCATAGAATCATAGGATAGAATCATAGAACAACCAGGTTAGAAGAGACCCATCGGATCATCGAGTCCAACCATTCCTAACAAACACTAACCCATGTCCCTCAGGATCTCATCTACCTGTGCCTTAAACACCTCCAGGGAAGGTGAATCAACCACCTCCCTGGGCAGCCTCTGACAGTGACCAATGACACTTTCTGTGAAAAACGTCCTCCTGATCTCCAACCTAAATCTCCCCTGTTGGAGCTTGAGGCCATTCCCTCTCGTCCTGTCCCCTGTCCCTTGGCAGAAGAGCCCAGCTCCCTCCTCTCTACAACCTCCTCTCAGGGAGTTGTAGAGAGTAATGAGGTCTCCTCTCAGCCTCCTCTTCTCTAGGCTAAACACCCCCAGCTCTCTCAGCCACTCCTCATAGGGCCTGTTCTCCAGCCCCTTCACCAGCTTTGTTGCTCTTCTCTGGACTTGCTCCAGAGCCTGAACATCCTTCTTGTGCTGAGGGGTCCACAACTGAACACAGGATTCAAGGAGCAGCCTCACCAGTGCTGAGTCCAGAGGGAGAATAACCTCCCTGGACAAGATTTTTATTTAGATGCTTCTGGGAATCCTTTTGTCTGGTAACAGAATCATGGAATGGGTTGGGTTGGAAGGGACCTCAAAGTTCCTCCAGTTCCAACAACTCTGCCATGGGCAGGGACACCTTCCACTGGATCAGGTTGCTCCAAGCCCCATCCAACCTGGCCTTGAACCCCTTCAGTGATGGGGCAACCACAGCTTCCCTGGACAACCTCTGCCAGTTCCTCCCCTCCCTCACAGGAGAACATTTATCCCTGAGATCTCAACTCGATCTCCTCTCTATCAGCTTCAAACCATTCTCCATTGTCCTTTCGTAGAATCATAAAATCACTAGGTTGGAAAAGACCTCTTAGACCATGGGGTCCAACCATTCCTATCTGCCACTAAACCATGTCCTTGAGTACCTTGTCTTTTAAAAGGGCATTTGTCATTGGGCATTGGAATAGGCTGCCCAGGGAGGTGGTTGATTCCCCTTCCCTGGAGGTGTTTAAGGGACGGGTAGACGAGGTCCTGAGGGACATGGGTTAGTGTTTGATAGGAATGGTTGGACTCCATGATCCGATGGGTCTCTTTCAACCTGGTGATTCTATGATTCTATGAAAACACCTTCCTGGGAAGCCTGTCCCTGCACTCCCTAACCGAGAGTCCTTCTCCAGCTTTCCTGGAACCCCTTCAGGTACCAGAAGGAGCTCTAAGTTCTCCCCACAGCCTTCTCTTCTCCAGGCTGGTGAACCCCAACTCTCTCAACCTGTCTCTCCAGCCCTCGCATCATAGTCATGGCTTCTTCTGGACTTGCTCCGATCGTTCCATCTCCTTATTCTGCTGGGGGTTCCAGTGTTTCTACTCTTTCTTCATCTCCACATCATCCTGATCACGTGGTAGAGCTGCCACAGAATCAGCATCCTTTTTCAGAGCTGTTTTCCTGTAAAGCTCATATAATTAGGACACTCGCAAAGTGTATCAACTTTACATTTTTCATGGAGAGGGACATTGGGCACTGGCAGAGGCTGCTCAGGGAGGGGGTTGAGTCACCTTCCCTGGAGGGGTTTAAGGGACGGGTGGATGAGGTGCTGAGGGACATGGGTTAGTGTTTGACGGGAATGGTTGGACTTGATGACCCAGTGGGTCTTTTCCAACCTGGTAATTCTATGATTCTGTGATTACAGAACTGCACTGGCTTAGCTAAGTCAGTCTAACCATGACCAATGGATTCTCTTGGTGGATAAACCAGTGCTCAGGCCATGGTTTAGTGGTGCTGGAAAGGAGTTCTCCTCAGCTAAAACCATGTTTTTCCCTGCAGACACGTCTGTGAGGTAGGAGGCTCACCTGGACCTCGCGTTCATGGCCTTTTGCTGGAGATATTCTCCTCCTGACAGTGTGAGGAGCGATGCCTAGGGGTGCTCTTCCTCCTCTGAGGTGCAGTGTCTCTCCATCCAGTGAAACCCTTGCCCAAGTTTGTTTAAACCAAACAGCTGCCAGCAGTGACACCTTAAACTGCTGTGGCTGTTTCCAGAGTAAACATTGAAACTGCTCCTTTAATGATGTCAATCAAGCACAAAACTCCCCGGGTTTCAATCCATTTACATCTGCCGTGTCCTCTGGAGGGGGCACTGGGGCTAAAGCCAAGAACGGGAGATGCTCCTGGGCGAGGACAGTGACAGGGCAGATGACAGTGACAGGGCAGATGACAGAGCTCCTGGTGGCTTGGAGAGCTCAGGAGTCCCATAAAGAGGGATTCCAAAAACGGAGGACAGATAGAGAGAGTCGAGTTGTTCAGCCTGGAGAAGAGAAGGCTCCAGGGAGACCTCAGAACAGCTTCCAGTACTGAAGGTCCTCCAGCAAAGAGGGGGGAAGGACTTTTTCCAAGGGCCTGGAGTGATAGGATGAGGGGAAGTGGCTTTAAAATGGAAAGGGGGAGATTTAGATTAGATATTAGGAAGAAATTCTTCATGATGAGGATGGTGAGGCCCTTGCCCAGGTTGCCCAGGGAAGTTGTGGCTGCCCCAACCCTGGAGATGTTCAAGACCAAGTTGGATGGGGCTTGGAGCAGCAGTGGGAGGTGTCCCTGCCCTTGACAGGTGGTGGAACTGGATGAGCTTTGATGTCCCTTCCAACACAAACCATCCTGTGATTCTATGATTCTACGAGATCAGGCTAAGTGTGTTGGGGTTGTCCAGCCTGGAGAGGAGAAGGCTCCAGGGAGGCCTTAGAACAACTTCCAGTAGTTAAAGGGGCTCCAGGGAAGCTGGTGGGGAGCTCTTGATCACAAAGTACAGGGACAGGACAAGGGGGAACAGACTGAAGCTGAAAGAAGGCAGATTGAGATGATTGTAGAATAATAGGATGGTTTGTGT
Source organism: Coccyzus lansbergi (assembly GCA_033558105.1). Classification (NCBI taxonomy): domain Eukaryota; kingdom Metazoa; phylum Chordata; class Aves; order Cuculiformes; family Coccyzidae; genus Coccyzus; species Coccyzus lansbergi. The sequence continues at coordinate 54,135 of JAUMJK010000337.1, read as the reverse complement.
TGGAAGGGACCTTAAAGATCATCCAGTTCCAAAATGACCCAAAATGAGTGAGAAAAGCTGAGAAACCCCCTCTGCAGAGTGCAGAGACCCAACGGACGCTCTGAAACAGAGACGTGGTGTGGTGCTGGCTCTGGGAGCTCCTCGGCCCAGCTGGCATCTGGGGTAGGACAACCTCCCCAGAGTCCGTTTCCACATCAGAGAAGAGCTCTGAGGAGCCAGAGATCCCTCAGGATCCCCAGAAATTCGTCCTCCCGCGCTTTCCTTACCCCGCCGGCATCCTCGGCGTCTTGCGATGTCTATATTAGCGTTGAACCTGTTTATACCAAACACTCCAGAAGCCCCACGGAATCTGTCAGCTGGGAGACTTTGGTTAACTCCTGTCATGTTTAGTTTAGCATCTGACACCTCCTTCGAGACAAATACAGCTCTGGTTCACTGAACCCGATAACTCCTTTTTAGTACAGCGCCTGACTTCCATATGGAATAAATTACAGTACCTCTTGAGAAACGCCAGAGGCAGCTGCCAAATTATGCAAAATTTAAACCACTAATGAACAATGTGATGAAAGTTGAATGAAGGTGTATTTACACGAGCGACAACACGCCGGCTCCGCCGAGCAGATGTCTGTGCAAGCATGCGGGGGGCTGGTTGCGCACCTACGAACGCACGCGCTTCATGCATATTGAGAGGCTGTCGGGGAGGTCGAGGTGTAGCCGGTAGCGGTAAGTGCTGCCTCGGTTCAGGAGGCCAGGAGGTCCCCAGCCTCTGGTTGCCTTTTTCATATCTACTAAGTGGGTTGGATGAAGATGAATTTAGCCTCCCTTAGCCTAGAGAAGAGGAGGCTGAGAGGAGACCTCATTGCTCTCTACAACTACCTGAAAGGAGGTTGTGGAGAGGAGGGAACTGGGCTCTTCTCCCAAGGGACAGGGGACAGGACAAGAGGGAATGGCCTCAAGCTCCACCAGGGGAGATTTAGGCTAGAGATTAGGAGGAAAAAACTTTTCCTCATAGAAAAGTGTCATTGGGCATTGGAACAGGCTGCCCAGGGAGGGGGTTGATTCCCTTTCCCTGCAGGTGTTTAAGGGACGAGTGGACGAGGTGCTGAGGGACATGGTTTAGTGTTTGATAGGAATGGTTGGACTCGATGATCCAATAGGTTCCTTCCAACCTGGTTGTTCTATGATTCTATGAAATTGCAGAAGGAATAGGCGTTAGGGGATTTTCAGGGAACCATAGAATCAACTGGTTGGAAAAGACCTCTGAGATCATCGAGTCCAAGCCTACCTGTCCACTACTAAACCACATCCCTGAGCACCTCATCTATCCGGCTTTGAAATCCCTCCAGGGATGAGGACTCCACCACCTCCCTGGGCAACCTGTGCTGGGACAGGAGAAGAGAGCTATTTCCATAAAGAAGTTTTTCCTGATGTCCAATTTGAACCTGCCCTGGAGCAACTTGAGGTCATTCCCTCTCATCCTATCACTTCTTACTTGGGAGAAGAGACCAGCACCCACTTCACTACAACCTCCTTTCAGGCAGTTGTAGACAGTGATGAGGTTTCCCCCTCAGCCTCCTCTTCTCCAGGATAAACACCCCCAGGTCCCTCAGCCACCTCTCATCACCCTTGTTCTCCAGCCCCTTCCCCAGCTACGTTCCCTTCTCTGGACACGCTCCACCCCCTCAATGTCCTTCTTGGAGTGAGGAGCCCAAAACTGAGCCCAGGATTTTAGGGGCAGCCTCACCAGAGCCAAAGTCCAAGGGGCATAATCCTTTCCCTGCTCCTGCTGGCCACACCATGGCTGATCCAAGCCAAGAAGCCATTGGCCTTCTTGGCCACCTGGGCCACTGCTGCCTCATGTTCAGCCACTGTCACCCAACACCCCCAGTTCCTTCTCCTCCAGTCATTACCAGTAGGCGTGATGGGCTTGTATCTCAGAGATCTTTTCCTACCTTAACGATTCTATGATTCTCTAATTAATATTATTTATTTTTAATCTGCTATAACTCTCTGCAATTAAAGCCTTTGCAAACATCCAATCATTCTCTTCCAACGAGCGGCTAAACGGGTGTAAAGAGGGGTTTTGATTGCATGTGACAGCTAACGAGACGCAACCCGCAATGTTTAACTTAATATTCTTCTGAGAGCAGAGATCGTAGGGACAGAAGAGAAGTGGACTTCTTGACTAATTATGAGTCGTTGATTCCGAACCACACAAATTTTAGACTCTGATTCCCAATTAAGACATTACACTACATGTGTTAATTAGTCCCCCCTCTCCGTTTTAAATCAAGCCATAAATCTTCTTAATTGGGAGGTTAGCCATTGTCATTTGAACTGGCCTGAGTCTGAGGCACTCCTGGAAATCGCACCTGGGGGCTGAACCAGGCTTCATTTTAAATTGGTTGAGTTTTTACTTGGGTGATTATAAGGTCCCCAACAGCGCAGTAATTAAAGAGGGTGAACCTTCCAAATTAAGATATCAGGGGTGGTATGAGCACTGCTGCCTTGGCTCTAAGCTGTTCTCCAGGGAAGCTTGAAGGATGCTGGTCGTACGATTTTCTCAGCGAGGGCTCTCATGGATCACAGCAGCTTTAGCAGGAGGATAAATCAGTTCCAGGAGTTGTCCCTCCACATCCCAGGGACTGGTTATCGCAGCTTATTGATGGCAATTCTCGAACATCACATTCGTTAAAGAGTGTGGAGCTTTCCTGACTCAGGCAACGTCCACGTGGATTTCATAGAATCATGGAATGGTTTGGTAGGAAGGAAATTAAACCCATCCAGTTCCATCCATGGGCAGGGACACCTCCCACTGGATCAGGCTGCTCCAAGCCCCATCCAGCCTGGCCTTGAACATCTCCAGGGATGGGGCAGACTCGGCTTCTCTGGGCAACCTGGGCCAGGGCCTCCCCACCCTCATCATGAAGAATTTCTTCCTAATGTCTAGTACCAATCATCTCCCTCCCAATTTCAAGACATTTCCCCTCATCCTGTCACTCTAGGCCCTTGGGAAAAGTCCCTCCCCAGCTTTCCTGGAGCCCTTTAAGATACTGGAAGCTGCTCTAAGGTCTCTCTGGAGCCTTCTCTTCTCCAGGATGAACAACCCCAACTCTTTCAACCTCCAACGGGAGGTGCTCCAACACTCACATCATCTTTGTGGCCTCCTCTGGACCTGTTCCAACAGTTCCACATCCTTCTTATGCTGGGGATTCAAGAACTGGACATGGGACTCAGGTGAGGTCTCGCAGGAGAGGAGCAGAGGGGCAGGATCCCCTCCTTGGCCCTGGTGGCCACTTTGCTCTGGATGCAGCCCAGGACACAGTTGGTTTCTGGGCTGTGAGCACACGTTGCTGGCTCATATCAAGCTTCTCACCCCTCCAGCACCCCAAGTCCTTCTCCTCAGAGCTGCTCTCAATCCCATCATCCCCCAGCCTAGACTGCAAGCACAGATTGCCCCAACCCATGTGTAGGACCTTGCACTTCTGCCGGAGTCTTTTACATTGGATCATGCTGTAAAGCAAAACGAAGTAGTTAAATATTGGAGAACAGAAGCTTGGTTTTCACAGCACAAGTTGATAGGATCAACTCCGTCTCGATAGCTTATTAGTGACGAGCTGCGATATTCGAGGAGCTAAGGCTCCGGATCTTGTTTTCCTTCCCCACTTCCCCCAAACCTTCTCAAGATGAAGACAGCTTTCAGCAAGCTTTGCTAGCAAAGGGCGAAGAGTCGGAATGTTCAGCCACACAGGCAACGTACAGCAGGGTAACAGGTTCCCACACATCAGCTGCTCCGTTCGAATTCATCAGGTGCGTGTTTGTAGCCTGCAGGAAACGTGGAGTAGACGGCAGGGAAGGGGGGTTGAGGTAATCTGTTCTCCTGCATTGGCTGCAGACGGAGGCTGCACGGAGAGATGACCCTGCAAAATCCATTGAGCGTGTGCCAGAGCAGGCTAGCAGTGTGCCCTGATGTAGAAAGGGTTAATTAGGTGGGTTTCGATGGACACTTTGTGAACGGTACATGTTGGATTAGAATTGTGGAATGGGTTGGGTTGGAAGCCACCCCAAAGCCCATCCAGGTCTACCTCTGGTCATGGGCAGGGAAACCTCCTTGGATCAGGCTGCTCCAAGCCCCATCCAACCCGACCTTGAACACCTCCTGGGATGGGGCAGCTACAGCTTCTCTGGACAGCCTGGGTCAGGGTGTCACCACCCTCAGCGTGAAGAATTTCTTCCTAATGTCTAATCCAAGTCTTCCCCATTCCTATTTGAAGCCATTCCCCCTCATCCTAGCACTCCAGGCCCTCGGAAAAAAAATCCCCAGATTTCCTAGAGCCCCTTCAGGTACTGGAAGCTGCTCTAAGGTCTCCCTGGAGTCTTCTCCAGGCTGAACAAGCCCAACTGTCTCAGCATGGCCTCCTAGCAGAGGTGCTCCAGCCTTCGCATCATCTCCGTGGCCTCCTCTTGAACAGATCCAACAATTCCATCTCCTTCTTATGTTTGAGATTCCAGAACTGGACACGAGACTCAGATTGGGTCTCATGGGGAGATTTAGGCTAGAGGTTAGGAGGAAGTTTTTCACAGAAAGGGTCATTGGGCATTGGAACAGGCTGCCCAGGGAGGGGGTTGATTCACCTTCCCTGGAGGTGTTTAAGGGACGGGTGGATGAGGTCCTGAGGGACATGACTTAGTGCTTGATAGGAATTGTTGGACTCGATGATCCGATGGGTCTCTTCCAACCTGGTTGTTCTTTGATTCTATGATTCTATGACCAAAGGAGAACTCTGTTATCGCCTCAGTGGAAAGGCAATAACTACTAGATCTTTGCCCATCTTTGATGGCAGGACACAGTGAGACAACAGAATCCTCAAGGTCAGGATGGACAGGCGTGATGCACATTGGGACTGCAGCCAGAGATGAGGCAACAGAATGATAGAATCTTGGTGTTGGAAAAGACCTTTGAGATCATTGGGTTGAGCCATACCTGTCCACTACTAAACCAGATCCCTGAGCACCTCATCTACCTGGCTTTTAAACCCCTCCAGGGATGGAGACTCCACCACCTCCCTGGGCAACCTCTGCCAGGGCCTGAGAACACTTTAGGTGAAGAAGTTTTTCTAGTGTCCAATCTGAACCTGCCCTGGTGCAGCTTGTGGCCATTTCCTCTCATCCCATCACCTGTCACTTGGGAGAAGAGACCAACCCCACCTCACTCCAACCTCCTTTCAGGCAGTTGTAGACAGTGATGAGGACTCCCTCAGCTTCCTTTTCTCCAGGCTAAACAAACCCAGGTCCCTCAACCACCTCTCACAACCCTTGTTCTCCATTCCCATCCCCAGCTCTGTTCCCTTCTCTGGACGCTCTCTAGCCCCTCAGTGTCCTTCTTGGAGTGAGGAGCCCAAAACTGAACCCAGGATTCAAGCTGTGGCCTCACCAGTGCTGAGAACAAAGCACATGTGAATTGATCCTGGTTTTGTTTAGAAATGAGCACTTGGGTTTTGTGGACTGTGCAGCCCCAACAGACAAAAAGCACAGTGTGCAGGACTCTCTTTGTGAGTGAACTTGTTGGTGACCTATGAAGAAGGAACTTGGATGAGTTATAGAGTCTGAGTGAACATCAGTGTCCATTTTGATGAATGATGGTCTAACGAAGCCTTTCCTTTCCAGAACATCGCTCCTGAGGTCTCGTCCCCGGATGGTTCTCCCAGTCCAAAGCCTTGTGTGCCTCGCTGCCTTTGGCCTGGCCCTCCCCTTGGCCATCAGTCTCTTCCCACAGATGTCCGAGGTCAGTACCTGTCTGGTCACTCCGGTGGGATGTCTCGAAGATGTTGAGCAATGCCACTGCTTATTTTGCCTTCCTGGATAATAGTCTCATTCCCTTGGGCCCTCTTCCATTTATAGATGAAGTTGGTTACCATCTTTAACACAGCCAAATGCCGGGTCCTGCACTTGGGGCACAACAACCCTATGCAGAGCTACAGACTGGGAGAAGTCTGGCTGGAAAATTGTCAGGAGGAGAGGGACCTGGGGGTGTTGGTCGACAGCCGACTGAACATGAGCCAGCAGTGTGCCCAGGTGGCCAAGAAGGCTAATGGCATCCTGGCTTGGATCAGAAATGGTGTGACCAGCAGGTCCAGGGAGGTTCTTCTCCCTCTGGACTCAGCACTGGTGAGGCCGCTCCTCGAATCCTGTGTTCAGTTGTGGGCCCCTCAGCACAAGAAGGATGTTGAGGCTCTGGAGTGAGTCCAGAGAAGAGCCACAAACCTGGTGAAGGGGCTGGAGAACAGGCCTTATGAGGAACATCTGAGAGAACTGGGGGTGTTTATCCTGGAGCAGAGGAGGCTGAGGCTCATTGCTCTCTGCAAGTCCCTGAAAGGAGGTTGTAGAGAGGAGGGAGGTGGGCTCTTCTCCCAGGGGACAGGGAACAGGATGAGAGGGAATGGCCTCAAACTCCACCAGGGGAATTTTAGGCTAGAGATTAGGAGGAAGTTTTTCCCGGAAAGGGTCATTGGTCATTGGAATAGGCTGCCCAGGTTGGTGGTTGATTCACTTTTGCTGGAGGTGTTTAAGGGATGGGTAGACGAGGTGCTAAGGGACATGGTTTAGTGTTTGATAGGAATGGTTGGACTCGATGATCCGATGGGTCTCTTCCAACCTGGTTGTTCTATGATTCTATGATTCTATGATCTTCTTCACCTGAACAGTCATGGACTCAATGGGCAGATGGTGGTTGTGTTTGTCCCACCTCTTATTTTATGCCAGTGGAGCACAGATAAATGTCATGAAGGCTGATGTCACTCATATTTAAGTTAATCAAACGAATTTAATGGCTTTAAGTGAGAAGGGGGAAGATTTAGATGAGACATCAGGAAGAAATTCTTCACAATGAGGGTGGGGAGGCCCTGGCCCAGGTTGCCCAGAGAAGGTGTGGCTGCCCCGTCCCTGGAGGTGTTCAAGGCCAGGTTGGATTGTTCTTGGAGCCCCTGATCCAGTGGGAGGTGTCCCTGCCCATGGCAGAGAAGGGACTGAATGGGCTTTAAGGTCCCTTCCAGCCCAAACCATTCTATGATTCCATCATTCACGACCTCCAGCCACGGAATCTTGTTGTTCACTTGTCTGCTAGACTGGAAAAAAACACGTTACACATTTTCTGTTGCCCTTCTCGCTGTTTACAGGCTGAGATAAAACTACCCCTTAATCTTCTCTTCAAGAAACCGAATGTCTCTCAATCTTGGAGTCTCTTCCTAAAAGACGTGTTTTCTGAAGCTTTAATGATTCATATGGCTCTTCCTTAAACTTTTTTCTAATTAGTCAACATCCTTTTTGGATCCCTTCCAGAAGAAAGCAGACACAGTATTCCAGTAAGAAGTTGTACAAGTACCAGTTGCAGGAGCAATGTGATTTGCCTGCTTCTCCTTGGATTCGTGCATCCACAGAGCGTGTTAGTCATTTTGGCACAAGCTCAACCTTAGCTCCCCGTCCATCAGCTTTTTGCTGTGATCCTGAATTGTGCTCAGAGCTTTTGGTTATGAAAGACTAGGGAGTATTCCAGGTCTTGTATCCATTCCAGGTATGTGCCCAGGGTCCGTTTGAGTTGAAAGGGAACACAAAGATCATCCAATTCCACCCCCTGCCATGAGCAGGGCCGCCTCCTGCTGGACCAGGCTGCTCAAAGCCTCATCCAAGCTGGCCTTGAACACCTCCAGGGATCATAGAATCATAGAATCACCAGGTTGGAAGAGACCCGTCGGATCATCGAGTCCAACCATTCCCACCAAACACTAAACCATGTCCAATGGATGGGGCAGCCAGGGCCTAACCACCCATATTGTGAAGAATTTCTTCCTAATGTCTAATAGAGATCTTCCCCCTTCCAGTTTAAAGCCTTGTCCTTGCTCCTTGTCCTATCACTCCATGCCCTTGTCAAAAAATCTTTCCCCAGCTTTCCTGGAGCCTCTTCAGGCTGTAGAATATGCTCTAAAGTCTCCCTGGAGCCTTCTCTCCTCAACCCTCTGTCCACCTCTGTCCACACAGCAGAGGTGCCTCAGCCCTCGCGTCATCTTCATGGCCTCCTATGGACCTATTCATAGAATCGTAGAATCACCAGATTGGAAGAGACCCATCGGATCATTGAGTCCAACCATTTCCATCAAACACTAAACCATGTCCCTCAGGACCTTGTCCACCCGTCCCTTAAACACCTCCAGGGAAGGGGACTCAGCCACCTCCCTGGGCAGCATCTGCCACTGCCCAATGACCCTTTTTGTGAAAAACTTTTTCCTAATCTCTAGCCTAAATCTCTCCTGGTGGAGCTTGAGGCCATTCCCTCTCGTCCTGTCCCCTGTCCCTTGGGAGAAGAGGCCGTCACCCTCCTCTCTACAACCTCCTTTCAGGTAGTTGTAGAGAGTAATGAGGTCTCCTCTCAGCCTCCTCTTCTCCAGGCTAAACACCCCCAGCTCTCTCAGCCATTCCAGCAGTTCCATGTCCTTCTCATGTTGGGGATTCCATAACTGGAGACAGGACTCCAGGTGGAAACTCACAAGCATGGAGTAGAGGGGGAGAATCCCCTCCCTTGACCTACTGACTGCAGTTCCTGGTGAAAAGTGGTTGGAACACAGAGCATCCCTTATGCTTGGAGCCCTGCCCACCAAAAAATAGCTATGACCTTTCCTGGGAGGTCTCCTTTCAAGATAATCAGGAAAGGTTTGATAGGAATGGTCGGACTCGATGATCCGGTGGGTCTCTTCCAACCTGGTGATTCTATGATTCTATGAAAACAAGAACAGAGGAGGTACCACTAATCTCATTCACCCCAAAGGTGACATTGACACCGTTCTCCGAGGTGCCCCGTGACATAGGTGGCATTTTTGTGGTTGACCACGGTGTGACACACACCGACTTTCTTTCCAGAGCCCCAGAGGTCTCTGTATCAGTGACCTGGGCTCTTAATTCCTCACCACTTTCCCAGACTTTACGTCATTTCAAGCCCTAAGCAGCAGCAATTGTTTATTGGCTCCGTTCTCACTGACGACGCACGTGTTGGAGAACACTGGGCAAAACAAACCATTCTTTCAACACAGGAAGGAAACTCAGGCTACAATTGATGTTGAAATTCTGCATTTTAGACATTTCCAGTATTTTCTGCAGGCAACGCTTAGCATGGGCTTCTCTGGAGTGGTAAATATCAACTGTCCTGGTCACTGCTCCTCTGCTCTGCTCTGGTTGGACCCCATGTGGAGTCCTGTGTCCAGTTCTGGAATCGTCAGCACAAGGGAGGACATGGAGCTGTTGGAGCGAGTCCAGAGGAGGCAACAAAGATGATCCAAGGGCTGGAGCACCTTTGCTGTGCGAGAGGCTGAGAGAGTTGGGCTTGTTCAGCCTGGAGAAGAAAAGGCTCTGGGGAGACCTTAGAGCAGCTTCCAGTACTGAAAGAGGCTCCAGGAAAGCTGAGGAGGTGCTTTTTCCAAGGTCATGGAATGACAGGACGAAGGGGAATGGCTTTAATTTGGAAGGGGCAAGATTTAGATTAGATGTTCAGAGGAAATTCTTCACGATGAGGGTGATGAGACCCTGGTCCAGGTTGTCCAGGGAAGTTGTGGTTGCCCCATTCCTGGAGATGTTCAAGGTCAGGTTGGATGGGACTTGGAGCAACCTGCTCCAGTGGGAGGTGTCCCTGCCCATGACAGGGAGTGGCAACTGGATGGGCTTTGAGGTCCCTTCCAACCCAAAACATTCTGTGATTCTGTGATACTGAGTTCAGTGGTAATTAACGTTTTGGTAGCAGAATCTGAAGCTTTCCCAGTTAAACACTTCAGGCTCTACAGAAATAATTATTCATTGTCATAGTTTATCTAGAAATGAAGCTCTCGAGGTCTTTTTTGCCTTTTGCATTTTAGTGTTCTGGGTGACAGATAATTTGGAATGTAACAGATCTGATGTCGCCGCATGAGAAAATGAGTTGATGCTTGGAGATGAATGAATTCTAGCCCGTAAGGAAAATGAAGTTCTGGCTTCCTTCAGAGGGTGTTCAAATTGCAGGCAGCAGGCAATCCTGAAACCATGCAGCATCCCTTGAGAATGACCTTCTCAAAGCCGATGAAATGTTATCTGCAGTGTAAACATGAATCAGCGCTGATTAGCAGATCAAACAGAATGACGTGCTCGCGGCCCACGCTCCGTGTCAATGAAGAGAAACCACTACAGCTGGTGGGAAAGCTCATTAGGCACTGGGATCCTGGCTCTGCTCAACTTGGTGTTACCTCCAGCCACACAGCTGGACCACACAGCTGTTGACACCAAGGAATCGGATTCTCCCTAAGAGCCTGGTCTGACCTCGTTGTTCTCTACAACTACCTGAAAGAGGTTGTGGAGAGGAGGGAGCTGGGCTTTTCTCCCAAGTGAGAGGGGACAGGACGAGAGGGAATGGCCTCAAGCTCCACCAGGGAAGGATCAGGCTGAACATCAGGAAAAAAATTTTCACGGAAAGGGTCACTGGGCATTGGAATAGGCTGCCCAGGGAGGTGGTTGAGTCACCTTCCCCGGAGGTATTTAAAAGGCAGGTGGACGAGGTGCAGAGGGTCATGGTTTAATGTTTGATAGGAGTGGTTGGACTCGATGATCCAGTGGGTCTTTTCCAACCTGGTGATTCTGTGTTCAGTCTTCCAGTTCTGTTCATTCGTTATCAATGTGTGTGAGTCTCTGCATAAAGGGCGTTCCTGCCGTTATGCAGAGTCTCCTTGGTGGTGATGATGAGCATGTTCAAGTGAGCAAAGCACAGAACAGGTCCAGAGGGGGCTACAGAGATGATGTGAGGGTTGGACCACCTCTGCGAGGAGACCAGGCTGAGAGAGTTGGGGTTGTTCAGCCTGGGGAAGATAACACTCCAGGGAGACTTTGAGTAGCCTCCAGTGCCTGAAGAGGCTCCAGGAAAGCTGGGGAGGGACTTTTTTCCAGGGGCTGGGAGTGATAGGACGAGAGGGAATGGCTTTAGATTGGAAGGGGGAAGATTTAAATTAGACCTTAGGAAGAAATTCTTCACAATGAGGGTGGGGAAGCCCTCACTGAGGTTGCCCAGAGAATCTGGGGCTGCCTCATCCCTGGAGGTGTTCAAGGCTAGGTTGGATGGGGCTTGGAGCAACCTGATCTGGTAGGAGGTGTCCCTGCCCATGTCAAAGGGTTGGAATTGGATGATCTTTAAGGTCCCTTCCAACCCAAACCGTTTTATGCTTCTGTGATAACACAACCGAGACGATACTGTTGTAATGAGCACTACCCGGGGAGTAAATCATTAACAACAAGATGTAAGAGGCGTGTTTTGTTCCAAAAATATGAATATTGTCTGTGCTGCAACCCTTTCAGGAATTGAAATGAGCCAAGTTCTCCCCTTAATCACACATTCCCAGTCCTCTACCTTTACCTAGAGAGCAAACACAGAAGGCGATGACCCGATGGGTCCCTTCCAACCTGGTTGTTCTATGATTCTATGATTATTAAGTGCTTGTTTTAGCCTGGGAGCTTGACCAGCCACCTCCGATCCACTCTTCTAACAGGGCTCGAACTTACAATTAGTCCTCGAGCAGAACTGAAGCCTTGCAACAAGCTTAATAAATGTCCTCGATAAATGCAGCCACTTCATCACATTAGCTGTAGCTGCTCCAGAGTTAGAACTGCTTTAAAATCACCTCAGAGAGATCAGGATTCAGCTCTGGTTTCATTAGAAACACCAACATCAGATAAACGAAAATCCTGGACCTGAATAACTTTCATGTGCTGGGAAGGCTTGCGCATCCCGAACTTTTCTTGAGTGGGTGTTTAGTCTAGCCAAGTGCTCAGACCTTCCTTGAATTTCTACAGATGGAATCATGGAATCATTAGGGTTGGAAAAGGACCTTAAAGTCCATCCAGCTACAACTCCTCTCCCATGGGCAGGGACACCTCTGACTGGACCAGCTTGCTCCAAGCCCCACCCAACCTGGCCTTGAACATCTCCAGGGATGGGGCAGACATCTCATCTTCATCTCATCTCATCTTCATCTCAATCTTCCCTATTTCAGCTTAAAACCATTCCCCCTCATCCTGTCCCTGCACTCCCTGATCAAGAACCCCTCCTCAGCTTTCCTGGAGCCCCTTTCAGTCCTGGAAGCTGCTCTAAGGTCTCCCTGGAGCCTTCTCTTCTCCAGACTCAACAACCCCAACTCTCTCAGCCTTTGGATCATCTTTGTTGCCACCTCTGGACTCGCTCCGACAGCTCCATGTCCTTCCTTATGGTTGGACTCGATGATCCTATGGGTCCCTTCCAACCTGGTTGTTCTATGATTCTATGATTCCTGTGCCGAGGACTCCAGAACTCAAGTCAGAACCTCAAGGGAGGTCTCTCCAGGGCAGAGTAAAGGGGCAGAACCCCCTCCCTCGTCCTGCCGGTCCCACTTCTTCTGATGCAGTGCAGGATAGAGTTGGTCTTCTGGGCTGTGAGCTCAGCCATAATCCACATGGCGTCACCACAGATTGAGTTTAAAGGGTCTTACCGGTTGCTTCGCTGTCTGCAGCTTTGCTTCAGGGTGACATCTTGTTTCTAGATGTTACAGCTTTGAAGATCACCTTATAAAAATAAAACCCTTTGTGTCAGCCGCAAAGTCGCGGATCCTTGCCGCTCGGCACATTTAAGATGCTACTTTTCATCCCAACACAGTGTTAACTCCGGTGCCTCCGTGCATCAATATGCATTAAGTAATTCGCTGCTGTTGAGTTGAGGAGAAACCATCTAGTTAATGCATTTAGTCCACAACCTCCAACTGCCTCCCATGCCCCCCGGGGAATCTCTTTTCTAGCTGCCTATCCTGCAGCATCCCCACTGACAACTCCTACTCAGCTATGCACTGCCAATAGAAACAGCTGTGACAGTTCCAAACCGAAAATGGGACTCGTGCAAATGAAATTCAGTGTAGCAGCGAAAGAAAGAACCAAGGGGGTTGCTCCGCTCGGCTTTCCACCCTTTGGTCCCTGCTCGTCCGGATCGCAGGGAGGTGGTGTGAGCGTTGGGGTCGTCATAGAATCGCCGAGTGGGTAGAGTTGGAAGGGACGTTGAAGATAATCTAGTTCCAAGCCCTCTGCCGTGGGCAGGGACACCTCCCACTGGACCAGGCTGCTCCAAGCCCCGTCCAACCTGGCCTTGGACACCTCCAGGGATGGGCAGTCACAGATTCTCTGGGCAACCTCAGCCAGGGTCTCATCACCCTCATTGTAAATATTTTTTTCCCAATGTCCAATCTTAATCTTCCCCCTTCCAATTTCATAGAATCATAGAATCATAGAACAACCAGGTTGGAAGAGACCCATCGGATCATCGAGTCCAACCATTACTATCAAACACTAAAACATGTCCCTCAGTACCTCGTCCACCCGTCCCTTAAACACCTCCAGGGAAGGTGAATCAACCACCTCCCTGGGCAGCCTATTCCAATGCCCAATGACCCTTTCCGTGAAAAACCCCTTCCTAATCTCTAGCCTAAATCTCCCCTGGCGGAGCTTGAATTTAAAGCCATTCCCCCTTGCCCTGTCACTCCAGGCCCTTCGAAAAAATCCCCTGCCCAGCTTTCCTGAAGCCCCTTTCAACCCTCCAGCCCACTCTAAGGTCTTCTTGGAGCCTTCTCTTCTCCAGGCTGAACAACCCCAACTCTCTCAACCTGGCCTCATAGCAGAGGTTCTCCAGCCCTTGGATCATCTCCATGACCTCCTCTGGACCTGTTCCAGCAGTTTCATCTCCTTCTTATGTTGGGGATTCCAGAACTGGACATAGGACTCCAGGTGAGGTCTCACCAGAGCAGAGCAGAGGAGGAGAACCCCCTCTCTTGCTTCTGCTGCAGACCAAGACATCATTGGCCTTCTGGGCTGTGAGCTCAGCCATAATGGTTGGACTCAATGATCCGATGGGTCCCTTCCAACCTGGTTGTTCTATGATTCTATGATTCTATAATCCACAGGCCATCACCATGGGTTGGGTTTAAAGGGTCTCGGGTGCCGGTTAGGACAAACCAAGCCGTCTTCTGGAATGAAGCTGGTTGCAGCTGAAAGCCTTTCCTTAAAAATAATCTTCCTTTCGGATCTCCAGGACCAGGGGAATAAACAGCCTAAAATCCAAGGCTGAGCTATTGTTTTCCAATCTGTTTTAGCCTTCATCTTGTTGGCAGCCTGCGTTAGAAAAGCAAAAGGTTAATGAGCCAATGTGCAGTGGGATTATTGCAGTAAAGATGACAGTGAACCAGTAATTACTAATTAGATGCAGTTTAACAGGAGGAACAAGTGAAATCTCCTCTTCACCAACTGTCAATAATTAGCAGATTTGGTGAGGTTGAAATGTGTCCACAGTTAAAAGGCTGATTTTTTAATGAAATGGCACTTGACAAAAGAGCTGTATGGAGGTCACAGCCATCGCCCTCGAGACGCTTCCCTATACCATACTTAGGAGGGAAATCAGATGCAAGACGGCAGGGGGTCCCCATGAAACCATTTCTCCCTTGGGATGACATCGCACGGCGGGAGGGGGAAGGGAGCTGGAGGGATTCTCTGCAGTAATTTTGTCCAACTTGGATGAGAAGCAGAGGGAAGGATTTGCCAGCTGCCGTGGGGAATAGTGTTTGAGGAGTGAGAAGTTCTGCGGTATTTCTTTGCTTCTGAGGAACCGTTTCTTGAGAGGCTGGTAACCCGAGCTTGCTGGCTGAGGTCTACCCTTGGGTTGGAGGTTGGGGCTTGGAGGGAACTCGTCTTAGGAAAGATGTGGCACGAGGTCTTTAAGCATGGGTAGAAGGCTGGATGTGTCCCCCAAACACCGAAGAAGGTTCAAGCTGTGCTCTGAGGCTTTGGTTTCATAGTGACACAGGGTGACTGGGGGTGTTGGTTGACAGCCAAGTGAACATGAGCCAGCAGTGTGCCCGGGTGGCCAAGAAGGCCAATGGCATCCTGGCTTGGATCAGAAATGGTGTGACCAGCAGGGCCAGGGAGGTTCTTGTCCCTTTGTACTCAGCACTGGTGAGACCGCTCCTTGAATCCTGTGTTCAGTTCTGGTCCTCTCACCACAAGAAGGATGTTGAGGCTCTGGAGCGAGTCCAGAGAACAGCCATGAAGCTGGTGAAGGGTCTGGAGAACAGGCCCTATGAGGAGCATCTGAGAGAGCTGGGGGTGTTTATCCAGGAGAAGAGGAGGCTGAGGGGAGACCTCATTACTCTCTACAACTACCTGAGAGGAGGTCGTAGAGAGGAGGGATCTGGGCTCTTCTCCCAAGTGACAGGGGACAGGACAAGAGGGAATGGCCTCAAGCTCTGCCAGGGGAGATTTAGGCTAGAGATTAGGAGGAAGTTTTTCACAGAAAGGGTCATTGGGCATTGGACTAGGTTGCCCAGGGAGGTGGTTGATTCACCTTCCCTGGAGGGGTTTAAGGCACAGGTAGATGAGGTCTTGAGGGACATGGTTTAGTGTTTGATAGGAATGGTTGGACTTGATGATCCGATGGGTCTCTTCCAACCTGGTTGTTCTATGATTCTATGATGATTCTCTGATGCTCCATTGTTGACTTCTGAAGAGGTTTCACCTGAGGTTCCTCTCCTATGTACTCATCCAGTTTTTCTTCTCAGAGACACAGAATGGTTTGGGATGGAAGGGACCTTAAAGCTCATCCAGTTCCACCCCCTGGCATGGGCAGGGACACCTCCCTCTGGATCAGGCTGCTCCAAGCCCAATCCAACCTGGCCTTGAACACCTCCAGGGGTAGAGCAGCCACCACTTCTCTGGGCAACCAGGACTAGTCCCTCCCCACCCTTACAGGAAAATGATTCTTCCTAAGATCTCATCTCAATCACTCCTCTTGCAGCTCCAAATCATTCCTCCTCATCCCATCCCAGCACCCCCTGATCAAGAGCCCCTCCCCAGCTTTCCTGGAGCCCTTTTAAGCACTGGAAGCTGCTCTAAGGTCTCCCTGAAGCCTTCTCTTCTCCAGGCTGAAGACCCCCAACTCTCTCAGCCTATCCTTGTATGGGAGGTGCTCCAGCCTTCATCTTCGAGGCCTCCTCTGGACTTGCTCCAACAGATCCAGTGGATGGTGTCCCTACACACGGCTTTAAGGTCCCTTCCAACCCAACCCGTTCTATGATTCTAAGTTGTGATGCCAAAATTTTAGTCTGGGGCCTCTCTAAATTCATTTGTTTTATGACTTGTAGGGTTTATTTGAGCTGATTTTTAACATCAGAACTCCATGGCCTCAATCCTGTCTTATGGGAGAGTCCTGTTTGCAGCACCATGGCAGGACCATGGATCAGCTGAGCAGTGGAATCATAGAATCATAGAACAACCAGGTTGGAAGAGACCCATCGGATCATTGAGTCCAACCATTCCTATTAAACACTAAATCATGTCCCTCAGGACCTCATCCACCCGTCCCTTAAACACCTCCAGGAAGGTGGATCAACCCCCACCCTGGGCAGCCTATTCCAATGCCCAATGACCCTCTGTGTGAAAAACTTCCTCCCAATCTCTAGCCTAAATCTCCCCTGGTGGAGCTTGAGGCTATTCCCTCTCGTCCTGTCCCCTGTCCCTTGGGAGAAGAACCCAGCTCCCTCCTCTCCACAACCTCCTTTCAGGTAGTTGTAGAGAGCAATGAGGTCTCCTCTCAGCCTCCTCTTCTCCAGGCTAAACACCCCCAGCTCTCTCAGCCACTCCTCATGGGGCCTGTTCTCCAGTCCCTTCACCAGCTTCGTTTCTCAATTGCTTCATGTATCTTCATGAAGTCACCAGAGCAGCTCGAAGCACCATGGGACAAGACCTTAATACTCCATTCTGCTGTCTCAGGAGCTCATACAGAGAGATGAGGCCTCTCTGCTGCCCAACAGGATCCTCACCTGTACATCTCCAGAAGCTGATGGCACAGTAACTTCAACTGACCCAAATCAAATACTAACCCATATCCCTCAGCACCTCCTCCACCCGTCCCTTAAACCCCTCCGGGGAAGGTGAATCAACCACCTCCCTGGGCAGCCTCTGCCAGGGACCAATCACCCTTTACATGAAAATGTTTTTCCTGATGTTCAGCCTGACCCTTCCCTGGTGGAGCTTGAGGCCATTCCCTCTCGTCCTGTCCCCTGTCCCTTGGGAGAAGAGCCCAGCTCCCTCCTCTCCACAACCTCCTCTCAGGGACTTGCAGAGGGCAATGAGGTCTCCCCTGAGCCTCCTCTTCTCCAGGCTAAACACCCCCAGCTCTCTCAGCCGTTCCTTATAAGGCCTGTGAGGTTGCACCAGGGCAGGTTCAGATTGGAGATCAGGAAAAACTTCTTCACAGAAAGAGTTCTCAGGCCCTGGCAGAGGCAGCCCAGGGAGGTGGTGGAGTCCCCATCCCTGGAGGGGTTTCAAAGCCAGGTAGATGAGGTTTTGGGGGATGTGGTTTGGTAGTGGACAGGTATGACTGGACTCAATGATCTCAACGGTCCAGAGCCTCAACGTCCTTCTTGTGGTGAGGGGCCCCGAACTGAACACAGCATTCAAGGAGTTTTGATCTCTTTTGGTTTGAAATAGAAGTGCTTTTGCCATTTGCTTCTCTGACATCTCCCTCCCATCCCAGTTCTCACCACCTCTCTCTGCTTGAGAGCATCAACCAGAAGAAACGACAAGATGTTCCTGTCATAGCCCCCTCTCCCCCCCCCGCCCCAAGTTCTCAGCCCCTGGCTCAGGTTTTCCTCCAGCTGCAGCAGCTGTCAGGGCAGGGTTTACAGACCTGGCATGCGTTTCCCGAGGAGCCAGACTTCACACGCCGCTTCTGCCTTGGCCCTACCCTTTGGCTTTCCCTTTACACCTCCCCTGCTCTCCCGCCTCGGCAGCCTGGTATCTGCAGAACACCTTTCCTGTCAACGCAACCAGGGAAAAAAAAGGCAGTAAATATCACAGGAGCTTCTTCCCTGCGCTGCAGGGAACATCTTCTCAGCATCTTCTTGTTCCTTTCTGATTGCTTTGGGAGGTGGTTGAGTCACCTACCCTGGAGGTGTTTAAGGGGCAGGTAGATGAGGCACTGAGGGACATGGATTAATATTTGATAGGAATGATTGGACTCGATGATCCAATGGGTCTTTTTCAACCTGGTGAACATCTTCTCAGCATCTTCTAGTTCCTTTCTGATTGCCTTGGGAGGTGGTTGAGTGACCTTCCCTGGAGGTGTTTAAGGGACAGATAGATGAGGCGCTGAGGGACATGGGTTAGTGTTTGATAGGAATGATTGGACTTGATGATCCGATGGGTCTTTTCCAACCTGGTGATTCTATGATAAAGCTGCTGCCCAGAATCTTCTAGCATGGAGGAGTCTCTGTGTTAATGGAGGTGCCACATTTATGTGACCTGAGATGGATTCATGCTGCTGCTTAAGCCTAGAGAGACACACCAAGATCCGGAAGGGTCATAGAATCATAGAATGATTTGATTCAGGAGGGATCTCCAAGCCCACCCAGTTCCAATCCCCTGCCATGGGCTTGGACACCTCACACTGGACCAGGATGATCTAAGCCCCATCCAACCTGGCCTTGAAGGCGAGAGGCTGTTCCATGAGGTCCGGTCCAGGCTGATTGCAGGAGTGGAGATTTCCCAACCACAGATTAGCAGCAGTTGATAAATGAGTTGCAGGGCTGGAGCCCCTCGGCTATAGGGCCAGGCTGAGAGTTGGGGTTGTTCAGCCTGGAGAAGAGAAGGTTCCAGGGAGACCTTAGAGCAGCTTCCAGTACCTGAAGGGGGTCTACGAGAAAGCTGAAAAGGGACTTTTTACAAGGACCTGGAGTGATAGGACGAGGAGGGAGCAGCTTTAAATTGGAAGAGGGAAGATTTAGACTAGACACAAGGACAAATTTCTTCACCATGAGAGTGGGGAGTACCTGGAACAGGTTGTCCGGGAAGGTTGTGGCTGGAGGGGTTCAAGGCCAGGTTGGATGGGGTTTGGAGCAGCCTGATCCAGTGGGAGATGTCCCTGCCCATAGAACTTGGAACTGGATGGGCTTTGAAGTCCCTTCCAACCCAAACCATTCCATGATTCTGTGCCGGAAAAGGAAGGATCTGATCTTCAGGGCCGTCAGCTCCACCATCTCTTCCCAAGCCCGAAGGAAACGCTTGGGGTGGTTAGATTTACAACTCGGCTTGCTTGCACCTCCCGGTGTAATTATGAGGCTCAATGACATCTCTCGTTTGGGGAAGGTCACGACTGAGCAGTGCTCTGATTGATTTGGAGTCTGTGTCTTTGTTCTCACCTTCCCTGTCCGAGAGGCTTTGATTTGTGACCGAGCTTGTTTTTTGAAGTCTTGCTCCCTTTGTTTTCACAACCAGCATTTGTGGGAGTCGAAGGTACTGAAAACTTTAGAGGATCCAGCCCTAAAATCCTAACCTGGACCAACGCAGCTCGTTCTTGCTGGGTTCAACTGTTTTTTTTTTTTTTTTTGTGGTCATTGGAGGTGGGTGTGGGAGAAAGGACCTCTTTGTGCTGCTTGGGGGGCTTTGTCAGCCAAGGATCTGGTTTCATGTTTATATCTCCGTCCCTGGGATACAGGTTCAAGTATGTAAACTATCCATCCTGCCAGCACAGGCTCCTGCAGGTGTGTGGGTGCTGGTGGGCATGAAAAAACATTCCTGACACCAGCTCTTTTGAGGAATCTTCACCTCCTGATGCCTATAAGCCATTAGGAGTCAAAAGAAAGAGCTGACATCCGACAACTCCGGATAAACAGCTAAACATTAACCCTTCAAGTGGCTCAAAAAACATACTTAAAAGGCACTTTGGGGAAAGAAACCATTTTTTTTTTTCCCCAGGTCTGTTAATTGCTGTCTTTCTTCTTCGGGACACCTTTCAGCAGCATCTACTGTAAACAGAGCAGCTCCTCCTGAAGCACTTCCCCCAGAGATTCCTGCCCTGCTCCTCCATGGCATGAGGTTTAACACGGCCAAGTGCCGGGTCCTGCACATGGGGCACAACAACCCTATGCAGAGCTACAGACTGGGAGAAGCCTGGCTGGAAAACTGCCAGGAGGAGAGGGACCTGGGGGTGTTGGTTGACAGACACTGACCATGAGCCAACAGTGTGCCCAGGTGGCCAAGAAGGCCAATGGCATCTTGGCTTGGATCAGAAATGGTGTGACCAGCAGGTCCAGGGACGTTCTTCTCCCTCTGTACTCAGCACTGGTGAGGCCGCTCCTTGAATCCTGTGTTCAGTTGTGGGCCCCTCAGCACAAGAAGGATGTTGAGGCTCTGGAGTGAGTCCAGAGAAGAGCAACAAAGTTGGTGAAGGGGCTGGAGAACAGGCCCTATGAGGAGTGTCTGAGAGAGCTGGGGGTGTTTCTCCTGGAGAAGAGGAGGCTGAGAGGAGACCCCATTACTCTCTACAACTACCTGAAAGGAGGTTGTAGAGAGGAGGGAGCTGGGCTTTTCTCCCAAGGGACAGGAGTCAGGACAAGAGGCCTCAAGCTCCACCAGGGGAGATTTAGGCTAGAGATCAGGAGGAAGTTTTTCATGGAAAGGGTCATTGGTCATTGGAATAGTTGATTCCCCTTCCCTGGAGGTGTTTAAGGGACGGGTAGATGAGGTCTTGAGGTACATGGTTTAGTGTTTGATAGGAATGGTGGGACTCAATGATCTGGTGGGTCTCTTCCAACCTGGTGATTCTATGATTCTATGATCCTATGAAATGACTACAGGGGATGGAGCACAGGAATGAAACGAGGCTGTTGAACCTCTCAGCTGCAGGACACGCAGGGACACGCCGAGTTGTTGGAGCTACCTTGCAGCCTTAGGTGCCTCTGCTCTCATTTATCATCCTCCAGCCTGCAGACACTCTTCTCAGCACTAGTTTCTCGAGTCCCAGATTCGAATGTGCTGCTGGGTGCAGGGAACTCATTGCCAGGGGCAGTTGTGCTCTTCCTCCAACCTGGTCGGACAGCAGCCGAAAATGCCTTGTTTTAATTCTTCCCATCAATTAATAGCTTTAAATTGGAAGGGGGCAGATTTAGAATAGACGTTAGGAAGAAATTCTCCACAATAAAGGTGGGGAGCCCCTAGCCGAGGTTGCCCAAGGAAGTGGTGACTGCCCCATCCCTGGAGGTGTTCAAGGTCAGGTTGGATGGGGCTTGGAGCAGCCTGATCCAGTGGAAGGTGTCCCTGCCCACGGAATCATAGAATAGTTTGGGTTGGAACAGACCTCAAAGCCCATCCAGTTCCACCCCTGCCATGGGCAGGGACACCTCCCTCTGGATCAAGTTGCTCCAAGTCCCATCCAACCTGGCCTTGAACATTTCCAGGGATGGAGCAGCCAAAACTTCCCTGGACAACCTGGACCAGGACCTCCTTACCCTCAAAGTCAAGAATTTCTTCCTAATGTCCAATCTAAATATTCCTCCTTCCAATTTAAACAACTTGGAAATGAGGAAAGTTGGAATATTTGGCTGTTCTGGCTCTCATTTAGCTCAGATTTTTCCATTTTTTTTTTTTTTTTTTTGCCGTAGATGCTTTGAACACCAGCATCCACCTCCAGCTGTAGGAGGGAGGAGAAAGCAGAGGGTCTGCTCAGCGCGGGGTCTGAAGGTGGCACCGCGCTTACCCCGCGATGACATCTGTTAGATATAAAGTATGGCAGTGACAGGGTTAGTGTCGCAAGCTTTTCACACTCTATCACATCTGCCTCTGCACCGTCCCCTGCAAACGTCACTGCTTTTAGCAAAGCACGAACCGCAAAGTGTCAGCAGCACCTTGGGTGCCATCAGGTTTCTGTGTCTAGAGGAGCAGGATTCTTCCTCAACAGAAGAAGGAGATGGAGCTGTTGGAATGGGTCCAGAGGAGGCCACAAAGATGATGTGAAGGCTGGAGAACCTCTGCTAGGAGACCAGGCTGAGAGAGTTGGGGTTCAGTCTGGAGAAGAGGAGGCTCTGGGGAGACCTTAGAGCAGCTTCCAGAACTTGCAGGGGCTCCAGGAAAGCTGGGGAGGGACTTTTTTCCAAGGGTCTGGAGTGATAGGATGAGGGGGAAACACTTTAAATTGGAAGGAGAGATCTAGAGTAGAAATTGGGAAGAAATTCTTGACACTGAGGGTGGGGAAGCCCTGGCCCAGGTTACCCAGAGAAGCTGTGGATGCTCCATATCTGGAGGTTATTCACAGCCAGGTTGGATTGTTCTTGGAGTCCCTGATCCAGTGGGAGGTGTCCCTGCCGATCGCAGGTGGTGGAAGTGGATGAGCAGTAAGGTCCCTTCCAACCCAAACCATTCTACGATTTTAAGATTTCCCGAATTCTATCTACTGGCAGGTCACCTTCAGTTCACCATAGAATTTCCAAGAGCTACTCCTTAGCAAACACTGATTTTCCCCTCTCACTCCTTAGTGGGTGGATCCATGGAGAGCACTTTAGTGTTTGGTGTCTGGGAAAAGCTTTGGAAAGAGTTCATCTGAACAGAGGAGGAAAAAAAATCTTGCTGTCGTTAAACCATTCAGGATGCATTTTTCCCATTTCGGAAAGCCTTCTAAAATTGAACACGGGTTCGGATTTGTGGTTTTTGGCCCCATCAGCATTGTCAATGAAAAGAAGATGTGAGATATCTAAAAGAAGAACATTTAGGCAGCCTTACCATGGGAACAAGACCTTCAAAAACCCAATCAAGTGGGAGTTTAACCTGAGTATCATAGAATCATAGAACAATCAGGTTGAAAGAGACCCATGGGATCATCGAGTCCAACCATTCCTATCAAACACTAAACCATGTCCCTCAGGACCCCATCCACCCGTCCCTTAAACCCCTCTAGGGAAGGTGAATCAACCACCTCCCTGGGCAGCCTATTCCAATACCCAATGACCCTTTCCGTGAAAAACTTCCTCCTAATCTCCAGCCTAAATCTCCCCTGGTGGAGCTTGTCCTGTCCCCTGTCCCTTGGCAGAAGAGCCCAGCACCCTCCTCTCCACAACCTCCTTTCAGGTAGTTGTAGAGAGTAATGAGATCTCCTCTCAGCCTCCTCTTCTTCAGGATAAACACCCCCAACTCTCTCAGCCGTTCCTCATAGAGCCTGTTCTCCAGACCCCTCACCAGCTTCGTTGCTCTTTTCTGGACTCTCTCCAGAGCCTCAACATCCTTCTTGTGCTGAGGGGCCCAGAACTGGACACAGGATTCAAGGAGCGGCCTCACCAGTGCTGAGTACAGAGGGAGAAGAACCTCCCTGGACCTGCTGGTCACACCATTTCTGATCCAAGCCAGGATGCCATTGGCCTTCTTGGCCACCTGGGCACACTGCTGGCTCATGTTCAGTCGGTTCTCGACCAACACCCCCAGGTCCCTCTCCTCCTGGCAGTTTTCCAGCCAGGCTTCTCCCAGTCTGTAGCTCTGCATAGGGTTGTTGTGCCCCAAGTGCAGGACGTGGCATTTGGCCGTGTTAAACCTCATCCCATTGGACTCTGCCCATGGATCCAGCCTGTTTAGGTCCCTTTGCAGAGCCTCCCTACCCTCCAGCAGATCAACACTTCCACAGTAGGGAGGTTAAACCATATTTAATGAGGTTATGCATCTCAGCAGAGTTGCGTTAGGTGACCATGTGCTGAAGGTGAAAGGAAGCCTTGGTAGACATGTGCAGAGATTCTTTCACAACGTGGTTGCCTCAAGAATCATAGAATCATAGAACAACCAGGTTGGAAGAGACCCATCGGATCATTGAGTCCAACCATTCCCATCAAACACTAAACCATGTCCCTCAGCATCTCGTCCACCCATCCCTTAAACACTTCCAAGGTGTTTAAGCAGAGGTGCCTGGTGACCATGCTGTGGCTGATGAGCAGTTGCTCATCTGTCCAAGGGAAAACATGATCTTTCTTCACGGAGGATAGAGCAGAGCCTGTTAGCAGGGCTGGATGGGCCCCACCTCTTCTTCTAGCTGCGAACGGAGCCCATCACCGTGGAAGCAGCAGCAGCAGCAGGTCCTTCACAGTGCTTCATGGTGCCATTTATTAACCACAGTCCTTCTTGCACATGATGGAGCTTCACTAGAATCATAGAATCATAGAATGGTAGAATCACAGAATCATAGAATCACAGAATCATAGAATCATAGAACCATAGAATCATAGAATGGTTTGGTTTGGAAAGGTTGAGTCCCCTTCCCTGGAGGTGTTTAAGGGACGGGTGGACGAGGTGCTGAGGGACATGGGTTAGTGATTGATGGGAATGGTTGGACTCAATGATCCAGTGAGTCTCTTCCAACCTGGTGATTCTATGATTCTATGACCTTAAAGATCATCCAGTTCCAACCTCCTTGCCATGGGCAGGGACGCTCGTCTTGCTTGGCGCTGCCTTCAGCCATTGCTCTGATATCTACTGGCCCAGGAGGAGCTGTCAGAAGGCTGCTGGAAGGACTCAAGAGCCCTCCCAGGCTCCAAACCGGTGCCACCACTGCACCTCCTCGCTGGCATCGCCAAGGCAGCAGCAGAAGATGCTGTGACCAGCCTGCTCCTCCCTTCCCCCACCTGCCGGTGCAGCATCCGTCCATCCGCACGACCCTCCC
Source organism: Coccyzus lansbergi (assembly GCA_033558105.1). Lineage (NCBI taxonomy): Eukaryota > Metazoa > Chordata > Aves > Cuculiformes > Coccyzidae > Coccyzus > Coccyzus lansbergi. The sequence goes on along the minus strand of JAUMJK010000337.1, from coordinate 29,597 downwards.
CCTCCCAAAATTGGCTGCTTTCTTCCTTCTTCTCCACCCCCCCTCCCTTTTTTTTGGCTGAGTGATGAGCTGTATGCCAAATCCATCTGCTCCTGTCTCCCCTAGCTGCCTTCCATATCATTACAGGATCCCTGGCAGGGAGCCTAGACCCATCTCTCTCCCTGCACTCTTCGGAGCACATTCCTTTCTACACCTTTTCCCGAGCTGGGATAGAAATGAGTATCAACCCCAAACAAAAAGCATCTGCTTTCTGCCTGCTTCTGCTTCGCTGGACGCGCCCGTACGCTACACCCGTGTCAGCAGCCAACGCAAAACACACACAACCCCCAACCCCGCCGCCCCGCAGCCAAGACGGGCTGACGAAACTTTGGGTGCCGGGAGGCTGCCTCACACCCTCTCCCTCTCCGTCTCCGCAGCACCAGCTGTGACCACCGCACCATTTGTTCCTCCAGCCCACGCCAGCACTCGGAGCCAGTTCTTTATCACCCCAATTAGCCTTGTCTGTGCTGATGAGAGGAGCGAGGCTTCCACTGCAAAGGCAGGGATGGGGGGAAAAGGGAGCTGGCGTGTGGTGGGCACGGCGAGAGGCGAGGCCTTCCACAGCGGCTTTGTTTTCCGGGAGGGATGGATTTCGCTGGGTCACTGCTAAAAAGCCAGTGTTGCCATCCCAGAAGGACAATCGTATCCTGGGCTGCATCCAGAGCAGTGTAGGCAGCAGGGAGAGGGATTCTGACCTTCTGCTCCTCTCTTGTGAGACCTCAGGTGGTTGATTCGCCTTCCCTGGAGGTGTTTAAGGCACAGGTGGATGAGGTGCTGAGGGACATGGGTTAGAGATTGGTGGGAATGGTTGGACTTGATGATCCAATGGGTCTCTTCCAATCTGGTGATTCTATGATTCTATGACTCGATGATCCGGTGGGTCTCTTCCAACCTGGTGATTCTATGATTCTATGGTTCTATGATTCTATGATTCTATGATTCTCATCTGGAGTGTTGTGTCCAGTTCTGGAATCCTCAACATAAGAAGGAGATAGAGCTGTTGAAACGGGTCTAGAGGAGGCCACAGGGATAATCCGAGGGCTGGAGAACCTTCCATGCAAGGACAGGCTGAGAGAGTTGGGGTTGTTCAGCCTGGAGAAGAAAAGGTTCCAGGGAGATCTTAGAGTGACCTTCCAGTGCCTGAAAGGGGCTACAAGAAAGCTGGGGAGGGACTATTCATAAAGGCTTGTGGGGACAGGACTAGGGGAAATGGTTATAAACTGGAGAGGGGCTTGATATAAGGAAGAATTTCTTCACCGTGAGGGTAGGGAGGCCCTGGAACAGGTTGTCCGGGGAAGTTGTGGCTGCCCCATCCCTGGAGGTGTTCAAGGCCAGGTTGGATGGGGCTTGGAGCAACCTGATCTAGTGGGAGGTGTCACTGCCCATGGTAGGATTGGGACCGGATGATCTTTAAGGTCCCTTCCAACCCACACTGTTCTATGATTCTATCATTCTATGATTCTGTGATCCCACCTGCATTACGTGGGTGATGCTGGTTTGTAAACCGTTGCTTGACTGAGGTCGGGGGACGTGGTTCTAGGGTTTTTTATCAGCAGGATCCAGCACAACCAATCCATGGCATGGGGAGAGGCAAGTGGTGTTGGGTTTGCAGCAGCCTGGAAGTTCAACAGCATCTTCTTGGATGCTGAAAAATGAATGACAGCATAGAATGGCCTGAGCTGGAAGGGACCCACGAGGATCATCGAGTCCAACTCCTGTCCCTGCACAGGACAACCCCTATATTCACACCCTTCTTCGTGACCTTAGCTCTCTTTTGGAGGAGAAAGGAGCATCCTCGGGCCACATTGGCTTCAGCTTTTGCGATGGGCTGTGGCCACCACTGACCACATTTCTGGATGAGGAGCGGCTGAGAGAGCTGGGGGTGTTTATCCTGGAGAAGAGGAGGCTGAGGGGAGACCTCATTACTCTCTACAACTACCTGAAAGGAGGTTGTAGAGAGGAGGGAGCTGGGCTCTTCTCCCAAGTGATAGGGGACAGGACGAGAGGGAATGGCCTCAAGCTCCACCAGGGGAGATTTAGGCTGGAGATTAGGAGGAAGTTTTTCACACAGAGGGTCATTGGGCATTGGAATAGGCTGCCCAGGGAGGTGGTTGATTCACCTTCCCTGGAGGTGTTTAAGGGACGGGTGGATGAGTTGCTGAGGGACGTAGTTTAGTGTTTGATAGGAATGGTTGGACTCGATGATCTGATGGGTCTCTTCCAACCTGGTTGTTCTATGATTCTGTGATTCTATGATTCTATGATTCTATGGATGAATTTGGAGTTGTGCCTTGACCATGTCTCCAGTCAGGACTGAGAGGCCTGCACCTATAGCAAAGCTTCCAGTAGCCTCACAGAGAGGTGAAGCAGTTCCTTCTTCTGCCACTGCCTCTTAGTGGTGTCTCCCCTGCTGATATGTCAGGATACAGAGTGGTCAGTGCTGCACCAAGGCCCGAAAACCTGTTTTTTAACCCCAAACCAGCCCTTTTTAACACTGTCCTGGGTGATGCTCTCACACCATGGTTCCTGCATCGCTGCTGAGAGCTTGCATCCCTTCTGGACTTCTTCTGGATTCCTTCTTGAAGACCCTTTTCTGGTAGGTACCTCAGTGAGCCATCCCAGAGTCGGGAAGAGGATCCATCCATTGCTGAAGCACAAGCAGAAATATCCCATTGGGAGGAAGAGGATGGCCATGATTCAAACCCAGCCCCATGGTGGGCACTGAGCTTGGAAGGACAATATCACCCCATTATCACCCTGGCTCCGTCAGGGGAGATTTAGGCTGGAGATTAGGAGGAAGTTTTTCACGGAAAGGGTCATTGGGCATTGGAACAGGCTGCCCAGGGAGGTGGTTGATTCACATTCCCTGGAGGTGTTTGAGGCACAGGTAGATGAGGTCCTGAGGGACATGGTTTAGTGTTTGATATTAAAGGTCGGACTTGATGATCCGATGGGTCTCTTCCAACCTGATGATTCTATGATTCTATGATTCTAAGCAGGTCCAGGACTGCTAGAATAGCAGCCTACACCAAAATAGGTGGAATTACACACTCCAGCAAAACAATGTGAGGGATTCAAATTCAGCCAGAAAGGAGTCTGAGAGATTGTTCCAGTTCAGCCAGTCACCACCCAGCAAATTTTTCCCACATCTTCCCAGGCTTTGGAAAAGGGTTTAAATGAGCAGCTCCAAACCAAAACCTCTGACTGGTTGTATCTTCTTTCAAGGCCTTCAGAGGAGTCCCTGAGCACATGTCCATCTTGCATTAGGCATTGAGTCCTTTGTTCCTCTGCTCAGACACCTTAAGCTGTCTCTGAACTGTCACAGTGCAATCCTGTCCCTCCTACAACTGTCCCATCTAATAGCCTTGCCGGGAATTATAGAACAACCAACCAGGCTGGAAGAGACCCATTGGATCATTGAGTCCAACCATTCCTATCAAACACTAAACCATGTCCCTCAGGACCTCGTCCACCCGTCCCTTAAACACCTCCAGGGAAGGGGAATCAACCACCTCCCTGGGCAGCCTATTCCAATGCCCAATCACCCTCTGTGTGAAAAAATTCTTCCTAATCTCTAACCTAAATCTCCTCTGGCAGAGCTTGAGGCCATTCCCTCTTGTCCTGTCCCCTGTCACGTGGGAGAAGAGCCCAGCTCCCTCCTCTCTACAACCTCCTTTCAGGTACTTGTAGAGAGTAATGAGGTCTCCTCTCAGCCTCCTCTTCTCCAGGATAAACACCCCCAGCTCTCTCAGCCGCTCCTCATAGGTTCTGTTCTCCAGCCCCTTCCCCAGCCTCGTTGCTCTTCTCTGGACTCGCTCCAGAGCCTCAACATCCTCCTTGTGGTGAGGGGCCCACAACTGAACACAGGATTCAAGGAGCGGCCTCACCAGTGCTGAGTCCAGAGGGAGAAGAACCTCCCTGGACCTGCTGGTCACACCATTTCTGATCCAAGCCAGGATGCCCTGGGGCAATTTGAGACCACGGAGATCATTGCTTTCCTGCAGCCATGGGAAGAAAGCTGAAAGGACCTACAAGCGATTACCTCATCTGTCTCCTTCCACCAAGACAAACTTGATTCTGCTGCTTAAACTGTTCTTGATGTGCTTGATTTAATCTGTGCTGAAAACTTCCCACCACGGAGACACCACACCTTCCCCAAGCGTTTGGTTGCAATACTTTACTCCTTCCCACCAGGATACTCTTCCTGCTGTTCAGCTTGGATCCTACTCGCTGCTTTTTGAATTGTGTCCCAAGATGGTGAGAATAAAACGTTTCTCTTGTCTTCTGCGCTGAAGCCTCTTGCACAGGCAAATCATAGAATCATAGAATCATAGAACAACCAGGTTGGAAGAGACCCATCGGATCACCGAGTCCAGCCATTCCTATCAAACACTAAAATACCATCATGTCTCCCTTGAACTTCTCTCTTCTAGACTCAGCGCATCCAAGTTAGAATCACAGAATCATCCTGGAATTGTTTGGGTTGGAAGGGACCTCAAAGCCCACCCAGTTCCAACCCTTCTGCCATGGGTAGGGACACCTCCCACTGTGTCAGGTTGCTCAGAGCCTTGACCAGCCTGGCCTTGAACACCTCCTAGTCCTCCAGCTTTTTTGTGGAGACCTCCCAGTAAAAGGTTGGGGTTTATTCTGTCTGAGGTTCCCCACACCCAGAGTCGTTCTTCATGGAAAGAGTTCTCAGGCCCTGGCAGAGGCTGCCCAGGAGGTGATGGAATCACCATCTCTGGACAGGTTTAAAACCCAGGTAGAATCATAGAATCATAGAACAACCAGGTTGGAAGAGACCCATCGGATCATCAAGTCCAACCATTCCTATCAAACACTAAACCATGTCCCTCAGCATCTCATCCACCCGTCCCTTAAACACCTCCAGGGAAGGTGAATCAACCACCTCCATGGGCAGCCTATTCCAATGCCCAATGACACTTTCTGTGAAAAACTTCCTCCTGATCTCTAGCCTAAATCTCCCCTTGTGGAGCTTGAGGCCATTCCCTCTTGTCCTGTCCCCTGTCCCTTGGGAGAAGAGGCCGTCACCCTCCTCTCTACAACCTCCTCTCAGGGTTTTGTAGAGAGTAATGAGGTCTCCTCTCAACCTCCTCTTCTCCAGGATAAACACCCCCAGCTCTTTCAGACGCTCTTCATAGGGCCTGTTCTCCAGCCCCTTCACCAGCTTTGTGACTCTTCTCTGGACTCACTCCAGAGCCTCAACATCCTTCTTGTGCTGAGGGGCCCACAACTGAACACAGGATTCAAGGAGCGGCCTCACCAGTGCTGAGGCCAGAGGGAGAAGAACCTCCCTGGACCTGCTGGTCACACCATTTCTGATCCAAGCCAGGATGCCATTGGCCTTCTTGGCCACCTGGGCACACTGCTGGCTCATGGTCAGTCGCTGTCGACCAACACCCCCAGGTCCCTCTCCTCCTGGAAGTTTTCCAGCCAGACTTCTCCCAGCCTGTAGCTCTGCAAGGTAGATGAGGTGCTCAGGGATCTGTCTTAGGAGTGGACGGGTATGGTTGATGTGATGATCTCAGAGGTCTTTTCCAACCAAGTGATTCTATGATTCAGCTCCCAAATCCCCAAAGGCTGTTCCAACACCAGCAAGGATGGCCGAGGTCGGACCATCCAATTCCAGCTGATTTTACAGTTTCCTACCTGTGGACGACACCCCCCAGCCTTGATGCCTGGAGCTTTTCTTTCTGTCTACGAAGGGAAAGGCGAAAACAATAGGAAGAAAAAGCTGCGTCAGAGCCAGGCAGAGCGGAGTTAATCCTCCCTCAAAATGGATCCCGTCGTCGTCTACGTGAGAATCGCCTCTCCTGCACCTTTGCCGGGTGCCCTCCCCGGCACGACGCTTCGCTTGGTGTTTCAGCGCAGAAAAGCAATGGTGAAGTTGCTAATAATGGCACGAAAAGAAAATATGCTACATCTGTTATGGATAGCAGTACAAAATTAGCTGATCACACCTCTGACACCCAAGATGTCTTCACTTAAAATACTCGTTGGCTTTTACTTTACATAATTTGCTGATTATATTTAAAAGAAATACAATTTTGCAATTACTGTTCTTTCTGGTGCGCTATCTATGCATCATTTTCTTTTTATGTTTATATATTTCTCCTTCATTAGTGCAGTCTGAAGGGTGATTAGATCCCTTCAAACATTTTACAGAGGTTAAACGTTGATTAAGATTTAATTATTACTGTAAATAGCTTGGAATGACATATGGTGCAAAAACCTGACATATGTGCATTTGAATAAATGAAGTGCTATTTCCCATGATGCTTCAGTAGCTGTTTAACAGCTTTGCTGAAGGGTTATGTTGCACCTCATGTTAAGATTGCTTTGATGTTATATTTTGTTGGGTTTTTGCAGCTGAAAGCTAAGAACAGTTTTTCCAGTTTTTAAAAACATTGAATATTTTAAATACCTAAATTGTTTTGCACAAATTTTTGCTAATTTGTCTAACTAGGTTAAACATTTTCAAAAGCATTTCGATTTTTTAACGTGGGCTCCTCGCATTGTGTCAGCAACAGCAGCAGCTCAATGTACAGGAGTCCTAAAAAGTCCCCAATTCCAAGGTGCCCGCACCCCACTGGAAGACGGATCTTTGCTTCCTGCAGGAACCGGGAGCACCACAGATCAGAGAATCATGGAATAGTTTGGGTTGGAAGGAACCTCAAAGCCCATCCAGTTGCCGCTCCCTGTCATGGGCAGGGACACCTCCCACTGGAGCATGTTGCTCCAAGCCCCATCCAACCTGGCCTTGAACGTCTCCAGAGATGGGGCAGCCACAGCTTCTCTGGTCAGCCTGGACCAGGGTCTCATCACCCTCATCATGAAGAATTTCCTCTGAACATCTAATCTAAATCTTCCCCCTTTCAAATTAAAACCATTCCCCCTCATCCTATCACTGCATGACCTTGGAAAAAGCCCCTCCACAGCTTTCCTGGAGCCCCTTCAAGTACTGGAAGCTGCTCTAAGGTCTCCCCAGAGCCTATTCTTCTCTAGGCTGAACAACCCCAACTGTCTCAACTTGGCCTCATAGCAGAGGTTCTCCTGGTGGTCCATGTTGGGAATGATTTCAGAGCATGGGAAGTCTTTGTACGAAGAGGTTTAACACGGCCAAATGCCACGTCCTGCACTTGGGGCACAACAACCCTATGCAGAGCTACAGACTGGGAGAAGTCTGTCTAGAAAGCTGCCAGGAGGAGAGGGACCTGGGGGTGTTGGTCGACAGCGACTGACCATGAGCCAGCAGTGGCCCAGGTGGCCAAGAAGGCCAATGGCATCCTGGCTTGGATCAGAAAGGGTGTGACCAGCAGGGCCAGGGAGGTTCTTCTCCCTCTGGACTCAGCACTGGTGAGGCCGCTCCTTGAATCCTGTGTTCAGTTGTGGGCCCCTCAGCACAAGAAGGATGTTGAGGCTCTGGAGCGAGTCCAGAGAAGAGCAACGAAGCTGGAGAAGGGTCTGGAGAACAGGCCTTATGAGGACCATCTGAGAGAGCTGGGGGTGTCTATCCTGGAGAAGAGGAGGCTGAGAGGAGACCTGATTGCTCTCTGCAACTGCCTGAGAGGAGGTTGTGGAGAGGAGGGAGCTGGGCTCTTCTCCCAAGTGCCAGGGGACAGGACAAGAGGGAATGGCCTCAAGCTCCTCCAGGGGAGATTTAGGTTAGAGATTAGGAGGAAGTTTTTCATGGAAAGGGTGATTGGGCATAGGAATAGGCTGCCCAGGGAGGTGGTTGATTCCCCTTCCCTGGAGATGTTTAAGGGACGGGTGGATGAGGTCCTGAGGTACATGGTTTAGTGTTTGGTAGGAATGGTTGGACTCGATGATCCGATGTGTCTCTTCCAACCTGGTTGTTCTGTGATTCTATGATCAAATGGATCCCCCTCATCATTTTCCAGGAAACATCCCTTCCTTTGCAGATCGACACATCCACACAGCTTAGTGTCATCTGCAAACTTGCTAAGGGTACCCTCGATGCCTTCATCCAGCTCATTGATGAAGACATTGAACAGGGCTGGACCCAGCACTGAGCCCTGGGAATCTATCATGAATCTATCACACTCCTGCTGCTGGACAACAATGTGATATCACAGAATCATTCGATCATCAAAGACCTCTGAGTTCATCGTGGAGTGCAGCCCTAGTTGTCCACCTCTGCCCCATATCTCTGAGCTTCCCCCTTCTGATCTTGCCTGTTCTTTAATTTCACAGATCGAGACGTCTCGGCTGGAGCCAGAAATCGCAATGGCCACCACCAGTAAGACTGTGGTCTACAATAAAGGATTGTAAGTGGAAGCCGACGATCTCAGCCCAGAAGATTCGGGGAGGGAAAAGGGTGAAACTGGAGATGCCCGACTGGGAAAAAGAAAAAAAAAAAGAGAACAACAACAACAAGATAAATCAAATAATAAGAGTGCAGCGATAGTAACGTATTACTGCTCCCGGCGATCCGGGAGTAAATTAACACTTGCAGAGAACTGACACTTCACACCAGTCAAAAAAAAAAAGATTAATATTAAAAAAGATAAATTAGCAACAGGAGCAGCGACAGGAAAAAAAACAAAATCACATTCAGACACTTTAGAGAAGTAGCTAAAGAACCTCAGAACTTACTAGCACTGCATGGAGGGATGTTTAACGGCCTGTTAGACCTAACTACATCCAAGTAGGCTTCACCGAGCAGACTTTGTCTTCAATGTGAATTAACTCTCCGCACTGATAATTGCACAAAAGTAATTCCGTAGAGAGCAAGAGGTGCACGAACGTGAAGCGCTTGGTAAGGTGTTTGATAAGTCTCCTGTGTTGGTTTCATGCCCGTCCTACCCCAGAGATCATGCAGCCTTCCATGGTTCGACCTGCAAGCGAAGGTCGTAGCCTCTTCACCTTCCATCCCTCCCTCCCTCCTTCTTCTGCTCATGGTCCTGGTGGCTCCTGCCATCCATTCATTCATTTGCAAGACTTTATGTCACAGGAGCAAACCACCAGTTTAGTGTTTGATAGGAATGGTTGGACTCGATGATCCGATGGGTCTCTTCCAACCTGGTTGTTCTATGATTCTATGATTCTGTGATATCTCCACAAGGGCTTTTGCCCGAGGTTCAAGATACTGGAAAGCCAACATGTCCACACACCAAATAGGAAGAGATCTTCTACCAAAAATGTGACCCATCTGCTCTTTTCCTTTGCACAGACACAAGGGATGTTGACCCTCCAAATATAAAGTTGTTAGCGTAAGCTAATTGGCTAAATTATGCTTTGCTGAACAAGTTGGCTGAGGACATAGTATGCTTCAACTTTTGGTGAGCCGTGAAGTGGTCGAGCAGTTGGACTAGAAAATTGTGGTGGATCCCTTCCAACTAGAACTCTTCTCCTTGTCTTTATTTCTCTCTTCTCCTTTGCTCTCCATTCTTTCTCCACTCTTCTCTTTTCCCTCATTCCTCCTTCTTCTTTTTCTTCTTCTTCTTCCTCCTTCTCCTTCTCTTTCTCCTCCTCCTCTTCTTCTTTGTCTTCTTATTCGTCTTCTTATTTGTCTTCTTATTTGTCTTCTTATTTGTCTTCTTATTCTTATTCATCTTCTTATTCTTCTTCGTCCTCCTCCTCCTCCTTCTCCTTCTCCTTCTCCTCTTCCTCTTCTTCTTCTTTTTCTCCTTCTCCTCTTCCTCCTCTTCTTCTTTTTCTCCTTCTTCTCCTCCTCTTCTTCCTCTTCTTCTTTTTCTCCTTCTCCTTCTCCTCTTCCTCCTCTTCTTCTTTTTCGCCTTCTCCTTCTCCTTGTCCTTCTCCTCCTTGTCCTTCTCCTTCTTATTATTAGTCTTCCTTCTCCTTCTTATTATTATTCTTCCTTCTCCTTCTCCTTCTTATTATTACTATTCTTCCTTCTCCTTCTCCTCCTTCTGCTCCTCCTCCTCTTCCTCCTTCTCTTCTTCTTCGTCTTCTTCTTCGTCTTCTTGTTCGTCTTCTTATTCATCTTCTTATTCTTATTCTTCTTCCTCCTCCTCCTCCTTCCTCTTCTTCTCTTCCTCCTCTTCTTCTTTTTCTCCTTCTTCTCCTCCTCCTCCTTCTCCTTCTCCTTCTCCTTATTAGTATTCTTCCTTCTCCTTCTCCTTCTCCTTCTCCTTCTCCTTCTCCTTCTCCTCCTCCTCCTCCTTCTCCTTCTCCTCCTTCTCCTTCTCCTTCTCCTCCTCCTCCTCCCCTTCCTCCTCCTCTTCTTCTTCCTCCTCTTCTTCTTCTTATTCTTCCTCCTCCTTCTCCTCCTCCTTCCACTGGACCAAACTCTACCCTAACATGGCTTTGGGGTCATAATTTGACTTTCCACTGTCTTGTACCCAAGAGTGAAACCCAAGAGGCTCCCTGAGGACCAGAGGGGTTAATGCAGATTTTGAACATGGTCACCAGCTTCTTGCTGGTGCCAAGATTTGCCTCCGAGATCCCTGCAGGGATGGTGGTGATGGTCATAACCAAACGCACAGGCTATCAGCCTTCAATTTTAATTTGGGGAGGGGTTGGGGTGGGCGGGGGGAGCAGGGCAAACCAAATCACCACTGACGTAGAATGTATTCAAAGGATTTATTGCAATGCTTGAAATCAGACGTCCCACCTGAGTCCCACCGCGTGCTCCTCCACCTCTGGCTGATTTTACTCCATGCTGGAGTCGGCCTGGTAGGAACTGGGGCTCACGCAACTGTTGGGCCAGGCTGATTTTTTGTCCCTGCCCTGGTGTAAATCAGAAATAATTGCACAAAACGAATCCATTTCATGGGATTTCCGCGCCAGGGGAGGACAGGGCTGAGACCCAGGCTCTCCATCGCTGCTGTTGATGGACCAGCTCCCGGTCCCTGACGCTGGTGGAGACACTGAATGGGTCCGGTTACACTCGTGGAGCTGGACTTACAGCTTGGATCGTGTTCTGGATTTACAGCTGGGTAAGGGACAGATGAATCTGACCCCTCTAATGCACTAGATGAGATGAATGTAGGCTCTGGAGTGAGTGAGGCCACTCCACCTGCTCCGGGTGGGATTTGGAGCAGCTATGGGAAGGTGGCATCTCTCCCGTGGGCAACGCAGGGCAGAATCAGGTCCTGTAATTTGCTCTGGGGGTGAGTACCTCCCCACAGCAGTGGCAGAGGAGGGCAGACCTCCCACCCCGCGAAGGAGACCAGGGATGCTGGCATCACGAGAGCTTCAGAGAGCCAGCAGGGATGAGCTGTGTGCCTGAAAAAAAAAAAAGTCTCTTGCTGTTGCCACAAGGTGTGGGAGGGAGCCAGGACCATTTCTGGGTGTTGGGGGATGCAGATACCCCCGTACGCACCCATCCACATGTGCGTGTGGTGGGTAAGAAGCTACTCTGAGCCTAAAAAACTGCAGCTCCGCTGAACCTGGAGAAGTTCGGAGCCAAGCATCATGTTGCACAGAGGGACAACTTGCCTCCTTCCTCCTCCTGACTTGAAATGCAAGGCTGAGACAGAAACAGCCTCTTGTGTTGACAGGGAGAGGCCTCCTGGCTCCAACGTCTGTCTGGGTGGATCATTTCCCTTTTCTCCTGGTGGGTTTTGTCGCTGCCTGAACCGTTCTGCTTGCAAAGCCTGTTCCTCCCAGGCTTCTCTTGGTGGTTTCGGAGAGGTGGAGCAATGGGGGAGACAATGCTCTGGGTTTGCATCGTGAGCACTGGACTCGATGAGCCGATGAGAATCAACCTGGTGATTCTATGATTCTATGATTCTATGATTTCGGTGGCTACTTGCCAGGCTTGCAGGCGGAGTGAGGAATTCGCAGTGGAGGGAAGGAATTGGGGTCCTGTTTGCTGTATTTCTTTAGGAGACATCCCAGGAAAAGCATGAATTGAGCAAATTTTGCTTTGGGAAAGAACCAGTTCCCCGTTTTCTCCAGGACGGGAAGCGAACGCGGATGCTTTCCTTGCACAGACGTCACCTACAGAGTTCCGACTGCGCAGGCTGTTAATTAGCAGAAAGTGCTCATTGCTTTAATCCAGCGACTCTGCATTGGTTTGGAGGAGAAAAAAAAAAAACTAGGACTTCTAGAGCCACATGGCTCCTGAGGGCCTGATCCTGCTGGAGGGGGTGAGGACCAGCTTGAGGGATGTCAGGGGAGATGATGATGGCTCAGCTCAAAAGCAGCTGCACAGTCGAGCGAGTGACAATCAAACGGTCTAAATGAGTCTGGGTTTATCGTCTTCCCGTACAAACCCCGTCAAACTTGTTTCGCTTGATGTGTCATGAAAATGGGTCTCAGTCAAGTCGGCAGAGCTGAGTGCTGAGAAATAAATACATTCCCGGCGGCCTGAGTCAGGCGTTCGGTGGTGTTTGTCTCCAAGATCTGAGCTCAGCCTCTGGCAGGTTGCTGATGTTTCCTCTCAGATTCTATTCAAATGGCAACTCAAAATGTTGTGCTCTCCCCACCCAAAGCACTGGGAAGATGCTCTTGTGAGACCCCCTCACCTGGAGTCCCGTGTCCAGTTTTGGAAACCCCAATATAAAAAAGAGATGGAGCTGTTGGAACGAGTCCAGAGGAGGCCACGGAGGTGATGCAGGGGCTGGAGAACCTCTGCGGTGAGGCCAAGCTGAGAGAGTTTGGGTTGTTCAGCCTGGGGAAGAGAAGGCTTCATGGAGACCTTAGAGCAGCTTCTAGTACTGAAAGGGGCTCCAGGAAAGCTGGGGAGGGGCTCTTGATGAGTGAGGGCAGGGATAGGATGAGGGAGAATGGTTTTAAGCTGCAGGAGGGGAGATTGAGATGAGATCTTAGGAAGAAACGTTTTCCTGTGAGGGTGGGGACGCCCTGGCCCAGGTTGCCCAGAGAAGTTGTGGCTGTTCCATCCCTGGAGGTGTTCAAGGCCAGGTAGGATGGGCCTTGGAGCAGCCTGGTCCAGTGGGAGGTGTCCCTGCTGTGAGAGGTGGTTCAGTCAGGTTGTTGCAGACCCATCTCTGCTATACTTCCCCTAGTTATCCCCTGGTTTGGTGACAAACAGGACAAGGTCATGTATGTGGAGCATATCTTAGTGGCCCCATGGTCCCAGAGTCTTGGGGAAGGGACCCTGTAGGTAGACAATACGGTTCAGCTTTTGATCGACCACCATCCCACAGAATCACCAGGTTGGAAAAGAACCCAGGATCGTCGAGTCCAACCACTCCCATCAAACACTAACTCATGTCCCTCAGCGCCTCATCCACCAGTCCCTTAAACCCCTCCAGGGAAGTAGACTCAACCCCCTCCCTGGGCAGCCTCTGCCAGTGACCAATGACCCTTTCTGTAATTTTTTTTTTTTCCAACGCACTGGAAAAACTTTTTTTCCAACCCAGTGGGGAGGTCTTGGCCTAGGCTGCCCTGAGAAGCTGTGGCTGCCCCATCCCTGGAGGTGTTCAAGGCCAGATTGGATGAGATCTCGAGCCACCTGATCCAGTGGGAGGTGTCCCTGCCCATGGAACTGGACGGACCTTGAGGTCCGTTCCGACCCACCCCATTCCGTGAGTCTATAATTTTTATTTCCAAGCAGCAGAACGGCTCAGCAGACACAAACCTGAGACCCTTATGGATCCTAAAAGGTGAATTTATTTGCGACAGCTCATGGTTAGGCTCCCTCATGCAGTGGTTCCTCCACCAGCTTGGCATGGTCACCATGGGACCACCAAAATATCACGCTCAGCTCTTCCTAGAGCGCAAGAGATGAAAAACACGGAGCTGGGAGAGCCGTCGCGCATTAGTACTGTTTATTAGGACAGCAAATTGTGCCAGCGAAGACGACACACAACAGCTAATGACACCATCATGCACATTCACTTAATAGCTAATTAATCTCTCCGACTTTCTTAATGTACCAAAAGGAGCCTTCGGTTTGCGAGAACAACCCGACCATTTGCATTTCTGATTTCCTATAATTGGGGGAAAGTGGAAGAAGCAGGGAGTAAAATAACCACCGCGCACATCAAGTTGTTCACCTCAGCAGATAGTAATAATGAGATGATCATCCTCGGTAGTATTTAATTAGAAATGTCGCAGTTAATTGATTTCTTGGATATGTTAATTAAGAAATAATGAGGACCAGGTTGCAGCAAAAGGTGCCAGTGAGAAGGTTGGAGTCCCTCCTGGAAGCTGTGTCTGTCGACTGCTCCCTGAGCTGGCCAAGGGACAACCCCAGCCTTGTGTCACCCATGTCTTGAACCCACTCTTAAGCTCCGACACAGGTCAGATCCTTCCATTTTTGCTCATTTTTCTGCTCTGCATCCTCCAGTCCAGGTGTCCAGGTCCCATCAGGTCACCTCGTTTGCCGCGCGTCCACACATCCATGGTTTAGTGTTTGATAGGAATGGTTGGACTCAATGATCCAATGGGTCTCTTCCAACCTGGTTGTTCTATGATTCTATGATCGTCGAGTGCAGGACGACCCAGCTCCTGTTGGACCCTGGGACAAGCGATGCTGGTAGATCTCAGGGTTCCACTGATGCCACTTAGCCAAGAGATGTTGGTGTCCCTCCCGCGTTGGTTGGCTCCTATTGAAAGGTTGTGATGGAGATCCGGAGCCTGGGGAGCCCTTCAGCCATGCCGGGGGGACACGATGGCCACCCTTAGCAAGTTTGCAGATGACACTGAGCTGGGTGGAAGTGTTGATCTGCTGGAGGGTCGGGAGGCTCTGCAAAGGGACCTAAACAGGCTGGATCCATGGGCTGAGTCCAATGGGATGAGGTTTAACACGGCCAAATGCCGCATCCTGCACTTGGGGCACAACAACCCTATGCAGAGCTACAGACTGGGAGAAGCCTGGCTGGAAAACTGCCAGGAGGAGAGGGACCTGGGGGGGTTGGTCGACAGCAACTGACCATGAGGCAGCAGTGTGCCCAGGTGGCCAAGAAGGCCAATGGCATCCTGGCTTGGATCAGAAATGGTGTGACCAGCAGGTCCAGTGAGGTTCTTCTCCCTCTGTACTCAGCACTGGTGAGGCCGCTCCTTGAATCCTGTGTTCAGTTGTGGGCCCCTCAGCACAAGAAGGATGTTGAGGCTCAGGAGCGAGTCCAGAGAAGAGCCATGAAGCTGGTGAAGGGTCTGGAGAACAGGCCTTATGAGGAGCGGCTGAGAGAGCTGGGGGTGTTTATCCTGGAGAAGAGGAGGCTGAGGGGAGACCTCATTGCTCTCTACAACTCCCTGAAAGGAGCTGGGCTGTTCTCCCAAGTGACAGGGGACAGGACAAGAGGGAATGGCCTCAAGCTCCGCCAGGGGAGACTTAGGCTGGAGATTAGGAGGCAGTTCTTCACACAGAGGGTGATTGGGCATTGGAATAGGCTGCCCAGGGAGGTGGTTGATTCCCCTTCCCTGGAGGTGTTTAAGGGACAGGTAGATGAGGTCCTGAGAGACATGGTTTAGTGTTTGATAGGAATGGTTGGACTCGATGATCCGATGGGTCTCTTCCAACCTGGTTGTTCTATGATTCTATGATAGCCTTGGAGCAGAGCTTTTTAGCTGCAGATACACTCACTGGAGAAGTTGGCCTGGCTCTGAGAGCATTCCTGATGTCAGATGTGGAAGTGATGGAGGCTGCAAGTGGTCCTGGTGGTGGCACCTCCCTGGATTGTGTTAGGCAACGTCCACTTTTAGCTTTTGTTTTCCATTTTTTAATGGTTTATTTTGCAACAATCATGCTCAGCTGCCCCTTCTCATGCGACCGCCCTCCGGCACCCGATCTGAATGCACCTTAACAACCTTGGGAATGGCAAATCCCTTGGGAGGCAGAGAGGGAGGTTGATCCGGCACGTCTTCCAAGAATCCCTGCGCCGGACCTCTGCGGTATAACATGCCTCTGCCACCCATGGGCCCCTTGCCGCACGCACCGGCTCTTTTCAACCTTATCGATAGAGTTATCGACTGTGACAATTTGTGTAACACTTGGATCTGTCTGGAATAAAAGAGTTTAAAGACATGGGGTGAGGCTGGTTACTGCGGTTCGGACCTCTGTGTGTCGCTGGAGGACAAAGCAGATGTTCAAGACTGGGCTGGATGGGGCTGTGAGCAACCTGATCCAGTGGGAGGTGTCCCTCATGGCTGGGGAGGTGGGACTGGGTGAGCCTTAAGGTCCCTTCCAACCCACATCCCGTATTAGAGGTCTGAAAACAAGACCTAGAGGGACGCGTTGAGGATTTGGAGGTGTTCAAGACCACCCTGTGTTGGGCTTTGAGCAGCTTCATCCAGTAGAAGGTGTCCCTCTCCATTGCTGGGGAGGTGGAACTGCATGGGTCCTGCACTTGGGGCACAACAACCCTTTGCAGAGCTACAGACTGGGAGAAGTCTGGCTGGAAAACTGCCAGGAGGAGAGGGACCTGGGGGGGTTGGTCGACAACCGACTGAACATGAGCCAGCAGTGTGCCCAGGTGGCCAAGAAGGCCAATGGCATCCTGGTTTGGATCAGAAACGGTGTGACCAGCAGGGCCAGGGAGGTTCTTCTCCCTCTGGACTCAGCACTGATGAGGTCGCTCCTTGAATCCTGTGTTCAGTTGTGGGCCCCTCAGCACAAGAAGGATGTCGAGGCTGGAACTGGATGATCTTTGAGATCCCTTTCAACCCAAACTATCCTCTGACTTTACGATTCTAAAGACACTCAACCTTCATCCCCAGGTCTCTCACTGCCGGGGGCTTCCAGAGGTGCCTGGAGGTCCCTTTGCTGGTCCCTGACAGCCCGTGTCTCCAGGATATCCCAGGGGGATCTATTCCTAGGAGGATGGGGGGGAAGCAGGTCTGTCGGAGCCCCTGCCCGACATTCAATCCCTGGCGCAGGTGTGAAGCTGCCGCATACCTCTCATACCTGTAGCCACCCCAGCGGTGGCCCCAACTCGGCCGGGGACGCCCCTATCCCCACGGCCACCCGCATCCTCCAACACCTTCCACCAAGCTCTCCCAAGCACGAGGATGAGAGGAAGTGGTTTAGTGTTTGATAGGAATGGTTGGACTTGATGATCCGACGGGTCTCTTCCAACCTGGTTGTTCTATGATTCTACGAAGCGGCTTCAAGTTGCATTGGAGGAGGTTCAGATTGGATATTAGGAGAAATTTCTTTGTTAAATGAGCACTGAAGCACTGGAAGAGGATACCCAGGGTGGTGGTGGAGTCTCCATCCCTGCTGGGGTTCAAAACACATGTAGCTGTGAAGCAGAGAAGAGCAACAAAACTGGTGAAGGGGCTGGAGAAGAAGAGAAACGGCAGAGAGAGCTGGGGGTGTTTATCCTGGAGAAGAAGAGGCTGAGGGGAGACCTCATTACTCTCTCCAACTACCTGAGAGAAGGTTGTGGAGAGGAGGGAGCTGAGCTCTTCGGAGCTGAGGTGACGGGATGAGAGGGAATGGCCTCAAGCTCCACCAGGGGAGGTTCAGGCTGGACATTAGGAAAAAATTTTCACAGAAAGGGTCATTGGGCATTGGCAGAGGTTGCCCAGGGAGGTGGTTGATTCACCTTCCCTGGAGATGTTTAAGGGACGGGTGGATGAGGTGCTGAGGGACATGGGTTAGTGCTTGATGGGAACAGTTGGACTCGATGACCCTGTGGGTCTTTTCCAACCTGGTGATTCTATGATTCAACGATTCTATGGTTTACCAGGCACTACAGGGTTGGGTTGCATGAATTTATTGACCTTTTCCAACCTTAATCATTCTATGATTCCTGTCTCCATCACCCTGATGGGATCCATCCCTCCCAACATCCCCTCCTGAGAGGCCACCAGCATCTCTGTATCCGTTAGAGATGGGAGAGGGGGATGGTGCCCTTGTCCCCCCCTCCACCTCCACCGAGACAACCAGACAGTTTTCCAGCTCATTTTGCTTTTTATTACCACGCAGTAACACACACTACAGCTGCTGACTACCTACGACAGGGAACGCACGCACACAGGCACAAAAATAAAAGAATAAATTAAAATAAAACTGTGTAAAAAAAAAAAAAAAACCAACAGAGAAACGGAGGGAGGCGGAAAAAAAAAAAGCGGAAAATGAAAATGGAGAGAGAGAAAAAAAAAATAAAAAGGGATTGGGTACATTGAGCTTCTAGGTAGGACGTGTTTATTTGATCTCATGGCTGCCGGACGGCTTCCAGCGCGGAGGAGGATGCGCGGTCGCGTCCCGGGGCCACCACGGGCGCCCTGGTAGCCTCTTCTTCCTCCTCGGCTCAGCGTCGGGAGCTTCCCGAAAAGCACCTCCAAGGGACACCTCGGGCGGTTGTGGGGGGGGACGGGGTTTGGGTCCCCAGTCAGGTCGGTCGCCCCGGAGGCGGTGGCTTGGGCGATGTCCCTAGAGTTCGTGCGTTGACGCCACCCGTGTCCCCCCGTCCTCCCCCGGGTTCCTCTCCATGGTGGCCGCACCAGGAGCTCGTCCCTGCCTTAGTCGTTGGAGGTGACGTCGATGTCTTCTCCGCTGGACTGCTTGGTGGCGAGGCGCCATCGGTTGATGTGGTGGGAGCCTTTCTTCTTCTGGTCCGAGTCGGGGCCTTCCTCCTCCAGCTTCTGCCGTTTGTACTTCGTCCGCCGGTTCTGGAACCACACTTTCACCTGGAGGAGAAGGAGAGACAGGCGCTCACGGGAGTCCTGGCACAGCCAGCCCCACCGAGCGCTGGTGCTTCATAGAATCACAGAATCACAGAACAACCAGGTTGGAAGAGACCCATCGGATCATCAAGTCCAACCATTCCTATCAAACACTAAACCAAGTCCCTCAGGACCTCATCCACCTCGTCCCTTAAACACCTCCAGGGAAGGTGAATCAACCACCTCCCTGGGCAGCCTATTCCAATGCCCAATGACCCTTTCCGTGAAAAACCTCCTCCTAATCTCTAGTCTAAATCTCCCCTGGTGGAGCTTGAGGCCATTCCCTCTTGTCCTGTCCCCTGTCCCTTGGGAGAAGAGCCCAGCTCCCTCCTCTCTACAACCTCCTTTCATGTAGTTGTAGAGTGTAATGAGGTCTCCTCTCAGCCTCCTCTTCTCCAGGATAAACAACCCCAGTTCTCAATCATAGAATAACCAAGTTGGAAGAGACCCACCGGATCATCAAGTCCAACCATTCCTGTCTTAAGAGAAGTTCAGTCTCAGAGATCAGCAGAAAAGAAATCCGCATGCCTACAGGAGCCATCCTGCCTCAGTTTCCCCTCCACCCATGGCAGATGGGATGGAGGGGACAAACGCGGCAGCTTGAAGGACGCTGCAGACTCCCAGCTCTGCTTTGCTGCAGCCTCAGAGAAAATCATAGAATCATAGAATCACCAGGTTGGAAGAGACTCTCTGGATCATTGAGTCCAACCATTCCCACCAATCACTAACCCATGTCCCTCAGCACCTCGTCCACCCATCCCTTAAACCCCTCCAGGGAAGGTGACTCAACCCCTCCCTGGGCAGCCTTTGCCAGTGACTAATGACCCTTTCCAGGAATTTTTTTTTCCTAATGTCCAGTCTAAAAAAACCCCAGATGGGTGAGAGATGCTCAACCACATCTCAAAGCTGGTGAAGGGGCTGGAGATGAAGAGGAGTGTCTGAGAGAGCTGGGGGTGTTTATCCTGGAGAAGAAGAGGCTGAGGGGAGACCTCGTTGCTCTCTGCAAGTCCCTGAGAGGAGGTTGTGGAGAGGAGGGAGCTGGGCTCTTCTCCCAAGGGACAGGATGAGAGGGAATGGCCTCAAGCTCCACCAGAGGCAGTTCAGACTCAACATAAGGAAAAAAAATCTTCACAGAAAGTTGTTAGGCAATGGAACAGGTTGCCCAGGGAGGTGGTTGATTCACCTTCCCTGGAGGTGTTTAAGGTGCGGGTGGATGAGGTCCTGAGGGACATGGTTTAGAGACTGGTGGGAACTGTTGGACTCAATGATCCGGTGGGTCTCATCCAACCTGGTGATTCTATGATTTTTTGAATTGTGAATTGCACGTGGGACCCTCCTTCCAGTCCCTCCACCTGGTGCCCATCACCCTGGTGTCTAGGCAGGAGCTGGGAAACCCAGGATGCCGTGAGCACAACCACCACAACTCCGACAACCACACTGGACAATAGAACGATAGAGGTCATTAATTTACCATATTTAGGTTTTGCGAAACCTTTCCCACCATGTTGGTGGTCATTGTCTCAAGAGCTCGGACAAGCAGTGGGGTCTCCGTTCTTGGAGATAACAGCTATGGTCAGGGATGAAGGATGCTGCAGACAGGGATTTGGGATGCAGGATGCTCCAGGCAATGCATGGGATGCTGCAGGCAGGATGTAAGATTCTGCAGGCATGGATGTGGGATGCAGGATGCTGCAGGCAGAGCATGGGATGCTGCAGGCACAATGCAGGATGTTGCAGGCAGGGATTTGGGATCCAGGATGCTGCAGGCAGGGATTTGTGATCCAGGATGCTGCAGGCAGGGATTTGGGATTCAGGATGCTGCAGGAGTGGATGCAGAATGCTTCAGGCAGGGATTTGGGATGCAGGATTCTCCGGGCAGAGCGTGGGATGCTGCAGATGGGGATGCAGGATGCTGCAGGCAGGGATTTGGGATCCAGGATGCTGCAGGAGGGGATGCAGGATGCTTCAGGCAGGGATTCGGGATGCAGGATGCTGCAGGTAGAGTGTGGGATGCTGCAGGCAGGGATTTGGGATGCAAGATGCTGCAGGAGGGGATGCAAGATGCTGCAGGCAGGGATTTGAGATGCAGGATGCTGCAGGAGGGGATGCAGGATGCTGCAGGCAGGGATTTGGGATGCAGGATACTGCAGGCAGAGCATGGGATGCTGCAGGCAGGGTGCAAGATGCTGCAGGCAGGGATTTGGGATGCAGGGAGCTGCAGGTGGGGGTATGGGGTGCTGCGGACAGGGTGCAAGATGCTGCAGACAGGTTGCAAGATGCTGCAGGCAAGGATTTGGGATGCAGGGAGCTGCAGACAGAAGTATGGGATGCTGCAGGCAGGATGCAAGATGCTCCAGGCAGGGCATGGGATACTGCAGGATGGAAAGCAGGATGCTTCAGGCAGGGATTTGGGATGCAGGATGCTGCAGGCAGAGGTGTGGGATGCTGCAGCCAGGGATGTGGGACGTTGCAGGTAGGGATGCAGGATGCTGCAGGTAGAGCATGGGATGCTGCAGGCAGGATGCAGAATGCTGCAGGCAGGGATTTGGGATGCCGGATGCTGCAGGAGGGGATGGAGGATGCTGCAGGCAGAGATGTGGGATGTTGCAGGTAGGGATGCGGGATGCTGCAGGTGGGATGCGGGATGCTGCAGGTGGGATGCGGGATGCTGCATGCGGGATGCAGGCTGCTGCCCAGCTCCCCAGCCCCACAGGACACTAGGTGCCGCTGCTCGTTCGCCGCTGCCAGCCCTGCACTGGCCTGGTTGAAGCACTTACCCACTTGCAGGTGATGCGATGCCCGCAAATCCACTGCCACACCTCATCCCCTGGGATCATCACCCCCTCTCCCCCAACATTCACTGCACAAAACACTCATCCGATGGGTCCCTTCCAACCTGGTTGTTCTATGATTCTATGGAGGCCAATGCTGACCCTCACTGCATCCCCCAGATGAGCAAAACCCTCTCAGGTCATCGTGCATCCGACACAGGGTGAGCCCCTGACTTTAGGCCTGTTCAATCCATCCAACCAGCTGCTTTCCGACACTGGGATATGTTATAACTCCAACCCTGGGCTCAAACCATTCGCTTTCCTAGCTTTGGGGCATTTCTGGAACAATACTGAGCTGGCGCCTTTCATTCAAGGTCTCCAAAGCACTTTGCAAACTTTAATTAACGCTCTCGGCCCTCTGGGAGCAGGGAAGTCGCCTTATCCCTAAATTATAGAAGGGGAAACCAAGGCATAAAGCAATTAAGATGCTTGAGTGAGGCTGTGTGGAAACCAGGGGTGGGTGTGAAGCGGCTCTTGCACGTAAGGCCTTTCCTCCCCTGCTCTGTTCAGCTCAGTCCAGCCACCTCCTGCGGGATGAGGATCCTCTGCGGGATGAGGATCATTTGCGGGATGAGGATCCTTTGCGGGATGAAGATCCTCTGCTCTCCCCAAGCATCTGGGATGCGGGAATGGGGATGTCCCCTGGTTGGATGGACCCCTCCGCCACCACAGCCCTCGCTCCGACAGGCCAGAAGCCACGATGAGAGGAGTGTGAGAACCTCTCAGTGGGCAACGGGGGATAAGCTGCCCCCTACGAGGCTTCATCCTGACTCCAGGAGTAATTGGTTTAACCCCCCCCAAGCGCAGGGGGTTTATCCCTTCCCAACCCCCTCGACGCATTAACCGTTGTCGTGCCGGATGTTTATGACTTGGCAAGATGCTCCCAGCATCCTGGGATTGGTCCTGACTTCCAAGGTCACCATCCTCTCCGAGATCCTGCTGTGGATGGTCCCTTTGTGCTGTCCTGTCCCCTGAATGTGCCACCACCTCAAAGGGCAGTGGAGCTCCCTCACCTACACCTGCAGTCCAAGCTGGGATTTTTCCTCCAAAACCACTCCAAAACCTTCAGGAGCTTGGGTTTGGGGATGATAAACAGCGAGGGACCCCTGCCAGCCCCAGGAGGCTCAGGCCTGGCGAGCGTGGGGTGCCTGGCACTCCCGGTTTTGCCACCCGGCTGCTCGCTGGCTCTATCTGGGCCGCGCATCTTTCTCCTCCTGTGACTCCCAGGCATTTGCTCCGTTAATTATTAATGTTCCGGCCAAGCCTGGCTCCAACCCACTAGCCGGGGCTGCTTGCACCTCCAACCTTGAGAGGAGATGATGGGATGGACGGTGCCACCGTAATCACCCCAAAACCAGGAGGAGATGGTGGGATTGGTGGCGTCTCCGTAATCACCCCAAATGCAGAAGGAGATGGTGGGATGGACAGCATCTCCATAATCACCCCAAAACCAGCAGGAGATGGTGGAACATACGGTGTCTCCATAATCACCCCCAAACCAGGAGGAGATGCTGGAACATACGGTGTCTCCATAATCACCCCCAAACCAGGAGGAGATGCTGGAACATACGGTGTCTCCATAATCACCCCCAAACCAGGAGGAGATGCTGGAACATACGGTGTCTCCATAATCACTCCAAAGCTGGGAAGGGATTGTGGGATGGACAATGACTCCCTGATCACCCCAAAACCAGGAGGGGAAGCTGGGACGTACGATGCCTCCACAATCACCCCAAAACCAGGAGGGGGTTGCTTTCAGCCCTCTGGGAGCAGGGAAGTCGCCTTATCCCTAAATTATAAGGGGAAACTAAGGCATAAAGCAATTAAGATGCTGTGCGTGTGAAGCGGCTCCTGCACGTAAAACCTTTCCCCCCATAATCACCCCAAATGGTGCCTACGTAATCATCCCAGAATCAGGAAGGGATATTGGGATGTACAGTGTCTCCGTAATCACCCCAAAACGAGGAGGAGATGCTGGGACATACGGTGTCTCCATAATCACCCCAAAGCTGGGAAGGGATACTGGGATGGATGGTGACTCCCTGATCACCCCAAAACCAGGAGGAGATGCTGAGATATACTGTGACTCCGTGATCACCCCAAAACCAGGAGGGGATGCTGAGATATATGGTGACTCCCTGATCACCCCAAAACCAGGAGGAGATGCTGAGATATATGGTGACTCCCTGATCACCCCAAAACCAGGAGGAGATGCTGAGATATATGGTGACTCCATGATCACCCCAAAACCAGGAGGGGAAGTTGGGACATATGGTGTCTCCATGATCACTCCAAAGCTGGGAAGGGATACTGGGATGGATGGTGACTCCCTGATCACCCCAAAACCAGGAGGGGATGCTGAGATACATGGTGACTCCATGATCACCCCAAAACCGGGAGGGGAAGCTGGGACATACTGTGTCTCCATGATCGCTCCAAAGCTGGGAAAGGATACTGGGATGTACGGTGTCTCCTTATTCACCCCCAAACTAGGAAGGGATGCTCTCAGCCCTCTGGGAGCAGCGAAGTTGCCTTATCCCTAAATCATAGAATCATAGAATCATAGAACAACCAGGTTGGAAGAGACCCATCGGATCTTCTAGTCCAACTATTCCTATCAAAATATATACAGGAAGGGAAACTAGGGCATAAAGCAATTAAGACGCGTGAGTGACTCCGTGATCACCCCAAAGCCACGAGGGGATGCTGGAATATGTGGTGACTCCTCCACCGCCCCAAACCTCCTGCTGGCTGGAGCCAAGCCGAGGCCTTTGCTTTGGAAAATCAGCTTTGAGGCCCCTGAGTGAGGCCGGTGCCAGGGCTGGAGAGGCTTTGCGGGGAGATCCAGCTTGGGCCCTTGTGAAAAAAATAAAATTGGGAAGTTTTTTCCCAGCCCAGCACTCTCCCTGAGGTGGTGAAGTGACTGGCGATGGGCACAGCGGTACAACCAGCCGCGATGCCTGGAGCGAACACAGCCTGGTACCCCCCACACCACCTTCCCGCTCCCCGTGGAAGCGGCACATGCATCCCACCTAACCGGCACACGCGTCCCACGCCCGTCACGCCTTTCCCACTGCACCCACGCTCCCGGCAGGCCGACCGCCAGCCTCGCTGTGCCACCCGGCTCACACACCCCATACCCCACCGTGTCACACCATCACGCACGAGCCCCGTGGACGGCTCCTCTTGCACAGGCCACACCGCATCACTCTCACCGAGCTCTCCCTACACCCCATATTCCCCTCGCCAACCTCACCCCACATCCCCCTCAACAAGCTCTCCCTATACCCCACATCCCTTTCACCAACCTCTCCCTACACCCCACGTCCCTCTCACTGAC
Organism: Coccyzus lansbergi; assembly: GCA_033558105.1. Taxonomy (NCBI): domain Eukaryota; kingdom Metazoa; phylum Chordata; class Aves; order Cuculiformes; family Coccyzidae; genus Coccyzus; species Coccyzus lansbergi. Next base: position 4,799 of record JAUMJK010000337.1, on the reverse strand, counting down.
CTCTCCCTACACCCCATATTCCCCTCACCGACCTCTCCCTACACCCCATATTCCCCTCACCGACCTCTCCCTACACCCCATATTCCCCTCACCGACCTCTCCCTACACCCCACATTCCCCTCAATGAGCTTTCCCTACACCCCACATTCCTCTCACCGAGCTCTCCCTACACCCCATATCCCCCTCAGTGAGCTTTCCCTACACCCCACATCCCTCTCAACGAGCTCTCCCTACACCCCACACTCCTCTCACTGACCTCTCCCTACACTCCACACTCCCCTCAATGAGCTCTCCCTACACCCCACATCCCTCTCACCGACCTCTCCCTACACCCCACATCCCCCTCACCAAGCTCTCCCTACACCCCACATCCCCCTCAACGAGCTCTCCCTACACCCCACATCCCCCTCAACGAGCTCTCCCTACACCCCACATCCCCCTCACCGACCTCTCCCTACACATTCTCCACCCTCATCCCACTTATTGAGCACTTGGATTCGCTCTGGGACCCTGTGACAGAATCATAGAATCGTAGAATAATAGAATTGTAGAATCATAGAATCATAAAAGAACCAGGTTGGAAGAGACCCACCGGATCATCGAGTCCAACCATTCCTATCAAATGACAGGAATGTGATGCTGCTGGATTTTTTTTCCCCGTTCCCTTTTCTCATTGTTTTCGCTTGAACCTGCCTTAAGTCAGACTAAACTCAAATCTTTGGGAGGAGAAAGGATGGGAAGGGGTTAAACACCTCCACCTCTCCCCACCCTGTATCCCAAGGCATTTCCTGATGCTGGACAGACACCTGTACCCTTTTCACCTTCCCCCTGGGCTGCTCCAGGTGTGGGCGACCCGGAGCGGGCACAGCCCCGTAGGGCAAAAATAATCCTTTATTCCAGGGGAAAAAGCAGCTGGGAAATAGGGACAAATCCCTTCTTGGAGGAGCCGTTAAACCCGGTGGGAATAATAATAACAACGTGTCTGCTCGTGGGCTTGGACGTGGGGCTGGTTGGAAAGACGGTTGTGTCACAGTCGGGGATACGTGTGACTGAGGAGAGGGGGTGGTTTGCCAGGGGAGGTTTAATCACTTGGTTAATAATAATAATAACAATAATTATAATTATAATAATAAATAATGAGTCCATGATGATGAAGGATGCTTTCGGCATCGTTAAACCTGCTTCTCCCACCCTGCCAGTCCCGTTACGTTGATGCCCTTCCCGTCCATTCCCGTCCCGTCTCGCATCCCTCTGCGTTGGACACGGTTTAGTGTTTGATAGGAATGGTTGGACTCGATGATCCGGTGGGTCTCTTCCAACCTGCTTGTTCTATAATTCTATGATTCCATGATCCCTCAGGGTGATCTCCAGGTAACGAAAAGAAGATCTTTTTCAGAAGATCCTTGGTTCAAACCCTCAAAGCCGAACACTTTTCGCTGCCACCGGGCCCTGCCAACTGCTGCTGCCTCCGGGGAGGCTTCGCTAACCCTCCTCGCTGCCGCCTCTGGTTCCGAGCTGGATGCTCTTTCCCTGAGCGAATCGGCTCCGAACGCCTCTGGCTGTGACCCCCTGCTTGCTCCCAACCCTTGGGTGATGAATTACCGAGCGGCTGCAACTGCTTTCCAAAGCCAGATAGATTATAAAATATGCTTCGGATTATAAAATATGCTACAGTGCTGAAAAATTATATTCAAATATATTTTATATATATATATGTATATATCTCAATATTGCTTCTATCCAATTCTAATTCTCTGGATTTAGCGACAGAGGACTCGGCTTTTCCCCACTAAATCGCATTATTGTGTTGTGGCTCCGGGTGATGATGTAAAATCCGAGCTGCCCCTCGGGCATCCCACATCTACCCGTTTTGCCTGGACAAGTTGTGGCCTCGTTCTTTGACCTTTCGGTTGTTTTTGTTTTGCCTCTGACATCGGTTTCAGCCCCGAGAGGTGATAGAGGCAACGAGGATTCGAGCCGGGATGCTGTGCCCTGGGAGATTTGATAGGAATGGTGGGACTAGAAGATCCGATGGGTCCCTTCCAACCTGGTTGTTATTCTATGATTCTGTGATTCTATGTGAGGGTGAGGGGGTCGGGATAGCATCCGCATCAGGATAATAAACACCCTCTGGATTTTCCGGGCTCGATCCTTCCTGCCCAATATCCCCACAGCAATGAGATTCTCCACCCGGTAACTTCTCTCAGGCAGAGCTGGATTGGGAGGTTTCGCTTGGCAAAACCCGGGTGAGGACGAGCCAGGCGGGTACCGGCAACACCCGCGGCTCCAGCTTTATTTTTCCAATTGAATTAAAGGGTAAAAATCGAGTGAAATTAGAAAACAGGCCAAACCGCTTAGCCGGGAAAATGGAGAAAACTTTCTCCATCCACTCGGCTACTGAATATGATGAGAAAGAGTTTTTTCACCCGGGAATTGCTGCTCCTCAGGGCCACATTCAAGCTATAATGGGAAAAGTCTGCTAATATGAACAAGCACTTCCGGAAGGTTTAGATAAAAGCATCTCTCTTAGGTAATTCATAATAGGTTTTACACAAGAAGATGAATAGGAATGAATAGGAATTTGATAGGAATGGTTGGACTCGATGATCCGGTGGGTCTCTTCCAACCTGGTGATTCTATGATTTTATGATGCTCAACCCCTACTCCCCTGTTCCCGGCAATGAGCTGTTTGCTTTCCCATTTCCTTTCATCCCTATGGTCTCATCATTTCTAAATATCCGTGAAATATCTTTTCTAAAAATCAAGGAGTTGGAGCTGGAAGCTTCGCCCTGTCCTGGCTGCGCTCACGGCAGCTTTTGCGGAGAACTACAGCAGCACAACCGAGTCGTGGCTTGGCTGCTTCTTTTTATTTTAACTGGATTTTTCAATCCATGTATCGCTCTCGGGGGGGGGGGGAGGGGGGGAAGATCCCAAACAAGCAAGAAATCACACCGGAAAAAACACTCTGCGAGCGACACAAGACAAGATCTGCAATCGCAGACACCAGTGACCACAACGAGTTAAATAAAATCCCAAACCCTCACGAACTCCAACGGTTCAGCCACGATTTCCACGTTGGGTGAGTAAACGAGGCTGGGATTTTGCCACCCAAAGCCCTAGGCCTGGACCTGGACCTGGACCTGGACGGGGTTGGCGACGTCTCCCTTTGCCCGATGCCGAGCTGCTCCGGCTAGCGGATGGACAGACAGGCAGAGGGATGGATGGAAGGACGGACAGACGGACGGCTGAGGGGTACCTGGGTCTCGGAGAGGCTGAGGCTGCTGGCCAGCTGCTTGCGTTCGGCCCCCACCACGTAGTGGTTCTTCTCGAAGGCCCTTTCCAGGCGCAGGAGCTGGGAGGGCGAGAAGGCCGTGCGGATGCGCTTGGGCTTCCGGGCGAAGGGGCCGTGGAGGAGCAGGCTCTCCTGGGACACCTCACTCCCTGGGGACAGAAAGCGGAGTTAGGGGATGGTGTCGGCACTTATTGTCCCTCCAAAGCCAAACTCTTCTCCCTTCATCCTTCCAGAGCCAAACTCTTCTCCCATCATCCCTCCAAAGCCTCCTTTCCCATCGTCCCTCCAAAGCCAAACTCTTCTCCTATCGTCCTTCCAAAGCCAAACTCTTCTCCCTTCATCCTTCCAAAGCCAAACTCTTCTCCCATCGTCCCTCAAAAGCCAAACTCTTTTCCCATCGTCCCTCCAAAGCCCAACTCTTCTCCCATCGTCCTTCAAAAGCTAAACTCTTCTCCTATCATCCTTCCAAAGCCAAACTCTTCTCCCATCGTCCCTCCAAAGCCAACAACTTCTCCTGTTGTCCCCTCCAAACTCTTCTCCCATCGTCCCTCAAAACCCAAACTCTTCTCCCATCATCCCTCAAAAGCCAAACTCTTTTCCCATTGTCCCTCCAAAGCCAAACTCTTCTCCCATCATCCCTCCAAAGCCTCCTTTCCCATTGTCCCTCCAAAGCCAAACTCTTCTCCCATTGTCCCTCCAAAGCCAAACTCTTCTCCCATCATCTCTCCAAAGCCAAACTCTTCTCCCATCGTCCCTCCAAAGCCAAACTCTTCCCCCATCATCCCTCCAAATCCAACAGCTTCTCCCATCGTCCCTCCAAAGCCAACAGTTTCTACTTTTTGGGATCAGGGAGAAGTTCGGGGAGAGCAGAGAGGACAGAGGAAGAGGTGCTGGGGGGGTCCAGGTGTCTGCTCCAACCCCAACGTGCGACATTCATTCCCCTCGTGAAGAACCGCGGTGGCCGCACTCCCTCCCGCTCGTCCTCGGTCCCATCGTGAGGGGAAGGGGAGAGAACGGATGAGAAGACGTGGATGGGGAGAGGAGGAGGAGGAGAGGGAGAAGGTAGAGAAAAAAAGGGAGAAAGAGAGAAAAAGAAGATAAAAAAAACTGGAGAAAGATAAGTCTAGGAAAGCGACGGAAATAAGAGGCAGAAAGAGAGGAAGAAAGAAGTGAGAAAGGAAGAAAGAGAGAAATAAGGTGGAAATAAAGACAAGGAGGGGAAGCAAGAGGGGAAAGGAGGCAGAAAGAGAGAGAGAAGGAAAGCGGAAAGGAAAGAAGAAAAAGGAAATGAGATGTAATGAGAGAAAGAATGAAAAGAAGAGAGAAAATGGGAGAGGAAGAGGGAGAAAGGAAGGGAGAGAGAAAGAGAGAAAGAAAAGGAGAAAGGGAGAAAGAGAGAGGAAGAAAGGGGGAAAGAGAAAAAGAGTAAGAAAAGGGGAAAGAGCAAGAGGGAGACAAGGAAGGAAGAGAGAGAGAGAGAGGAAGAGAGAGAAAGAAAGAGAAAGAG